>VXBQ01001267.1:183383-332680 GCA_013400175.1 Phainopepla nitens | reverse complement strand
GCCGCCGGCCCTGGTGCGGAGCGGGGTCTGGCGCCGCCGCCGCGCGGGGCCGGGGCGTGAGGCGATCGCCTGGGGCCGCGGGGTTTGTCAGCCCGGCCTGGCGGTCTGGGATTCTCTTTCTCTCCGCTTCCCTCTCTCGCTGTCTTCTCTCCCCTCCCCCGCTTTTCTTCCTTTTAAAAAATTTATTAGCACAGAGAAATTTCGCTTCTTTTTGGCCCGCAGGCTGCTGTTGTTTGATGGTGCGTTGTTTTGTTGTTCTTTTTCCAGAACTGTCCGGTTGAGATTTTAGCGGAGACCGTGATCTGTCGGGATGAGTTTTCTGCTGCCCAAACTGACCTGTAAGAGGGAAGTGGATCAAGCAATAAAAAGCGTGGCTGAGAAGGTTTTGGTTCTCCGTTTTGGAAGAGATAATGATGCTGTTTGTCTGCAGCTCGATGATATTGTAAGACAAATTTTTTTTTTTTTTTTAACGCACTGTACAAGTATAGTTGGTGCATAGAGGAGAATGTTGCTTTTTTTAAGATGCGGACTCATGAAAAGTTGGGTGACAAATATAGAATGAAATTATACTATATATATAAAAAAGTTTGAAAAGTAAGCATCTGTGTTATTATTGTAGTGGCTGAAGAAAGTGCTTGAGGTGGACAAGATGTATTCTATACCTGCTTAGGCTGGTAACACGTAAGGGAAACAGGCTTTGTAAAGCTTGCCACCCTCTTTTCCTCGTGTCTCAGTCTAATTGTCATCCCCCTTTCTCACTGTTTCCAGCTTGCAAAAACAGCTCATGACCTAAGTAAAATGGCTGTCATTTACCTGGTGGATGTGAACAACGTCCCAGTGTACACCCAGTATTTTGACATCAGTTATATTCCATCTACTGTATTTTTCTTCAATGGACAACACATGAAGGTTGATTATGGGTAAGTCATCCTCCCATTGTCTATTATGTCTGTAAGAATTATCAGTCCTTTTCTGTGTTACCATATCTGGGGAAGGTAACATTTGAAAACTATAATATTGTTACCAGCATCTGCATTGAGAATTCTGTAGGAAGCTGAAGGATGTAAAATAGGGAAGTAATTTGAAATATGCTGTGATGCAGTAAGTAGGTGAAATATGTCTGACTTGGCAAAAAATAGTAAGAAATGGTTAAAATCTTAGACATAACACTGCACTTGTTTGACCTTTGGAGGTCACAGCATATTCCCAATTTGGTGATGCCATTACAAAGTTAGTTCATTCTTTCAGAATGACCAGATCAGAACTCCTTGTCTCATTTGGGCATCTTTTCACATTTTTAGGTGTTTTTTCTCTGAATACTTTAACATTACGATTCTCTCTTTTTCTTATGCTTATATTTAGGTCTCCAGATCACACCAAATTTGTAGGAAGCTTCAAAACAAAGCAAGACTTTATAGATCTGGTTGAAGTGATCTACCGCGGAGCGATGCGGGGAAAGCTCATTGTGAGAAGTCCTATTGATCCCAATAACATCCCTAAATATGACCTTCTCTACCAAGGAATTTAGTGGGTTGACCTGAGATAAGAATTACACAAATGGACGACGTTGTAGATCCTTTTTCCTTCAAACACTTTTGACCTCCTCTGACATTGTGGGACAGTTTGAGCATTTATCCTGAAGGATCATATTGGTCTCCTTCTGAAGACAGATATTCTGTCACCTCATGCTTCTCTCGTAAATAAAGCTAGATGTTCATGCACAGAGTTCACACAAGTGACTGTTCTTTGAGCTGCCTGCTGACCAGCCCTTACAGAACAGGCAGCCCGTGTGCACCCTCAGCTATGGCATCTCCAGGGCAGCCTTCTTCAGGGAACTGAGGCACTCTGGTAGCTGTCTGTTTAGTACCATTTTCATTCAGATGTAATAACAGTAAACCTGACATTAATAAAGACAACTGTGCTTGCTCTCAAGAGCTTTCAACTGAATGTGCCTTTCTAACAGAATTTTACATTTTACCCGTTGCTGTGTAACAGGACAGAAGCTTCTGAGATAGATGATGACTGAAATCTGAAATGCATATAAACACAAAGGCAAGTTGATGCTCTCTTCTCTCTGATACCCATTGTTACTGTTCAACAGCTTTTTTGACTGAGATTGGAATGTTTTAGACTTGTAGGAGAAGGTTTTTTTCTTCCTTCAAAGGATCCTTTTTTGTGACTGTTGAACACTTGATTCCCGTGGGCTTGAACTGGAAATTAAGAATAACTCTTTTGTTTTCATTCACTTTAAAGATTATTTGAACTTCTGCTTGTACACATTACAAGCCTTGAGTATGTAAATTTAAAAACTGTGTTTCCACCTCTGCCTAAAGTTAAACAGATGAGAAGAAACAGCAATGTCATTCCTTTACATCAGTTTGGTCACTGCAGATTGCTAGACTATTGTATATCTGTAGCAGCTCATGTCCAGTATTCTCACTAGCTTAGTTAGCTTTAAAATGGAAATTATTTTACCTCCATGTGTCATGCTTGGGGCACACCAACTCTGACTGGAGGGAAGGTAATAGTATGTACTTCCCTGAAGCATTGTTCAGCTTAACAGTAAATGTTTCAAGGAGGAAGGTGGATGTTCCAGCTCTTGAAAGATTTTATACAGTACATGGTACATAGAAAGGAGGAAACAGATTGTTTACATGCTTTTGCTATTACAGATTTGGCCTTCTAATGAAGCTAAGCACTTAAGCAAATATTTTCCTCATAGTTTAGTCTGATTACAGAGCCATAACTACGGAATGTTTATTATAGAAAATGATAGACAAGAGTTGGTATACTTTAACATCTTTACTTCAACTTTAAATTTCACAGCTAGCCAAAGGGTTGTGGTTTAGGCTTTCAACAATGCATTTCTTTCTTAATAGTTAACTTTTGTGTCTTTCTTCTCAAAACCAAACAAACTAGTTTCAAACTTAGAATTTCTCCACAGTGAGATGAAGGTGCTTAGGTGACAGAAACGTGCAGAGGCAGTTACAAAAGGAAGAGACCACTATCAAGAACAAACCAGTGTACCTTTATTTATGGCTTCTCTTCTTACTTGTGCTACTTCTGGTTGCAACAGGTGATTTCCTCAAGGCTGTTATGATCTTGGCTTTCAGCATTTTCTTCAGGTACTTAAAGATGGGTTGTAAGCAGCAGGAGGGTGCTAAACCGTACTTTTCTGTTCCAGCAGAGAAAGTAGGACAATTTATTCTCATGACCAAGCCCACAGTTTTATTTAGGGGTTTACTGTTTGACACCCATTCCTGGCAGTTCTTGTGTACCCATTCCTGTATTTCTGGGTCGTGTCTGCTCTGGTGCTGCACGTTGTGCGAGGAGTCGATGAATGCCACAGCGTACACTTTATTCATCACCTCGCGTTTCCTCTGCACCAGCAGATCCACAAACACCAGCCCACCATAGCCATGGGCAATGAAGGCCACGTTCCTGGCTGCACTCTTTGCAATGAAGTGATCCCATACATACACAGTATGCTCCTCAGGGCTGCTGCTGGCCCTCTTGGGGATCCACCAGACAGACTGTGTAAGAGTAAGCGCTTCTTTCCTGGCAGAAAATCTCTCCTTTTCAGTGTTTAGATCAGTGAAGTTGTCATTGGGATTTAGTACAATCACTTCCCACTGGCTTTGCAGGGCCATTTTGATGAATGGTATTTGTGTTCCATGTCTCAGGCCCTCACTGAGAATTGCCCTTCGCCCCCACTGTCCAGCACAAAAAACTCCACGGTCTTGAAGAAGGATAATTAGGCTAGAGGAACTTGTTAGTGCATTTTTGCTCATGAAAAAGAAACTTCTCGGTTCATCCTCTTTAGCATCAGTAGGAAAATAAACCCTCTGCAGCATGCAAACTCTTTCCAGGAGCTCATAAACATACTGGGTAATAAAATGCCCCAGAACTTCATAGCGTTTGTGATTCTGATCATGTCCATTCTTGTAGTAATTGAAAACAAAGGACTCGTTTGTATCCAGGTGTCTCAGTTCCCCTTTTGTATTGAAGTCATATTTTAGTTCCTCTTGATACTCTGAACTCTCTATTAGTTTCCTCAAACTGAGTTCATGCTGTATTTGTAACCACTACAAATGAAGAATACTAATATGTCAAAGTAGCGATAGACCTCCACACACCTGTCTACCCACCACCTCCCCCCCACCATTGCACTAAATGCAGATTTAAAAGCTGTTACAAATGAAATACTTGTTGATCTAGAGTATTTTGTGATGATGTATAGTAATCCAGCTGCTTCTGAAGTCTCTTGGAGATGTCAGTTGCCAAGTTCCAACAGCAGTAACTCATCTGCCTTTATTATACCTTATTTCAGTTTGGTAGTTAAAAATTTGTAAGCTAGCATTTTATTTAAAGATCTGTTTAAGGTGGTTTGAATTAAAGGCTTTAAGAAGGAGGCACAGATTCTTTGTTCACTTGAGCAACTTCTATTGTGCTGTCTCCTAGCCATTATCTTGGAACTCCACTGAGTTGAAATACAGGTCTCAGCAGTTGGAAATAATCCAGGTGTCATACTGGATCCTGAGTTTTTAAAGAAAATAAGCTACACTTACTAAGGACTTCCATCTTCCTGTTGCTAGTGTACCAGCATACTCTCCATGTTCTACCTTCAACTGCACTAGAACAGATTGTATTTGTCTGTGTTTGCTTTCTGCTAATCGCTCTAGTTTGTCATTCATCCTTGCAGGCTCTTGCCACATGGAAATATAGGAATGGATGACAGAATAAACTAGCCACTGTGATCCAGGAGCAGGAGAAAAGAAAGCCCAGGCAGCAAACTATCATGAGGTTGGACTGAGGTCTCCAATTTCAGATTATCTCTAATGACTGATTTGAATTTTGCAGGAAGGGATTTTTGTGCAGCTGAAAAATTAAGCTTAGCAGAACCTTCTGTTTTCCTCGTAACTCTTCAATCTACTGCTAACTGTAGAATAGCAAACAGGGAATCTGTTTAACCTTTAACCTTTGGTGTGGTCAGAACCCTATCTTTACAGGAGTTTAGTCCTAATACAATTTTTTTTTTTTCCTGTAAATGGTCTGAACAGTCTGGTCAAGTTATATTTGGGAAGTTAGACTATCTACTTTTAAGTTTTTCTTACTGAACTAAAAGAAATTTTATGGAACACAGTAAATTACATTCTATGTTAAAAGTCCCTATACCATCTGATAAAGCCAACTACTAGGACAAAAAGGGATCTGAATATTTTCATGTTAGTGACTTGAGATGGAACCAAACTCTTTGAAGGAATGCAGGTTTCCTTAGAAAGGAAACCTTGGTAAGATGCTTAGCAGATCAAAAATTATTTCTTACACTCCCAAAAATAAAACTCAAAACAAACCCCAACAACAACACAACACCAAAAACCCAAACAAAGACATTTTTGCTTTTCAGCACAGCAACACCTATGCATTTTCCTTTTACGTAATCTCCACTGGGCTAGTGTTAATAAGTCCTCTCTTCAGGTTCATTCTCATCCTCTAAATAACAGAGAGCAGGCTAGAAAATGATATTTTCTTCTTTTTTATCTCATATAGCCAGTACACATAGAAAAAGGGAAAGAATCATATGCTGTGATATATAATCAATTTATTACTATCTTGCCAGTTTCTTGAAATGGAAACAACACAAAGAAAATGCAAGGGCACCCATTCATCCATGATTTTTTTTCATTCTGCAGGAATGCACAAAAGACACAAAGGAGATGGGAAAACACTCTGCTGTACTACTGAAATATGGGCAATTAATGCAAAAGAGATAATATTTAACAGGAAAGAAGCTACCTGTATTCCAGTTGTTGTTCCCATGAGATGAAGTGGGAGAAAAATGGACATATTTTTAGGAAAGATGTGTATGAAGGAAGGCACAGCTTTCTGTAAGAATTAGGAACAGGTAGATGCAGTTTCCTCAGAGTGATATGCTGGGGGGCACCTGTCACTCCCTTCCTCTCCTCACCCCTAAAAGATTGGAGAGACTCTTTCCCAGCATACTCTGAATAGGAGGTTACTATTCTCTTACTTCAGCTACTAACAGCAATATTGCTTTTTCAGTTCCAAAACAAGGATATGTGTTTCCAAATTAAACTCTGAACATCTACTTTACAAAGCATTGTGAAGGGTTGCTGAAGATTTCAGGTGGCAGAAACACAGTTTTACATAACATGCACATTTGACTTCTCTTCCTAAAATTGCCTTCAAGATGCAAAATGAAAAATTTTGAGGCAATTAAATGATGATAGGTTATCACTTAAGAGTTTACTTAAATAACAGCTCTGAATTACATATTTATTAGTCCAGAGGACTAATTTTACTGTAGTAACACAATTAATTATAGAATTAAAAAGTAGCAATTACATATAGTTCTAAATACAGCTGCATAATGCATGTATTTCTTTGTTCTAAGTCTGCATTCTAAATCAGCATTGATGGCTGTTTGTACTTCGTTGTCTATCTATAAATACAATATTCAAGGCTGTATATGCTGGCAGCCTTTACAATTGCTACCTTAATTTCAAAAATTTGCTTTTGGGGGAGAAATAATCCCTCCTTCCCTTCCTCCCACTTTTCTACTCAGATTCTAAAATGCTTCAGCTGTAAATTCAGCTGGTGCTTGTTGCAGCATTTGGCATATTCTTAACACTACTGCAATATAAGTACTGTATAAGATCCATAAAGATTACTTTGTTTTCCATTTAAAACCACCTTATTCTAGTAAAGCCCAGTATTACCGTATGCTCTCCTGCAAAATCTGTCATCATCCTAGGTGGAAATCTTTTTCACTCTGGGAGTGTAGACAAGTCTTCTGCATGAAAAAAAACAAACCCAATCATGGTTTCAGTTTTCATGACTTTAAGTACTGGGCCGTGTATCTACAAAACCTGTCAGTAGCTGATAGTTTGTGCCCATCTAAAGCGCTCTAGATAGTTCCAAGTTAAAAACTAACCTCATGTTTGTAACTCACACCTGGCAATAAGTAAAAGCTAAACCTCCAGTATGAAACTAAACACTTGTCCGCACCAGTTTTAATTTTCACTACCGTGAAGAAAACAAAACAGAAAGCTCTACACAAAACTTACACTTCTGAAGTTGTCCTGGGGGGGAAAAAAAAAAATAAATAACGCGCAAAAAAAACCCCAAACAAACAAACCACCCAAAAAACCCGGGGGAAAAAAAAAAATCTTCGCCTCCTCTTGGCTGCAGGAGGATTTCCAAGGACATCAGCTGCAAACCGCGGCCAGCTGGGGTTATAAGGGCGCTCCCCGGGTGCGCTTCCTCCGTCAGGGATGAACCTGGCGGGGTCCGCTGTCAGCTGCGGGAAGCGTCATTAGCGAGGTACAACTGAAACCTGGGTCGGGTTCACTCGTGCGGTTTTCGCGGTTCTTTCATGGCATTTAGCGGCTCAGTAGCGAGCTCGTCCCGAGCAGGTTAAAGCTTGGACAGCCCTGAGGGGCCGCGGCGGGAGGCGGCTCTGGCTCGGCCCGGCGGGGCGGTGCCCNCAGTTCCTCCCTTCCCCCGCCATGGGCCTACAGGGGCCTGGGCCGGGCTGGGCTGGGCCGGGCTGGGCCGGGTAAACAGCTCCCGCGGTGGTGGTGAGTGCTGTGTGCTGCCGCCGCTTTGCTCCCACCGCTGCCGGCCCTTGGGCGAGGAAGGCAGGCCGGGCTGCAGCCGGCCAGCAGCGTCCCGGGGCGGCCGCTGTCCCCGGGGGCGGCCCCGGTGCCCGCCGGCAGCGAGCGGAGGGAGGGCTGGTGGCGGCGGCGGCGTTGCTGCGCCTCTCGGAGAAGGTTGAGGAGACGGCGTGAAAAGGTGGAATGCCTGGCTCAGGCCCTCGGGATCTGGGGGTTTGTCAGAGGGAAGCTGTTCCCCTCCTAGCGGGGGGGGCCGGGGCTGCGGAGCTCGGGGCCCGCGGCGCTGCTTCGGCGGGCAGCCCTGCGGCAGGGCCGGGCTCGTGCGGTGCCCGTCCCTGCGAGCTGTCGGGCGGCCCCCGTTGGCCGGCTCTTCCCCGTCGCAGGCGTCGGAACGGGCAGTACTTTGGCTTTTCTTTATCGGTCTGTTCCCCACCCTGGGCGACTATGGCTCTAAGTTAAAAAAACCGCTGAGATAAGTAAATGTCCCCGAACTTGGCTTCCTGAGAGACTCCAAACCAGCTGTATTCTTTGAAGGTCTTATGCCAGAGTCATATAAAATATGTATAAAGAGAATACCTATGAGTGCCGGCAGCTCTGAGGCTATGTTCTTTCAGTGATGAAGTTTATAGATTTAACAGGAATCCTTGGCTATTATTTATTCTTGGGGTTCTCTTTTACTCCTTGTCACTCTATAGTCCAGCTGCTTATTAGTTGTGTGCGTGCAGCAAGGACTTAATCAGTAAATGTCTTAGCAAAGAATAAATTCCAGGACAACTTCATTAACAGTTCTGTGTATGCTGGCAATCCAAAGCCTTGCCCAGGTGTGTGTCTGTCTTGTTTTGTGGCTGTCAATTTCTTTTTACCAAGGCCTGTAGTGACAGGACAAGAGGAAATGGTCGTAAATGGAGAGTGGATGTAGCTTGGTCATGAGAAAGAAATATTTTTTACAGTGAGGATGATGAGACTGGAACAGGATGTTCTATTCCTAGGACTGTTCAAGGTCAGGTTGAATAGGCTTTGAGCAACCTGAGCAGTTGAAAGATGTCCCTGCCCATGGCAGGAGGGCTGGACTATAAAATCTTTTAAAATCCCCATCTAACCTAAGCCATGTTATGAATGTGTTTTCTTTGCTCTAGTTTGCTCAAAAATTATTTTCTTGTTCTTTCTTGGTGCCTACTACTGTGGTTCTACTTCCCTCTTAATCAATAAACCAGAAATTGTTAAGTTTGTTTATTTTTTTTTTTCCAGTAGGGAAAACCATGTCAGGAAGAACATCATCTTCAAGTCATGTCAGTGTAAGTGTTCCTGAAATTTTCAAACATTTTATACAGAGGCTGTGGTTATCCTAGGGTGTTCTAATGTGTTTGCACAGCCAAATTCTTTCTTCACTGATCTAACTTTGGTTATTGGAATGTGCTTTCTTGGTAAACTGTTTATTGTGCTAGCAGTCAGTACTAATGTCTACTATTGTACATCTATTAATACATTATAGGCTTAGCCTTTGATTACACATAAACAGGGTGTTTTCCAAGTTATTTTAGGGCCTAGGCTAACACCTAAACTTTTAGAGTAATTTGAAGTAAGTAGAACAGCTGCAAAACTGTGTAAAACTTGGTTATCTGCAGAAATGTTCTCAGAGGCTTCTTAAGCTGGTGTATATTTTTTCCTAATGTACTCCTGTTAGAAGTAGTTTCTAGCAGTGGGAGTACTGGTGAAAACAACTGATAGACATAGGAACTGGTGTGATGGGGTAAGGTCTGGGTGATCTAGTGTTTTAGAAACAAGCTGTTTCCAGCACTGCGTTCATGCACTTTCTCTGGCCCTTGCTTCTACAGGTGGGAGCCTTCAGGAGAGTGTTGCTGATTTAGATGAGTCTGCTGAGTGCGTATGCACGTGTATGTGTAGAATTAGTCACTTTTTATTTGGGAAAAGCTGAGGCAACTGCATACCGTGTGTTTAGCGTAGATTCAGCCCTCTCTTTGCCTGTTGACTTCGTGCTTGTTCTGTAAGTTAACTGTGGGCACTGTAAACCAGCATCTTAATGAGTGCAAACGTTGGGAAGATGCTGTGTGGTGAGCTGGAAATGTTGCTGGTTAGTGTATCTTGTACTTTTTATCCCTTTCTGTCAGTTGTCTCTTCTTTTTACTGAGTGTGACTTTATCTGTACTTAATGGTGTCTGTTATGTCATTACAGAGGTTATCAGAACCTCTTTAATTTTAAATGTATGTTAAAATTCTCGATAACTATGTTTTTTTTAATCTCAAAACAGAAACTGCTAGTCAGGCAGCAGGTGGAGGTCTGAAGTAAGAAATCTGTTCCTAACCATTGCAGTGCAGATTAGAAACATGCATTCTAATTGGTAAATGTGTTTATAGACCACTTCTAAAACAAAACCAACCAAATAAATTTGAAACAATCTACGTGTAGAAGTTCCTGAATAAGAAAATGTCTTGTTTCAGTCCTTCCATGTTGATTGAAAAGGAAGGGAGGTACTTTGTATGAGAAGTTGTTGCATGTGTGTGACATTTGTATCCTTTAGAGTTTGAGGAGTTATTAAAGGAGTATTTTTTAGACCAGCGAAGCCAGCCTGAGATACTGAATAGAAATTTGTGTCTAATTACAAAAAACTTTTATTTTCATTTCAAAGAAGTGTAGAGAAGGAGGAAGAGGACTCACAATTCAGACTGAAGGACTGAAATATTCTCTGATTATGGTGCCTCATGCTTCATTATGGTCTGTCTGAAGGACTGCCTACTGAGCTAATGAATGAAATTAAGGTGCTAATAATTAAGTTGTTAGTGTCACTGTTCTGGAATCCCTGCTTGTAATTTTATGTTACAACGCAAGGCATCTGGTGGCTTGCAAATCAAGTTCATAGGATACTTTACAGAGTCCATCATATGGAGTAGCTTCAGCTTTTTCTTGCCTGAGCTAGACTCAGTTGTCTGAGAGATGTAAATGTTGCATTCCCTCCCTGGCATTCTCATCTGGTTGTACTTGCAACGTCAGGTTTTGCTTCTCAGGATGCCTGGAGCAATAGCAGTGCTTGCACTTTTATTTTTCCAGTTGACATTATTTTAACTGGTTTAATTAACTGATAGGAAATATCATCCTGTTTCCTTGTCTTGGTGAGCTAGTACAAATTTAGTTTGAATATTTTTGGTTTGATTTTCAATGAACAAACCTTCTTTCCTACATAAAATTTTTTTCTGAAGTGGTGAATTTCTGTGGATTACTAACTCCTTTCTCTTTCAATAATTACTTTCAAAATGCTGGTTCCATTCCTGTGTGAGTTGGCAGTGACAATAGCTGATAAAATTTTGAGTACATTCAAGTCTGTTTGATGCTAAATTATCATAATACCAAAATACTTGTACTATTATAAGATGTAATTGT
Source organism: Phainopepla nitens (assembly GCA_013400175.1). Classification (NCBI taxonomy): domain Eukaryota; kingdom Metazoa; phylum Chordata; class Aves; order Passeriformes; family Bombycillidae; genus Phainopepla; species Phainopepla nitens. The sequence goes on along the minus strand of VXBQ01001267.1, from coordinate 321,646 downwards.
TCTTCATCCTGACTTTTTTTCTTTTGAGAAAGCAAACCTGGTCATGACATTAAGCTATTTTGTTTTCTCTTTATCATTCTCTAAGCCAAGACAGTTAAACTAGAGTGTAAACAAATCAGAATGAACTAAGAAAAATGTGCCAGTGGATTGATTGTCACCTTTCTGTCACATTTGAAGATGTAAAGTTAATGAAATAGAGCTTTTTCAGATGGTTCATGTGTTAAAGCGAGCTCAGCGTGTGGTATGACACACGATTTGGGATCAAGTATTGATGAAGAACGCGTTTCAAGTAAAGTCACAAGTCAGGGCTTGCCTTATAACTTTATTCTGCCCAGTTAGGGCAACTTTGTACATGGCTGCATGTCAGCTTGTAGCACCAGTGGATAATTTAGTTTTACCATGTGTAACATCATCTATTTTCAGTTTCGTATACCAAAGAAGAAAACAAACACCAAGTCAGAGGATGTCCAAGTTCAGTCCCCTTTGGCAAGGCTCCCAGGCTCCCACCATTGTGACTACCCTTTAAAAGAGGTAAAGAGAAGTTCTTCAGAGTGTAAAGTGTGTAGGAGAATGTTACATGAGGTTTTGGAGGCTGGGTTTTTTCAACACCAAGTGCTGCCTTGTGACCAATAACTGATCCAGATTGTCTTGAGAAAGACAAGTGTGTAAGTCTGAAATCTGTTTGCAAGCATACATTTACAGAAATGAGAGTCTTAGGGTTTGTTATTTCGGTGTGTTTCCAGCCTAAATAATTGAAAAGCAGTTTGTCTTTGGGTATAGTTTGAAGCTAATATGATATTTAATTTTTTTAGTTGATTGTTTTCTGACTGCTAAACTTTTAGGTTATGTTCAGGTCATTTACCAATCTTTTTGTTATATGGAAGTAATCTTTACATTGAGTTTTCAGTTATCCAAGAGAATATATGGAATACTGTATGACTCCTGACAGAATTTAGATGCTAATATAGAAATAACTGTATTAAGATCAAAAGACTGTAAAAGTCTTATGGCATTTATCATTACTGAGTGTCTGTATCATCTCAGTCACATACAGAAGCAAATATTTGCCTCTATGAATCTGTTCCAAATTTAGTAAGCATTTCAAATGTCAAGTGTTGGAAACGTATTTTACTATTTTTGTTTCCTTCAGCTCGGCATCCAGAGATGATTGCTAGCTTTAGTGCTTTCAGAATCCTGGGCCTGGACAAACAGGCCTTCTCCCCCTCAGAGGAGGTTGAAGGTGTAGTGAGGGAAGGCAGGAGTTCTTTTGGACTTAGAGTAGCAGTGGTAATGTGACCCAGGTCTCTTGTTAGGCCAGGTCATTTGAGAATGCTCCAATAGAGACTCACAGTGGGGTTGTGTTCTGTACTGGTAATGCTTTCAGTGAGCAGAGCATCCAGTTGCACTCAGGTTTTGAAATGGGAGATGATGTCTTCTGTGGCTACAAGCAGCAACTTCAGGCGGATTCAGACAGCACTTGCATGGAGTTCTTCTTGTATTTCTCTCTGCTGCTATAAAATAATGATTTGAATGGGTGAATTGAAAAATACTTGATTTCCTGTATGTTGTCTAATTTTCTGTTTCTTATTTTTCCTGCCTATGTCTATATAGTTCAAACTTTTCTATGTATTGGGGGATTTCAAATATTTTAAACACTGATTCATTTTTATGTTCTACTTTAAAAATACTTAGTTGTGAGTTGTCAGAGTTTGCACCATGTTGCTTGAGGAACTTAGGGCAGTTTTCAGTGATTTGGAACTATAGGTCTCTCCTGTGCTTGAGCACCAGTGGTATGAGGTGAACTAGATGATGTTTCAAGGCAGGAAGAGGGGAGAGCTCTGTCAAGTCAATTTCTTGCTGCCAACTTTAATAATGGCCTTATTTTGCATTAGAGTTAGTCCCTGTGGTCATGAGAAGTTTGATTTGGGATGTGCCTTTCAGACTTCACTGAAGTTTGTAGAATATGTGTGGGCATGAAGTTCAGATGCCCTTTCAGGCCACACTTAGTCAAAAATGAAGATAAGTTAGTCTGCTTTCAGCCTGAGTGGCATAATCTTCAAGCATCTCTTGGATTTATTATATTTTGAATTTTAAGAAATGAGGACAATGAGGAGGAGGGTTGGAGGGCTGGCAGTTTCTGCAGTTGCAGCAATAACTATATTGTGGTGGGGCTTCATTTATTTAATTTGAAAATATAAATACTTTCTGGTAAGGTAAGAGAATTTGGAAGAAATGAAGACTTGCTGTTCTGGGGTTTGCCACCTAAGTACCAAACCTTCAAATTGCTTTTCCTTCTCAGAATTTTATATCTTTTATATCCATATTGTAACCTGTAAAATTTGCCTAAATGCACAGAGTTAACCTCTACTTTCTGCATCTTGTGTATTTGTGATTATGTGGAGGAGGCCTAATATTTAAGTGTTTGGTATCGTCCCCCTTGAAACTGGGAAACAGTGGAATTGTCCTGTATATTTCTTCAGGAGAAAAAAGTTCTATTCAAGATTAGGTGGTATGTGGATTCTTTAAATCAAACAAAATAGTTCTTTGCAAAATTGCTGTGTATGAAGTTCATAACTTTGATATATTTGGTCAGCTGCGTTGTTTCAGTGTCCCATTTTTCTACTGCATTATCCATTATGACATATTCAGGTTTGTTGAAATCTTCCAATTTTGTTTGTTTTGTTTCAGTGGAGATTAAGTGCCAACAACAGAAAGCCTTCCACAAAAGGAAAGAGGCAAAGGGATTGCAAAAGACACAGCTCTAACGATGAAGAATCAGTTGGGTAAGAAGTAATCTCAAAATTAGTTAATCTCTGCTTGCATATTCAGAGTTTCACAGTCTTTCTTGAAGATATGTGTCTCTGGTCTCTAGCTAATTCTTTGTGTCATGCGGAGATGGTTTTCAGGATGTTGAGTGGCTCACCTTCAGAGAATCCTGCTTCAGTGGTCTAACAACAACTAACCTTTTCTTTGTGTAATCACAGCATGAGATTGTGACATTAGAATGATGTTCTTACTGGAGGGATTACTGCCTATTAACCTGCTTGGAGTCCTGAAAGATTCAGTTCATTGCTCTCAAGTGCAAATTGTCATTCTAGCCCTAGATATCTTTAGATATGTAAGAAGCTTCCTAGCATTATTTTCCTCATCCCTTTTTTTTTTCTGTAGTCCACACTCGTTAGCCTAAGCTTTAACAACTCTTCAAAACAATTAAAAATCCCTTAAACAATATAGTGATTAGTAGCAGAAGGAAGTAAAAAAATGAGAGCTTTTTCACCTCTGTATTACTGTCAAGGCACTTAAGTAATTAAGACTGCTGATGTGCCGCTTCTTCATTCTGTGTTGCCAAGAGCAAATATCTTGGTTTCTTTGAGATTATGGCAAATTATCGATTCTAAGATAAAATCATCAGCAGCAGAGTTATCAGCTAGGTAATTGTTTTATCCAAGATAATTTTGAAGCTGTTATTTCTGTAGTTGATAAATGAAAATGTAGAATTAGATTTATTAGCAGCAGCTGGGAAACCTAGTGACTTTGTGGCAAAATGAGTATATTTGTTGTAATGAAACAGTTGTTATTCCCCAAATCACTTAATTCTAAATAAATGAGTAAGCACTCTCTGCCCTGATTTCTGACTGCAACTGAACTTGTCCGTAAGTGAGAGAGGCTGTTAAAAACCAAGTGCATAGGTAATGAAAGTGCAGGTGGTTTAGACACTGCTGAGTTCTGTAGGTTTGTGGTTTATGAATAGTCATTGTTTAGCCTGGTTTGCATATTCAGAATACTTTAAAGTGTTACAGGGAAGGGCTGAAATTGTAAAAAATGCTGAGTTTATTTTTCATACCTCCTCAGAGGCATAGCTGTCAGTTTACAATACTTACCTCAGAAATCTTCTGTCAGTAACTTTTAACTGAGGGAGCAGCTCACAGGGTCAACCTAACAGAATTTAATTGCAGTTTCCTGAATTTTATTTATGTTGTGACATAGTTGATATCAAGAAATCAATCCCTAAATGTCTTTCAGTAGACTTGGAACTGATCTTTTAAGATTGAGAAGTTTGGTTTCTTTAAAGCTACCTTTAGATCTGTTGTGTATTAATTTTCTGTTGCACATGTTTATTTCAATATGTAAGAGATTTTCAAATAGCATTTATAGGTGTTCCATAATTTTTACACAAATTGTTACTAGCACAATAGTGAGAAATTATTTAAACTACAGAGAACAGCAAATATTCAGGTATTAAACCTGTATATTTTTCAGTTCCTTGAAAAAAAGTGTGTGTCTAGAGACTAGCTGGAGCCTCTCTGTAAAATAAATTTACTCCCCTGTCTGCAATGAAGCTCGTACTGAGTGTTCCATTTGGGTACTCAGTGTTTCTCAGTTCAGTCAGAATCCACAGGGTTGATTGGGGACCTCATTGCATAATATGTGGAAAGAGCACACAGGTTCTAAAGAGGTGGTATTTGTTGAGCAAGAGTCTGAGAACTGACAAAACTCAGAAGAGGAAAGGGTGAAGTTGTATGCTGCAAGCCTTTCTGATGCAGTGTTTTATTTTTTTATTTGTCATGCAGTTTGTATTCCCAGTGAGGATTTTTTCATTTGCTTTGTAAAGCAGGAAATAAGTTTTAATGACAAACTCCTATTAGCTCCTGATATTTTAAAAACAATATACTTTATTGATAGGAACCAATGGCAGATGTTTAGGGAGACTTGTTTCATCTGAAGTGTTGCTTCAGGACTGTTACTGCCACTTAATTTTTGTCGTAAAGGACAAAGTAGATATATTAGCACAAAACTACCTTCACACAGGCTTTTTTTAAATTCAGTTTCTGGGTTACAAAGTTTGGTAGTCAATTGCTTCTGTCAGTTGTGCTGTGCGATCACGGAGGTATGTAGCAGCAGCTGCAGCTGCTCTCACTTGTGCAGCTCTGCTCCTGGGTTTGTGGAAGGTGAGTGTCAGGGTTTGTCTGTGATCCCTGAGAGGGCTCCTGGGGTAGGTTAGTTCCTAGTTAGGGGGGAGGGTGGAAGGAGTACTTAAATAACATGTGTGCAATTCCTTCAGGTCAGAATTTTAAATGTTCAATGAAATCCATGTTACTGCTGAATCAAGTGCTGACCCCATAGCAGTCAGGTTTTTGTGGCAGTCATTTACATACTGTCCCCCTTGCCCTGAGAAGAGCATTTGGTCAGTAATAACCTCCTAGTCCAGCAAAGCGAGGAGGTTCATAGGGACGTTGATGTTTGCTGTTTGTTGATCACCGACTTCTCATCAGTCCGTGAAAGGTCAGGACCTTCAAGCTGAAGGAGGACGGTCAGAAGCTTTGCTCTCAACAGAGGGTAGTCAGTGAACATACCAATCAGAGTTGCCCATTAATGATAGTGTATAACATTGTTCCTTTGGGCTCTGAAAGGTCAGGGAGCTCCTGGGCTGTGCATGTGCTGCAGAGGCTCGGATGGGTGAATACCCATCAAGACTATCAGTGGCTTTATTCTGTAAACACAGGAGAGACCCTCAGATTGTATGAGAGCTGAGGGAACAATCCTCAAGCAGTACATGACATGCCACTGCCAAAATATTTATTTCCCAGAATTTGGGTTCACTAGTAAAAGAATGTAGCCATGAAGACAGTGGTGTAGACAATTAATAGTAATTTAGTCCCAAATGATCCAAGTAGTCTCCTTGTCTCATTTTGATCACTTTCTAACACAAATTTGAATGAATTGCAGACAGCAATTCCAGCACTGGTGTGTGTACACAATATGATCATTGGGTAAGGAACCATATCAAGCAGTTGCAATTATTGTGTGAAATAGAGGTCAAACATTTTCCCCAAAGAGGTATAAACAGTTAATAGCTTTTGGCCCTGTGGTTTATAAGGTAGGATAATTCTTTTCTTGCCTGTGGAAAGCATTATGAGACTTGTCAGGAGCAGCTAGCAGCATTGCTCGTAATATACTTTTTGTTTATTCCATCATTACATGCATAAGTATGTTTCCATTGCCTTTGCTTTTGTATTTTTTTCAGTTTTGGGGAGGTAAATGAGAGACTATGGTGGGTACTTTTTTTAGAAACAGAAATAATTGTCTTTGGTTTTCCTTTACCAAGATGCCTCCAGTGTTACTGTTATGTACATTACTTGCTGGGTCTGCTAGTGGGACTTGCTTTTAATGTATACTTTGCTTTTTTTCTGTTTGACACTTACTTTAATATTTTGACATGTCTTTTGCTTGAGTTGCTTACTTTATTCTGTGGACAGATAATTTAGGGATCTGTGTCCCAGCCAATGTATACAGATTTACAGACTGGCATAAGATAGACTCAGGGAACCATCTAAAAACCATCTACTGTATTCCCAGTCTTAATGACATATTTTCAAGAAACACTGCCAGAGGCCATACCCCTTTTGGAAAGGGAAGCCATTAAAACTCTTATGCTCCTCTTCTGCTCTGAAGGTTTGGTCATAACTGCTTCAAAAACTTCAGTCAAAACCTAGTGCCAGATAAGTGATGCCTTGGCCTGGCACTGACAAGTGTATACCATTGACTTCCTTGTTTGTTGAAGGTTCCTCTCCTTTGCAGTGCAAAGCTTTCTTTGTGGTACGTGTGCGTGCTTGAAATTATAAGACCATTTTTGCTAAAGTACTTGCCTGAAATCTACAAACCCCATTTAAATCAAGGGAGTGGGGAACATGACAAATTCAGTTCCTAGTAACAGTCAGTAAACTGAGTTATAGAGGAGTTTGGAAGTTAAGGTCTAGCCTGATGTGTGAGCAAGGGACATCAGATCTGAATCTTCAAGGTGGCAAATAAATTCTAGTAGTGAAATTCTGCTTCTAACTCCTTTACCTCCTGCTGTGGACTTTTTCTGGCATTATGTTGTTTAATGTTGGAATATTTTCTGTTATCTTTACAAGTCTTGAATGTACATGGTCACAGTGTCTTTATTTTGTGTTTTCTCACTGGACTAATTACCTTGCTGATTGAGCCTAAATTTAGTAAAATTTCATTGTAATATCATGTGTTTGAGAAATAAAAAGAAAAAAAGATGTCATTTCTGTGATGTGGAACGATGAAAACTGAAAGAAGTGAGATCTGGGAAATTGATAGCTTTGGTTTGTTTTTTGTCAGGAGAGCTGAAGTGTTCCATAGAGAATAGCACATTTATTTTGTCTCATGATCCCCTACAATAATGATTTTAAAACATATTTTTTAAGAAGAAGCAATTTTCTGGTTCACATCTGCATATTGCTAGGGCTTAGTTCCACAACTATCTTTCATTTGGAGGAAAAAACAGCATTTAGTTACTTCAAGATTCAATTTTTAATTTTGAGTCCTGTTGGAGGAGGAGGGCAAATAGCTGTCTTAGTCTTTCATTGCATCATCTCTTTTGGCATCCCAAGAGCTGAAGTGACTTCAGTTCTTTGGTCTGCAGTAACTGGCCCTCTAAAGTAGTTTGAATGTTTTTTGTCTTTAGGGAGGAATTTTAAAGCACAAGAGTCAATGTCTAGTTTCAAAAGATAACTTGTGTAAATTTTCTTGATGAATTTTACCTTGAAATTTTCCTTAACTGCTTCAATTTCTGTAAATTTTCTTAACAGCCTAATAAGTCTTGTGTAGCTGAATTTTTAATTAATCATGTTTCTTAAATATATATATTCTCTATTTCCTTAGGTACTGCATATATATTTCTTATTTCTAATATACATTGCAGTGAACAAACCAACAAATGATGTAGAAGTCTGGTTGCTATCAGTTTTTCTGAGGTATTAAACTGACCCTCAGGACCTGTGTTCACTTTCTAAGGTTTTCAGTAATTAAAGCATATCTTGAAATGGAACTCTGATCTCTGCATCCTCAGAGTGCCTTAAGTGGGTTTTGGGATTCTTTTTTATTGGTGTCTTTTTTTTTTTTTTCTTTTTGTCTTTTGAGATAAAGCCTTGGCTCTTTTCCACCAGATTTGCTTTGGGAAACTTCTGGTAGAAGTTCAGAGAATGAAGGAAACTGCCTTCACTTGAGCTTAAGTTAATGAGGTTTGAAAAGGAGCCATTTAGATTTATTGTGCATTGTCTAGATATTCTAGCTATTGAAAAGAGAACTGCTCTACAGTGAGAACAGTTTTTTTGGGGTTTTTTTTTGTGCAAAACATGCAGTAGGGAAAGAACTCAGTTCTTGCTTCAGTGATGTTTAAAACCCGGCAAATTAGCCTGAACTTCAGTGTCTTCATAGGACCAGCTTTTGGAAAACAAGTCCAGTTCTCAATAAAGTAAATCCTGACAAATCATCTATGATTTATAATGCTTATCAGCTTATAAATTCAATAAGCTGAAGTCCTGCCATTAGGTCACAACCACATTATGCAGCACTACAGGCTGAGGAAAGAGGGGCTGGAAAGATGCCTGGTGGAAAAGGCTTTAATGGTGTTGGTCAACAGCAGCTAAACATGAGCCAGAGTGTGCCCAGGTGGCCCAGAAGGCCAATGGCACCTGGCCTGTGTCAGCAGTAGTGTGGCCAGCAGGACCAGGACAGTGATTGTCCCCCTGTACTCGCCACTCATGAGGCCACACCTCGAGTACTGTGTCCAGTTCTGGGCCCCTCATGAAAATGAAGACATTGAGGTGTTGGAGTGAGTCCAGAGAAGGGCAGTGGAGCTGTTAAAGGATCTGGAACATAATTCCTATGAGGAGCAGCTGAGGGAATTTGGTTTGTTTGGTCTGGAAAGAAGAAGGCTGAAGGAAGACCTTATCTGTCTCTAAAACTGCATGAAAAGAGGTTGTGGCAAGGTGGGTGTTGGTCTCTCCTCCAAGACAACCAGTGACAGGACAGAAGGACATGTACTCAAGTTGTGCCTGGGAGGTTCAGGTTGGATATCGGGAAAAATTTATTTACTGAAAGAGTGGTTAAGCACTGGAATAGCCTGCCCTGGGAGGTGGTGGAATCACCATATCTGAAAGTGTTCAAAAGCAAGTAGATGTGGCACTTGGCAGTGTGGTGTAGTGGGCGTGGTGGTGGTATTCAATTGAAGGCTTGTGATCTTGGAGATCTTTTCCAACCCTTATGGTTCTCTAAGAAAACTGTCCAAATTACTGGCCATAATGCAGAATTAATTCTTTATGTGAAGAATTCAGTACCAATCTAGCAGAACTACCAAAGTATAGATGCTTCTTTAAAAAACTTCAGTAGGGCACTTTTACTCTGTTTTACTTTGTAATTCATAATTCTAAGTAATTTTTTTAGTGAAATTGAATAGAAATAGTTGGAATTTCAGAACTGGGAGATTTGTAATAACTTTTCTCCCCAGCAAGATCATAATTAATCTGCTATATGGGAACAAATAATATTAATGGTTTTAAAAGAAGATGACACAAAATGAGGGCCTGTTTTCATATCCTGCAGATGGTCAAGCATACACTTTCAGAACAGCATGTAAGGCCATAGTGACACCACTTGCAGCATTTTGTGATAACAAGATGCTCCAAAATTTCCATTTCAGTATTTTTGCACTGAAAGTTTACCTCTTCAGAATGGCAGATGGTTATGTTAGTCTTCATACTAACATATGACTTCTTCATGCCAGAAGAAGAAACCTTGAAAGGCTGTCCTGATCAAAAGACAAGTTTGTGATTGCTCTTCTCCAGAGAGAACTGCTTTGTAAATTGCCTGGGCAGTGACCTTAATTCTATAAGGTATGATGCAGAGACAGCAAACTCATGAAATATCTTTGTTGAATTCATGTGACTTGAAAAGTTCTCAGCACCCTATTATTAATGTATTGTTATATGTATGGCAGGCTACCCAAAGTTATCTTGACGAATGTCCTGAGGACGAAAATAGGAAGAAAATATACACAGGCGCAACCTAAAACTGGTGTTAATTTTTCTGATGCTGGCAAGCTGCAGTCAGATCAAGCACCCTCATCATCTGCTGCCAGCATAAAGATATGGCAGATTTTAAACCCTACTCTCCAAAGTCTTTTTCTGTCTGAAAGGTATGTTGTCTTTGCCTCATGTCACTAAACAAAATAATTTTCCTTGCAGTTATTTCTTCATGAGAAAGTGTTCTTTATTGTACCACAACTTCCTTGTTCATGAACTGTATTTTATCTCACTTCCCTGAATTCACTTCTACTTGGCTCCTTTTGATAATCATTGAGAGAGATGGTGCCAGGCATGCTGTAGTGTGTTTTTTTTTCTGATCAAATGGCTTCTAGATGGTCTTGTACTGTCAAGACCGATTAATTATAATTTAGCTATTGGTTTCTCAAAGTGTTTGGTTTTTTTTATTATCATGAAAAGAATACACTTGGATTTAACTACAGCCCTTTTCTCAGAGAAGATACCAAGGTTTATTTTCACTGTTACTGTTTTAGACTACTCATGAAAATAGGAAAACTGGCATAAATGGGGAGAAGAAAAGCATATGAAGTCCAGTATCTTCTTTCCACCCCTGCAAGCACTGGTCAGTTGTAGATATTCATAGAAAAGTATGGTAGAGTGAATGCTTTATACTCTGGGTTTTCTGTCTCAGCCTCTGATGACAGTTTAGGAGTTTCCTTTTATTGCGGGTTACATCCAGTCTACATGTTTTTCAGTACCAGAATTTTCCCCTTTAAGTGGTATCTCTTAATTGTTTAACCCCTGTGGGTCTCTGTGATCGTGTCTGGAAGGTGGTCTCCTGATGAAAAGCAAATTTCCATCTTGGTGCGAGAGGAGGTCTGAGTGCTCTCCACACATCACACAGTCTGTGCTGGAGTGTGCTCTGTCGATGAGCACAGACAACAGGAGGATTATGCAGTCAATACCCAAAAGGCAGTGTTGTTCAAAACATTCAAAAAGGCCATAGCCTTACAACCTAATCCAAAGTAAATTGCAATGGAAGTGGTAGAATTTAAATCTCAGTCTGAGAAAGGAAGTGGATATGGGCTGTACAACAAGCTGGCTGCTGTGACATTGTATGAAATAAATGGAGTTACTCTTACACATCACAGGTGTGTTCAAGTGAGAGTTGCATCTTTATATTTCTGCTTGGCTTACTTTTGCTGCTTGTCTGTTTTAACTCCTGGGAGTATTTTTCTGGGTCTTTCTATACTGTAGACTGCCACCTCATCGTTGAGGAGTTGAATAAAATCTAATGCTACCTTTTGTGTACATGCTGTTTTTCTACCTGTTCATGAAGTGCTTTAGAAAATTTACTCTATTGTACTGGAGGCTTCTTGTTCACAGGAAAATCAAGATTAATTGTTCCAGAGTTGTGAAAAATGTGTACAGATAATGCATGAAATCTGTTTACTAGTTTTTATACAATACTGCATGATATAGTAGAGGCTATGCAGTGTGCATAGTATCTGGCTAAGGTAAAATTACATGGCTAGTTTTTCTGGGCCTGGTCTTTTGTGCTTATCTGCTTTCCTTATATTTTAAGTTTCTTAAAGAGATTTTTTTTTTTGTCTCGAAGGGACTAAAAATATTGATTATCAAGCCTCTGGGATACATGACTTTAACAGGAAGTTTGTTTCTCTAGATTTCAGTGTGGTATTTATGATTTACTGTTATATGTATGGCAGGCAACCCAAAGTTATCTTGACGAACATCCTGAGTACGAAAATTGGAAGAAAGTACATAGACAGCCACGTAATAATTGGTGCAAATTTACCTGCTGCTGACAAATTGCAATCGGGCCAACTACCCTCATCAGCTGTTGCCAGCCTACAGACATGTCAAATACTAAGTTCTCCTCATGAAAGTTCTTTTCTTTCTGAAAGGTATGTTACTCACTGCTGATTTTGCCAGTCTTCCTGAAATGACATAATTTCACAATGGGAAAGAATTTCCCTGAAACAACTTCTGTTCTACTCTTTTCTTGAATCAGGAGATCAGTTTCCTGAGTGCAAATTAACATGCTTCTCCAATGAGCCATTTTAACATTACATTTGTTCTGGTTTGCTGGACCTGATGTTAAAAGGCTAATTTTCTTTCTTACAAGGAACTTCTGTTTGCAAAACATCACTTTTTTTAATTTGGGAGGAAGCACAGGTAATTCAAACACATCTAAGTTGGTTTTGTGTCCAGAACCAAAATCTTGCTTTCCTGTTGGTGTTAATGTATTCTAGCATGATTCAAATAACTTCTTTTGCAAAATATTTCCAAATTCTTCTGTGTGATAATCATTTCTTTTTACATGAACCCACTGGTGGTCTCAGTATTCCTAACAGGGTGGCTTTGGTTAAGGGCTGTGTGTATTCTCTTACCAATTAACATCTACTTTTTACCATTTCTTCCTATATTTAGGCTGACCGAGCATCAGAGTCTCATATGTTTGACATATAAGACTAGAAGAAATCAGATATTAGAATTAGATAACATCTGTTTTGGTCTAAGGTGGCAGTTGCATTCAAAGTAAGCTGTCTCCTTTTGTCTATTATGGGTACATCTTTGCTTGACAGCAAACTTTCCACAGGATAAAAGAGCAGGAAATTCTGAGAAAGACAGTAGAAAGATGAAGAAGAGAAAAATGATGTGGTTTTTTTTTTTTTTAAGGCAGGAGTAATTAACAGTTCTCAGGTTAAAACTGAGAAAATTCAGTCATATTCCCGATTCTGATGCATGAGCATCTTAGAGAACTGAAATTAATAGCAATTCTTTTTTTTTTCCCTATTGGGTTGCCCATTGCTGCTTAAACTAACCTGACAAAGCTGAAATTTAAATGAGATTTAGAGAGCACAGTTTATTAGGCTGTCTCATTTTATAGTATCATATTTGTTGCTAATAATTTTCTGTAACTTAAGGCTGGCTGAAGTGTGGGATGTTTGTTTGGATTGTGAGTTTACGTTTTTGGGGTTTTTTGGTTTTGTTTTATTGAAAAATAAGACTAACTTTTTAGTATCTGATTTTTTTCACCTTGTGAAGTTTTCAGTGATGGGAGATAGTGGATTTATAGAGAGGAAAACATCAACTCTTGTATTTAATGCTTTAAATCTGAGGGTACAGCTTGTGTATTTTTTGTGGTTCATATCTGGAGCACAATATCATATATTAAGCACAACAATGGTTTGAGCTATTAATTTTTTTAGTAGTTGTGAACTCAACTTGCTTTAGACTTGGAGTGGTTCATTGTTTGAATGATTAATATTCTGTACCTGTTGCATGGTTTTCTAATGTATTGTGTAAAAGGCTTGTTATCAGGAACCAACATTAGGATGGTTTTTTCACCCTTCCCCAGTGACTAGCACTCAAGTACAATTTGTAATAGATACCATATGGGAATTGGAGAATTTAGGAGTTATTTCAACAAACTCATGACTTGGTCCTGGTCACCTGTCTGTAAGTAAAGTCAGTGCATTAAATACACTTGGCACTGATTCTTTTGGGGTCTCTTCTTTGGAGGAGAATAGTAAAAGCTCCCACCTTGTAAGTGTTACACCTATACATGCACAGGATCATGCAGAGAGTCTTTTGTACCATCAGAGTAGCTAGAATGCATGCTTTGTATTGCTGAAAATTGTGCTAGTTTTTTACTATGGAAATTTCAGATCAAGTCAAAGAATCATGTCTCATCAGAACAGGGTGGTAATAAGTTACCTTATCTCTACCAGGTAAAACCTACTGCCAGCTCTGTCTTTCCCTTCTTGCTCTTTGTATTACAGAATTGATGGATTTTTGTTGCTTTACTGCAACCCAGTGTGAAATGCATTTATTTAAGTGAGCTATAACTAATGAATTTGAGGTAGGATTTACATGTAAAGAAACTTAGGGTTTTAAAGTGTTTACAGTGTTTTTTTCTCATGGTTGTTAAGAATGCTTTTACAATATATATTGCCATAGCTTCATAGGCAATGCATATATCTGTTAAGGGGTGCATTTAAAACTGAATTATTAGCAAAGCTGGAATTGACAATAAACTGTGCAGAAATTATGTATAAAGCAAATATGTTTAGGAAAATCTTTTAGCTGAAACAGCCCTATTCAGATGCTTTCTGCTGTTAAAATCCCTGCATTGTGATGTTGGTGTAAAACAAATGCTGAAAAACACTTGATGGTTTTGTTTGGTCTTTTATGGTAGTCAAATCTATACAGCTGTTATGCATACAAATATTTTATTTGAGTGAAGAGTGTGGGTTCCAAAATAAAGTTTTCTATAGTGACCTGCTGGAAGACTGTCTTGTTCCATATACAGAATGAACAATAGCACTTATTGGAAACTACCTCTGTATGTGGTCCAATTCATGATTCTTTGTGAACAGAAAGATAATCAGTAATTTTTTCACAGTGCTCATCACTGTAATATTGGAGCACTCCAGAAATCTTTGTACAAAGAGCACTGATACGCTGACTTACTTACAGGTCACTAAAGAGTAGTCATCTGTTAAAAGTGCTGAACAGTTTTGGTTGTCTGGTTAGAGATGTCAGGAATATTTTTTGCCATGGTGGGTGATGATTTTTAGGAGTTGAAGCTTGGCTGTCAGTGATATTAAGCATTGTGATGATCACTTAGCTCTTTGAAAGTCTGAGACCGCAGCATTCTGAGTTGAGCACATTATAAAATGATGAACACAAAATCCATTTGAATTAAGTACTGTCATCCTTTTCTGTTACTTTCTTTCTGTGTTCCATCCCTCTCCACCACCTCCAAAGTTATTGTTTCAGGCCCTTTTGAGCAGGAATTTCTATTTCAAATAATTTCACATTTCAGGATCTTAGTCAATGGATTCTATCAGCAGTTCTGAATCTAAGTAAAAAAAATACTACATTCCCACCACATTCATTACAAAGGCAAGGACAGTCAACTGGCTGTTCTCTCTTTTTTTCTTATGTGTTCTTGTTGTAGCCATTCCTTACAGCAAAATAATGTTTCAGTGTTTGATCTCAAGCATGTCAGATTCTCATAGAGTATCTGTGTATTTCCACAACTGGACTGCATTCATTTGTGATTCATTTGGCAAGGTCTGCATGTTTATGGGAGGGGAAGAAGTTTGAAGTCTGACCAACTCTTGTTTCTGTTGGGGTTTTTATTCAGTATTATTTAAAAATTAAAGTTAAGTCATAGTTAATATTATTTACAGGTCTGAATGTTGCCTGAGAAAGACAGATGATGAACTGTGTAAATTGACCAAGGCTTCTAAGGAACTAGAAAAAACGAATGCTGTCACTTTGAGAAGACGAGAGCTGCAGAGGAAAGGTTTGTAGTGAGCAGTCATCTGGCAGTTAAGTGTGAATTTTGGAGAGTGTTGGGATATTTTCCTTTCTTACTCTAGTATTGTGAGGAGAGCACAGAAATAAATTGAGGTGTTGCCCATAGTGTGTTTCCTCAGAATGCCTTTTTTTTTTTTACAGATACAGTAGAAATATATCAAGTGCCTGGTTTTAAATAGGAATAAAGCTATGGTGAATCAAATCTGTGAAGAAAAATGAGGCTGAGTACAGCCTCGCTGCACTGTTATAATCTTGATTTTTCTAAAAAGTCTTATAATAAAGAATATAATCCATTAAGAATGCTCAAATAGTTTGTGAACCCTTCTAAAATATTCATGCTAGACAATAATTGCTTTCACTGCTGAAGAATTATGACCTCTGTGCACACTGTCCCGGGATAATGTGCTGTCTTTTCATGCTTGTTATAATGATATTTGCAGATTAGAATAGGAAATTGGGAATATTGAATTTGGCAGAAGATAAAGAGAGACTGTGGAATATAAAGTGCGAATTCTTGTTTGGAAGGGAGCTATTCATTTGGTTATACCTTTGACTAATTATGCAAAAATAATAATAGTTTTAGGGAACATATTTTGGCAGCTGCATGCAATTAAAAAAGGAAAGAACTTATTGTGGAGGATGCCTGCTTCCATGCATTTTATATAAGACATAAATAATTTGAAGAAATGTAAAGGTTTTTAAGGATGTTAATTTTCTTTTTGACACAGAAAACAAGCACTGTGGTGAACTGGAGAAAAGGAGCAGACATGCGAACAGCACTACTCTTAGTCAGAAGGAATCGGGCTCTTTTAATTCTGAGAAAAGGAAAAGAAGATATAGTGGCCATATTTCTGATGATTGTAATGCACACATTCCACAAAAGTCACTTATATTCTCTGTAAGTTGCACTTAATTTTAGCACACGTTTGCACACACTTCAGTAGCAGCAGTAGCAACATCCCAAATAAAAGGGTTATGCCAATAAATAGCATTTATGATACAAGTATATTAGCAGGTCTTACCTTTTGAGGGAAGGTAGTTCAGTGTTGCATCACAAGGAGTGAATACACGTTCTTCTGTCCACATCATCACAATGTGCTTACTGTAGCAGAAAGCTTGTGAAAGATGAATGGCAGTGTTTCCTTCAGTCAGGAGCATAGATTCAAACAATTTTAAAATAAGACAACTAGCTACTTAAGTGGAACTTCTTTCACAGATGATCTAGAATCAGGGACTGATTAGGGGCATTAACAGCAGAACTGCAAAGTATATCTGAGGTTATTGAAATCTTGCAGATGTCATCTTTTTGCTTCCTCCTTAGTCTACTGTACTTTTCTCTGAAGTTCTCTTCTTATCCATCATTAGGATTAAAGAAAAAAAACCAGCAAGTAAAAGGCTGAGGGAATCAGTCAGGTACAAAGTGTGATTTATATTCAAGCACTTGAATATAACCAATAAAGGGTTCAAATCAGAAGGCTACAGAGACAGGCAGTTACCAAACCTGTTAAACCCAGCTGACCAAGCCACACTTTTGGAAAGTAAAGAACAGCGCTGATTGTTGGTCTGTTGGTCTCTCCATGTCTGACACTGACAGAGCTGCTAAAAATAAGAAATAGTTCCTTGTTGAGTTTGAATAGGGGTCAAGGTTGTCCCTCATGCCTTTATGTAATAATAATCTTTGGACTATGAGGAGGGAGAAATTATCCTGAACTGAGCATTATATGTCACTGTGTTAAGCTATAATTATATTTCTAGCACATAGCTAATATGAATAATCACTGATCTGAACCTAGAAATGTCAAGCAATAAACTTACATCCTGTCTCTGATTCCTGTTTCTAGGAAAAGCAGAGTTTGAGTTCAACTCAGTCTCTTGGCTGCAGAATACCCTGTGAGGATGGACAAGTTCACAGATCTAATCCTATTCTGGTGCCAGACTCTCCAGTGGAGAGAGACTCTAAAGACATTTCCACCAACAACCACTTAAGGCCTTCTCACAGCCACGCAGAGAGCTCTGCCTCAGAGTCTCCCAGAAATCTGTCAAAGAAGCAGCTTTCTGCCACAAGTGAGGATGTGATTTCACCACAAGTTAGTACGATCAGGAGATTAAAGATGGACAAATCAGAGTACCTGAACAAGCTGCGGAACAGAATCTGCAGGGGTAATCAGCAACTTGTTTCCATTGACCCAAGTATGTACTGTATCTGTGCTGATGACAATTACTGGTGGTACACTTAGGTACTGGGAGAACTTCAGCATGACTGACTAGTTGAGACATAGGGAACAAAAGATTGAAGATTGCCATCCTGTTGTTTGTAATGCATTGTGCAGGTTAGAGAGCAGTGCATATTGTCAGGATCTTGTACCTGAGAAACAGGATAGACAGCAAGATTCTTGAATTCCAATTCTCTTTTTTTCAGCTGATTTTGTGGCTGTGGAAAAACTGAGCTTTTACTTTTAAAAGATACTAAAACTGAGAAAAATTGCTCTCTTCTTTGATACAATTGTGCTGTGTCCAGTTTCATTTAATAGCCAAATAATTTTAGAATTTGGTATAAAAGGTGTTTGTAAAGACACAGAGCAATGCTTGTTGCATACAATTCCATGCACACAGATATTGACTGGTTTGGGCAGTGTACTTTGATATCACATACTGCAAGACAGAATTTTTTATTTGTCTGAAATCCACTAGGAAGGAAATATTCTCAAGTCTGTAATTTGTAATATATGTGTACTTCTTTTTTCCTTTTTAGTTATCCTTTCCAGCGATGATGAAGATAGTCCTTCTGAACCACAATGCACAGAGCTGATGCAGGATATCACTGAAAGTAAAGAAACAGAACAACAATCTGACTTCTATTTCTCAGCCAAGCAATTAGAAGACAAGATGAAAATTCACACAGAGCAGGTAGTCCAGTTTTTGGCCTGTGTGTTGTTAGGCCAAGCCTTTAAATTATTTCTGTAATGTTTATTATAGAAAATGATTGTTTATTATGGTCCCAGCCACAAGCAGATAGAATACTGGACAGTCTTGGGAGAATATCTCTGGTTCTGAAGTGTGTGTGGTTTTACTACACACAGTGTATTTCCTATTTTTACAATAAACATTTGGAAATATTTAATGTTTAATATTTAAACAGGAAGATCAAATGGTAACCTGAAGCAGAAACAGATATGATGAAGATACATCTGTGGAAAAATTTGTTTCCACACACTGTTTTACACTGATCATAGTTTCTTTTTTGTCATCCAATCCTCTGTTGTAATTCAGTGCTTATAGAAGTTCAAGGATCCTCATTGACAGCAGAGATAAGTTCAGTGAAGGGCAAAGTTCCCTTTTCTGTCGGGCTAGCTGTAGAACTTGAATCTAAAAGTAGCCATAAAGGTTGTTTGCCCCATTTTGGACTTGATTAGCCTTTGGCTGCTTGCTTTGACCTGAATCCGGGTTATCTCTCTAATCCTGAAACAAGTCGGAAGAGCCATTGCTGCCTCTTCTCACAGATGAATCAATTAAATAAATCATAAGCATTGAATTGGATCCTGGAGCTTTGCTGTGAAAAGAAGGGTATTATTTTGTTGCTTTGAGTTTTTTACTAATTTAGACCAAGTCAAGAGCACAGGTCGTGTCTTGGTAATGGAGCTGTAGCAAGGTACTGTTAGACCCTTAAGGAAATTGTCAGTAATGGATGTAATAACACTTAGAGCTTTTTAATATGATTTTTTTGTGTGTAAACTGGCTTTGGGAGTCAATTCTTACAAGCGTGAAGAAGCATATTCTTGAGGTTAAAGGAAGGGTGTATCTAACAAGTCCTGTAGTAAATACACTTTTTTCCAGTTTTTAACAGAGTCAGTTGAAGATAAATGTCTTCTCAGTGTACCTTCTGGAAGCACACCTAGAAAGCAGACAAACCTGGCACTGGATGTTGAATTTGATAGAGTATACATTGGGAAATTTAAGTGTTTATCAACAGGTCCTGCTAGGGTAAGTTGTTCTATTATGCTATTTTGTGAATATTTAAAAACTGAAATTCTGGTTAAACAAAGTCAGTAGTACTTAGTGTGGAAGCACAGAAGTTTTTATTATTCTTGCATTCAGTTCCTTTGACTAGACAATGGAGTGTGTGGTCCATTGCCTTGTGCATTTGGATTGCTATCAGTAGAAAAGCTAACTGTGATTTGTCAGGGCCACAGTTTTCACGTGGAAGGTTCTGTATAAATGCTGTACTGGAACACAAGTCATACTGAGGAAGTTTTTAATGAATTCTTACAGAAAAAAATGGCCATATTAATGGCCAATTAGTGTCACTTAAAATAAAGACCATTTACTTTTCTCAGAAATAGTGTGTTCTAATAAAGTAGTTCATAATGATCAGAGTTCAGATATATACTATGCTCTTGCCTTTTAAACAGAAAATTGCTTGCTTTGTGGCTTCAGAGAGCATAAAAACAATACTAAAACTTTAGTGTGTAGACAATATGCTACTCACAGGGTATGGAAACATAAGTGAAGATGTTCTTTAAATGGAGCACCAGCTCCAGCAGTTTCAATAAGTTTTTGACCAGGTTCATACTGTTTATTGCAGCTGAAAAAGAGATGTTTGAACCTGCCATTACAAAAGCATTTCATGAAAATTTTCTAAATTAATAGGAAAAAAAAATTTGAAGGAGGAGTTGAAATAATTTTAGAATCAATGCTCTTAGTAAGTAAAGAAGAAATTGGTCAAGTAGAAATTAGTAAAGTAGAAATTTTCCTTGGGAAACACAACTTTGTGCCTACTGTGGTGCCACAGGGGAAACCTCCTTTGTTAATATATATATATATATATAACCTTTTGTCAAAGTGACAATAAAGCATTTTTCATTTAGCAGAGTCTCTTTAATGTAGCAGCAGTCCAAGTGGAATCTTTAAGGGCCTTTAATTCAAAGATTAATGTAAAGTAATACCAGCATAAAGGTGAACCATTTCTATCGTGTCCTTCAAGCAGTGCATCTGACAGCTTCTCACAGGTTGCTTTAACTCTTTGTCCCAAGCACTCATCTTTTCTCTTGTTTTTAAGGAGCCTCTAGGCAGTTTTGCAACTTTGTGCTTATTTCTCAGTGCCTTGCATCTCTGAAAGTTACTTGCTGTCATTTACGTTCTGCGATGTCTTTAGGAATGTTTTTTAGGTGATATAGGCAATATGAAGTCTCAAACTAAGTGTACTTGACTTAAGCTTAATGGTGTTTTCCAACCTGAGTGATTCAATTATATTATTTTTAGTTTATTTCACTATAAGTAAAGATGTGCAGATATTTAAAAATCCATATTTTTTTTAAATCAATTTGTAAAATGCAGACTAATTTATATTTTTAAAATCTTATTTCAGTTTACAATGAAAAATATCATCATTCCATGTCAGGGTAAGAGAATTTCCTTTTCTTTAGCCTTTTCTTAATTGTATCTTTAAAGTACTGCATGAAAACATTAAGTTATGCATTACTGTTACTAATAATTTGTGATCTTTCACAAGGATATTAGATAGTTGTTAATTTTTTGTTTTTCAATAGAAAAGTTTTGGTGTCTATAGTGTAAGCATTAACAACTTAGCAGCTTCTTGTACTTTTGAGATGAACTGGTAGGTTTAATGGCATAGCTCACATGTTCCTGCATATTTGAGGTGTTGAACTATAGTAGATATGCCTGTGCATGTTTTTGAGGTGAAACATTGAACTTTTCAAATTAGCATTTTAGATCCTTAGGTTTACAAAAATGTATGAGTGGACTAAACTAAGAGGAATGTAACTATAGATTTGCATTCAGTTGATTTTCCAAGATGATGTGTCGTAGGAAAAGATTTATGAGCAGCTCTAAGTTGAGTTGACTGTGAAAGCAAATAGGAATTAATGATTTGCACTATTCTTTTTTCCTTATTTGTAGATATTAACTGTGGTTATTTTGAGGAAAAAACAACTTTTTTCAGGAGGAATCCTACATGCAAGTGTTTAGATTTTTGTGTTACAATTTGGTAACTTTGTTTTACACAGTTTGTTGTAACTGACTTAAATATTGAATTTTCAGTATTTTATGCAATGCAAGGAATAAAATCTGTAAGTACTCTGTTAATACACTCCAGTCATACCTCTCAGTATGTAATTACTGTTACATGTGTGACTTTATCTATGGCTGTTAAGAGCATGGATGTTTTTTAATTCTGTTTTCTGCAGTGTCTCTTAAGAACATTCAGCTGATGGTGGATACACTGGATCTGAGAAAATTTGGCTGGTGGAAAATTGATGGTGGCTGTTCTTCAACAATTATTTTTCTTTGGTTGTCTGTGGATTATGTGGAAAAGATTGAATCCCAGATGAGAAAGTTAGTTACCAGCAAGCCATGTGAGTAATTGCTTTCCTAAAGTGCAATGAAAAGGTCATGTCAGTAAAGTGGTTGTTTTGCAGCTGTGTTTTTTGAATGCAGAGGAAAGCCTATAGTGTTTTAAAGATCCCAGAATCAGAAAATATGCTGAGTTGGAAGGATCATCGAATCAAACTCCCGGCCCTGCACAGCACCATCCCCAAGAATCACACCATATACCTGATAGCATTGTCCAAATGCTCCTTGAATTCTGTCAGGCTAGTTCTGTGATCACTTCCCTGGGGAGCCTGTTCCAGTGCCCAGCCACCCTTTGGGTGAAGAATATCCAATTTTTCTAATATCCAATCTAACCCTCCTCTGACTCAGCTTCAGGCCAGTCCCTCAGGTTCTGTCACTGGTCACCACAGAGAAGAGATCAGTGTCTGCCCCTCCTCTTCCCCTCAAGAGGAAGTTATAATTGCAATGAAGTCTCCCCTCAGTTTCCTCTTCTCCAGGCTGAACAAGCCAAGTGACCTCAGCTGCTTCTTGTATGACTTCCCCTCAAGGCCCTTTGCCATCTTTGTGGCCCTCCTCTGGATGCTCTCTAATAGCTTAATGTCTTTTTTTTGTGATGCCCAAAATTGCATACATGTACTTAAGGTGAGGCTGTACTGGTGTAGATAAGTTGGTTAGTTCTGCATTTCTAAAATGTTTCACTGTACTTTTATTTGGAAGAAAAAACCCTAATATAATGTGATTTGAAACTACTGCTATTGAATAAAAAGACATCAAAACAATTTAATTGTAGTCTCTGTCAGAAGACTTTCTGAAACTAGACTTGTGTACAAAGCATATCTCCCTTTAAAATGTGTGGATGTTCTAAATATCCTTACTCTTGAATATTGTATATGCTATACAAAAGGCTTGGTAAGTAAAGATTGAGTTGGCCTTTGATAGGACTGCAGTGAGCCATTGCATTATTATTGAAGAAAATGTCCACTAAAGGCCAGATGGGCTGTTTAGTCTTAGGGTATTATGGACTCATTGTATTTGGTTTTCTAGCATGAAGCTCTGTAAAAAATAAAGTATACCTTCAACTCACATATTCAGAGTGGCACAATCATACAAGATTTCTGCATAAGCAAAATTGTTGCAAATAGAATCTATGAAAAGGATGATGTCAGCATTGGCTGTGTGACATTTAATCGTGTGTATTCCCTATACAGTCACCACCTGTATGAGGAAAAATAAGTAATGGCAGCTTTACATAAGGAGTACAAGTAGTTTGAAACAAAATACTGAATGAAATTGTAGCAGAGAGCTACCTTTAGTTGATGCAAGTGTGTTGAAGTTACTGGTACCATCTGTAGATACAGTTCCCAGTGAAAGGAGCGGAATGTGAGTATGAAGATGCAAGGCATCTTTTAATATTAGGTTTATTTGCATTGGTTACATTCTTGTTGGAGAAACCATCAGGAGTTTTTATTAAGTTTCTGTATTTGATGATTTTATACTTTTTAATTTTACATAGTAATCTGAATGTTTTGACATGTTTTTAGAGACTTGAAAAAAATCAGTGGTGGTTTTGCGGCTTGCCGTTACTATGATTCTGCTCTGCTACCTTAGTGTGTTAATATTAGAGGAAAATATATCATGGTGGATCTGACAGCCTGAGAGGGGTCAGAGGAGTTTCTCAGCCAGGAGAGTTAGAAAGGACTTTAATAAAAAGACAGAAATAGGCTGTGCTGGTCCAAGCTCATGGCATGGCCAGACAAGTGCACTGACCAGCAAAGTATTTAAGTGTCCTTCTTATGCCCTTAACCCTCTCTTTGCCCATACTACTTCTTCCCAGAATTACCTGAATGTCTCTTTGCTGCCTTTAAGTCTTTCCTTTAACAACCTATATTAAGTCCTGTGCGATCCCAAAATACTCTTCCCCTGAATCCCATCGTGTGTGCTGTACACCTCAGCGGCAACTCCCTTTCAGTCCGAAAAGTGCTCTGGCATTGACTTATATTGATGGGTTTGGGTCTGGGCCCTTGGGCTGAGACTCTCCTGGGACAGCCCTGGGAAGGGCCCCAGTTGTCTCTTCCTCAGTCCTTATTTTGGGTTCCTACCTGCCATTTTGCTGTACTCCTCTGGGCCTGGGAAAGTGAGTCTTCTGTGGGCTGATGGCCCCTGTGATGAACCTGGCAGGGTATTGTTTGGGCTTCCCTCCTGCCTTTGTCTTTCTTTGTTCCTTTGTGGCTGTTCAGACAAGTTTCTATCACATAATCGAATAGTTAATATTATCCATTCTCTCCTTTTTCCAGCCAAATCCAATGAATTTGTATTTTTCGAACTGTCTCAACCACTCATGGAATGGGAAGAAGACAGACTGACTGAACTGATTACAGGTGTCAGCAAGAGGAACAGAGCACCAGATCTTGCTGAGTTTTTGTCTTTGAAACAAGCATTACCCTTGTTTAAGGATCTTTCTCCTGAAGAAAGCTCTTTCATGAGTTGCAGTAAGGATCTACTAAAGCAATACATGCTAAAAGAGAATACCTCAGATGCTCGTGAGCCTGTAATTCAGGTTAGTGGACAGCTGTTGCTTCATTTGTCACCACTGGTTGGCATTCCCACATTTGAGTAAAATTTAGGTCAGCGTTCTTTCTTAATTCATAGCTCGAAAAATCGAGTCATGATTACTCCAAAATTTGCAGTCAGCTGGATTGTGTCCACAGGGGGATAGTCTGTAGACAGTATCAGTAAGTGTCAAGTACCAATGGTTTAAATTGATTCATGGTTGTGTAAATTTAGAACCACAGGGGTGTTCTGCCCTTCTGGTGTCTCTACAGCAGCAAGCAGGAAGTTAATCAAGTAGTGAGTAATGGAACCAATTTTTTGGTTGAGCTGGAAGTGCAGAGGAGGAGCTGTGTAGATGGCCCTCCAGACACCTTTAGATGTACTTGTGGGGTCACCACAGCTTGAAAATGCTGAATTATTCCTCAGACTGCTGGGGAGATGAGTCTGTGCAGGTTAATATGTTGTCTTGGTTTACTCTCTAGAGTAAGTGTCTAAACCTAGCCCCACATCATTGCCACACAAAAATTACACATCTTTGTTCCCACCAGTAAAAAGCCAAGAGACAGCAGATCAATCTGATCCATGAAACTGGGGACTTGGAAAGGAAGCAAGCCAGCTCAATAGGTATTGTTTTTAGGCAAACTGTTCAAAGACTAGATTTTCAAACCTTCCAAGCATATACAGCTCCTGGTAAGACAGTCTGATACTTGTCTCCACTCATGTTTCTTCTCCAAAACCATTTCTGGTTCACGTGGCTAAATAATGCTTGAATAGTTTTAGAGAGAGTTTATGAACTAAGATCTATCATTATTTTTTTAAAATATTCATAACTTTTTAGTTGTCTGAGCAATGGCATGTTTGCCCAAATACCCAAGTTTATACTTTGGATCTCCAGCAAGAATCCTCTTCAGTGATGCAGGATACTCCTCTGGCTTTTAGGCTTGGGTGTTGTGTGTTTTATGTATCAAGCTGTATAATGCTTTTTACAATTGTTTGTGTATTTCTGCTAGGAATCTAAACTAAAAGTGATCAGGCCCAGTTATGCCCTTGCAAATAAGCAGAATAGTGGCTGCTATTGTATCTCTTTGTCCTCTGCTCTGAATGAAGAATGGAAAGAAGTAAGAGAAATGGGAGCAGTTAAGAAGTAAGTGTATTTCATATAAATAAGAAAGGGAAACTATAAGAAATTGAGTAAATTAATTACCAGAATAAAACCCCTCATGTGCCCTTCTCTAGGTGATTTGAAAGTGTTGTATGGAAGTCACTCTTCAAATCTAAAATATCATCACATATCAGTGCAGTTAGCTGTTGAAAGACAGTATGGATGTGTTGTAGGATGACAGTCTCACAGAAGTTAGAGCAAATCTGATCTGTGTCTGCAAGGTCATATCATCAACAGGGAGGGTGGAGATCTCATGGGTTCTGTCAGTATCCATTTAAGTCTATCTTAGCAAAACTTACTAACTTAAGCTAACTTTTTCTAAAATCTGAACAATGTTTTCTTTTACTCTTCTGTCACACTCAAACTTTTTATAACCATTTGTCCTCTAATATTTCTTCTATAGCCATTTTTCAGATACTTTGATCAAAAATAGAAAAACAGGATAAAGGCAAAAAATAGTCTGCTTTTCAAAAGTTTTTATCGAGGTTTCAGGGTGCATTGGGGTGATATTTCTTTGGTTACACCTGAATGTTAGAGGAGGAAATAGTAAACTGTAGAGAACTACTGCTTTTCACATGTTTTCTAGAAAATCTGCATGTAAGACAGCCATACTCAGAACACTATCCCATAAAACAGTTTGTCACTATTATGACATGATTTGTTTTCTAGTTTAATTGTTTATCCACCCCCACCTGCAAAAGGAGGACTGGGAGTCACAAGAGAAGACCTAGAGTGCTTAGAATATGGAGAGTTTCTCAATGATGTCATCATTGATTTTTATCTTACGTAAGTAATCTCAGCCCTTCTTGTACCCTTCACGCTCTCTGGGGTGTGCTGTGGACTTGAATGTTACTGGAAATGTTGGTCACTAAATAAAACAATTTCAGAAGTAACAATGCGATGAATTGGATGTTGGACTTCTTAAAAAAAGCTTTTTTTGTGTTCTTGGCAGTTTGATTTGTTTTAATTTCATTGGTTTTGTCCCTCTGAAGTGCTGTGATAAAATACAGCCTGAATAACTGGAGGAAAAAAGCTTCTTGGTGACCTTACAGAACAGGAAGTGTTAAGTAGGCAGTTGAAAAAAGTAGAGAGTCTGTAGTAATAGTTTATTTTCTAAATTTGCATGAAGTGGAGCATCCTCTGCTATTCTGTGCAATTTCAGGTATTCCTTTGATGCAGATCTGCAGAAAGGAGAACAGCTGGTACATCTTGAGGAGCTTGTGCTTGGCTTCGCTACTCCAAACCATCCTGCTGAAGTTACTTGTGAAAGCAATTTGTCAACAACTGGCTTTGTGGCCACCAGTCCCTAAAGCTGTGGTTTATTTTCACTCTTCTGACTTAGACCTAAGAAGAATTGCATTTTATTTGGCAGGAATTGCATTTTATTTGCCATCCAGATGAGTGCAAGAACTGTGAGCAATAGGAAGACTTGTTTAGAGGATAGGAAAAGGAAATGGCTAACAGTGTTTCAATGGGGTTTTACAGCAAAGCCCCTTGTATTTTGCTCTAAACTAAAACTATATAATGCATCATGGTCCTTTGAATAGCTATAGCTTATCAACAGAAAAGGGAGATTTAAATAAAAGAACGTAATGCAATTGTTGTAGAAACCCCTCTGCTTTTAAAATTTGTTAAGACTTCCCACATCCTCAGTTTTCATTCTGTCAGTGTCATATATGACTGCGTTGCCCAATCCATCAGGTGGAGCTGGAGGAACAATGTGTAGGATAAACTGCAATTTTGAGAGCTTTGGCCTTGTAGAGTGACAGAATAAACACTGAAGCTGATGATTATAATAAAATTATCAGCAGTGAAACGATAGGTACTTAGCTTTCATGTCATAACCTGCAAAAGTGAAATGGACAATTTAACTGACCTGTTCCATGCCTTTTGATTATGCACAGGTGTAGCATTCCATAGGTTTATATTTGGTTACATTTTCAAGTCCTGCTTAATTGTAAAGGCTAGGTACCTAACTTTCAAAATAAAGTCAGAAGCTTGAATACTGGAGAAAAAAATCAGGGACAAAAAATAACTGCATTCTTGGTAGGTGTTTGGCTGTTACCTACTCTGATGTCACCCATGTGAATAGTTGAAATAGAAAAGTTTGGTGTGATTAGTGGCTATGAAGGCAACTGATACTAAGCATAATCTGAGTACGATAAGTCATTAGAATAACTGCCCTTTTTTCTAGCAGTAACAGTACTTTATAGAAAAAGAATTTAATAGTTTTCTTGTTTTTTTCCTTTGGTAGATATCTGTTATTGGAGAAGGCACCAAAACATGTTGCTGACCGTACGCACATTTTTAGCAGTTTCTTCTACAAGTGCCTGACCAGGACAGAAAAAAACTCTGAGGGGGATGACAAAGTTTCGTAAGTTCATTTTAGATGCCATTATGACCTGAAACAATCTATCTATTGGTGCTACTTTTGAAGTTCTGGAGATCATCTCTTAATAAGCACATAAAAAGTTTTTGGTGTTCTCCAAAGGATTAGTGATTAAATATTGTAACTCACAATTTAAGCATACTGGTGTTTTCCTTAAAAATCAATGTGATTCATACTGAATATGAATGAAAATGTTATCACCTTTCTCCAACTTTATCTGAATATTTACTTCAGACAATTGTTTATTTGATGTTTTTATCATAAATGCACAGTTTTGCAAGACATGCATCACTTTAAGATATTATGCTACTAATAATATTTTTATATTTACCACATTTCATTTTACATATTGGTAAAAAATTATTGACCAAAATTTTAGTAAGAACTTTTTATTGTACACCAAGCTTACACTTTTTTTTTTAACACATGAACTCACTGAATTGGAGGGTTTCCCAAAAATATATCATTAGTAGCCTGGGAACCCTGTATTGCATTGTGTTTCCTGCTGACTGTTGAAGGGTAGAAGCATTCTTAACTTGCTTGCAGTTTCTATTCAACACTGATGTTTGAGAGCAAAGGCACCAACATTCATTCTGTTTTCATAGACTTACAAAATCTATTAGGTTGGAAAAGACCTCTAGGAGCATCAAGCCCAACAATTATTACCCTGCAGTACCAAGTCCACCACTGAGCTATGACCCCAAATGCCACATCTACACATCTTTTAAATGCCCCTATGCCTGGTGACTCAGCTACTTCCATGGGCAGCCTGTTCCAGTCCTTAAACTTTTTGGTGAAGAAATTTTCCTCATAGCCAGTCTAAACTTTCCCTGGCACAACTTGAGCCTGTTGGCTCTTGTCCTGTTGCTTGTTACCTGGGAGAAGAGAATGACACCCACCTCACTAAAACCATCCAGATTGTTACAACGATCAACAAGCATCATCATTCAGCTTATTGAAGGCTTTTTTTGTTTCTCTCTGAAGTGTTTTCTTTTTTCTTCTGTTATCCATGAAGTCCCCAGATTTTTCATTCTACTGGCAAATGAGGCCATCTACACAGAGAGATGTGTGCACCATCTTCTTTAGGTGACAATCACTGCTGGGTGAAAGCTATGTTGAAGGGAAGAAAAGTGAGACTTCTGTAATATTCTCAAAGATGTCTTGAAAATTCTTGTAACTGTGTAATTCTTTCAAGCATCTTCCATGATTTTACTGTCTTCTGACTTTGAATGTTCTGAGGTGAAGACAGAATTATCCGTGAGAAGAATGCTGTTGTGCCTTGATCTGATTCTTTTAACAAGGCTGGAATGTCCAAAATCTTCTGGAGGAACAGGAATGGCACTCGTAATTTACCTTATTTCAAGGACTTTTCTGGATTTGGAGATAGCTGTGGAAATTCTAGTTTTCTCTTTGGGCCTAGATATTCACCTGGTGACTGCAGATGGTTTGGGTTGTTAGTGGATTTTTTTGTTTCAGTGGATTTTTTTGGATAAATGTCTAGTGAAAATCCTGGCACTGTACTGTTGTAAATGAAATGAATCTCAACAGATGTAGCTACTTAAAGACCCTTTGCTTCACTTTGTTCACACAGCTCAGGCACTGGATTGAGAAAGTTGCTTTTATAGGTGCTTTCCCAGGTTATAAACAGGTCTTCCCCTTTTGAGGTTCCCAGTGCTTCTACAGTCGTGTAGCAGAGGAAGTTTGCAGCAAGTCTTTGCTTAATGCTGGCCCATGCAGAGGGCCACCGACCTGGTTTTCTGCTCCTTACTCATTTTCTCCAGTTCCTAGTAGTTTGAAGTTATGTTTGTTAATCAAAGATGAGGATGGAATCAGAATGATAGTAGGTATGTCTGCTCAGTAGAGTGAATTTTGCTTTCATATTGGAGCAAAGTTCTGTGAAATGTTGATTTGTATTTCAACTTGTGCAAACTAGGCTGAAAATGTAAACTTAAATATCTCAGTTTTTTCTTCTCCTCCTGTTGTGTCTTCATGCTTTGTCTGTAGAGCTGGAAATGAAATGTGGTCCAACATTTAAATCTCAGGATTGGAGGGCATGTGTTTCACCTGTGTTTGCTACAGGTGTGCTGCATGACCCTGTGCAAGGCAATTAGCTTTTTCCCTTGAAAAGATAAGGTTGTTCAGCTAGGCCTTCAAAAGTGGTATTGTGAAGCTTAAGTCATGGATGTTTTTAAATTCAGAAATGGCTCATTGGCTCATTAGTCACTTGGGCTCAGTGGTGTGCTGATTTACTTTTAATCTGTCTAGGAAATTTCTAGAGTAATGAAGAACCCATTGAGGGGCTGGGGAGATGTAGGAGTACTAATCCCTTGCTTTAACTAAAAGGAGCAAAACCAAACAACAGTTGTAATTTTTTTTTTTCAGAGCAGCACAGAGAAGACACAGAAGAGTAAGAACATGGACTCGCCATATAAATATCTTCAATAAAGATTATATCTTTGTGCCTGTGAATGAGGAGTAAGTGTTTTCAACACCTTTTCTGATATTTAAAGACTTCAGTGAATGTTGTGGTGGTAAAAATTCATGGCTGTGAAGTTGGATCATTGCCTGTGATAGATCAGATTTTGAACAAGTAGCACATGTGGATTGAGTAATTTTTGATAACTGTTGAAAAGATAAATGTTTATTCGGCTGTCAGCTTTGTACCTTTGGTTTTTGTTTTACTAAAAATTACTGTTAGGTATTTTTCAGAATAATTTGGGTGTCATTGTGATGATTCCTGTGCACTTCAGTAATATTTCTATAAAGAAATCACAGTACCTCATAGTGTCTGTAGATAAAAGTAGAACTTCCATAATCTGTGCCTTGGCCTGGTTAAGTAACTGACCTGTACATGGAAACTCCTGTAAAACTGAATAGTCATTGAAAGGTACATAAAGTAAAACAGCTGTGGAAAGGTGCCACACCTTCACCTGTATTCAAAACTGGGGTCACCATCACTGATAATTAGTATTTTTTTTTTTTTGGATTTTAGTTGAAGTGTGGAATGGGTGTTGAAACACTGATAAATTGCGGTGGTGGATTTCTTGGGGCTTTTAAAGGAATTGATACTTCTTTTTGCTGTTATGCCACAAAGTAAAAAACAGAGGAGAGGATTAATATGAGATGCCATGAAAAGAACATGGCAGTGATGGTTGCGTGTCACAGAACAATTGTCCTTGAGCTCTCAGTAGTATAAAAGCTTTTCATAGCCTTTTCAGAACCAAATGTTACAGAGTTTTGATGCTTTTTCCTCCCTCTCCTGGGCAGGTCTCATTGGTACATTGCAGTTATCTGTTTTCCTTGGTTAGAAGAAGCTGTGTATGAGGAGTGTCCCCGTGAGAATTCGTTGTCTCACCGCCCTCGGCAGTCTCCACTAGAACCAGAGAGTAAGAACAATAGAGCTGGTTCAGTGCTCTTCAAGGATGAAGAAGAGATGGGTGGTAACAGAAGATTATTCTCTAAAGGTACATAATCTAGGAAAAAGTTATGTCAAGCCATAAACAGTTCTAACTGTCTTAGTCCTTGAAGGAGGGGAATAATGTGAAAGATAATTTCTAAAGCTTCCAGACTGGTGCAGTATGTTTTTATATACCCATGCATAGTAAGGACTGCAATTTTTCTGCAACTCTGGAAAACACTGGAAGAGACATAGAAAATCAGGGATGGTTGGAAAGTTGTTTGGTTTCAGTAAGAATTTTATCAGGAGGGAATGCTATCTCAGGATTCAGAAGGGAATGTTAAAAATCTGTTTATAAATTAGTTCTTTACTTTCATATTTTGAATACTAATAATCATGAACTTGAAAATAAAAATACTTTGCTTAGGCATAATTTTTTTAACTTTTTTCATTTGTTCTTTTGTACTAGGTGGCAATGAAATTGCTGCTTCTGCTTCAGTTTTGCATTCAGCTATTTCTAAAGTAAGTGCCTTTTTGTATTGACAGAGAAAACAGGTTGCTGAATTTCTGAAGGTTGTGAGGCTTGACAAAGAGATTTCGCATCATCTTTTTTGCAGTAGTTATTGATGTTTCCATGGCCTGCAGCATGTGCATTTTGAATTAGCATTGTCTTCCTTTGCTTACCTATTTGCTCTGCTGTAATTTCACCTGTTTTTAAAATTGATTTTTCAGTTTCTACCATTCTGAGAGCTTCTCTAACTACTTTTAAATTTATTAAGATCTTAGAGTTTATAATTGATGTTGTTTTTTAAAATTTATTCTTATTTTTTCTTTTGTCTCAGATCTCCCTAAATAATTCCGAAAAGCAGATTTGTAAAAGGTATGTTTCTTTCTTTTTTCTAATGTTGTAACATTAAGTTATGAAATTCTCTAGTAATTCAGGTATTGTCATAAAATCACAGCTGCAGGTACTTGTTGATTTTTACCACACTGGTTCAGATATTGGGTAGGCTGTATGCAAACAAAATACTTCCTGCAGTAGTGTTGGTGATGAAAGACTGCAATGACTTGTTTTTGTTTTTGTTGTGTACAGGCCTTGTATACTCATCTTGGATTCCTTGAAAGCATGTTCTGTGCAGAAAACAGTTCAGGTTTTGAGAGAGTAAGTAACTACAGTTTGTCTTATAGCAATAGATACTGCTGGTCATATTTCTATATACAAAATACTTTTGTCTAGAAATGTGTGTATTTCTAATGCTAAGGAAAACTCCATGAAGAGTCATGACTAAGGAAATTGTAATTATAATACAGAGGCTTCCCTGAAAAGCCTGTCTATGTTCTGTAACCCACATATGATGCAAAAACTGTAAAGTAGAGAGTGAACAAAAAAGAAAAAGAGAGATTTTTTGCTGGTGTTTTTGAAGGGTGAGAATTTATCCCATCTAGTCTAATAACTAAAAGGGTTTTTGAAGGTAGAAAAGCATTTAAAATGAATACTTTGAAATCTGAATGATAATTTTCTAGGGGACATCATTTTTTGATGACGCTTCCAGAATTAGTGTTAAATCCACTCCTGTGTGCAAAAATGCAGAAACTAGACTGAAGTTGTCTAAAAGCTTGATGTGTTAGAGTAATAGTGGAATGGTATTTGTTTTGAAAAGTGTAAAAATATATTCAATTTTGTATGTGATAAGTATGTAAGTATTGGAAGAATGTAATAACTTTCAGTACTTTTACTCACTCCTAATGACTTTAATGTCTATCAAGAACTTTAAAAAAAATTGTTAAATTTCTGAAGTTAAAAGCAATTGTTTTTTCTGTTCTCTGTACTGTTCCTTTCACTGAAAGGTACAAAAATCTGTCAACTTAATAGCACGGCCTTCTTGTAAAAGTGAATTCTTCAAAATGCTATGTAGAGTTCAGATGAGATTTAGAAATTTTTGTGAAACTATCTTTTCCCTAAATAGAGAGGCCTCCCTTCCATGTGTCTCCGGAGGAAGAATGAAATAGCAACTTCTATTTATTTATTTATTGGTAAAATCTCTGTGGGATGTATTTTAGTGCACTATTCTTTGAGCTACTCCTGAGGTTGAAATTCCAGAGTGGGATTTCTTGGAGTTGAGAGATGTCACAAAAAGTCAGAAAACAAGTGGAGATCTATGGAGTTGTGAGATGAGGGGAGTTTGGGAAGCAAACTTCTTATTCCTTCAATTTCCAATTACACTCTGGAAACAGAAGTTTAAGGAAACGGATGCAGGGATTCTATGACATCTTTTCCCTGAACTGGTTTTTGTTGTTTTTGGTCAAGTGGTCAGGCTCAAACAAGTTAATTAGAAAGTCTGCCGTCACAGGTTCTTCCAGTTTCTAGGAAGTGTGCTTCACAAAAATGTCTTCATCTTTGAATTGTTTCATATTTGGTGCCTTTTTGCAGTTGCCATTTTCCCCAAAAGCTGTTTTAATTCTTCTGTTTGTTTTTATTTTTGTGACTGCAAGGACTTGGGGCTTTTAGAAATAAAACACAAGGTCTGACTTGATGCGTATATTTATTCTCTTAAGTCATACCTTATGTTTGAATTTCAGAAGCCCTGACACTTTAAGTCTAGCTAAAACCAGGAGAAAAATATAGGTAACTATTTCCTTTGAAAACCAGACCCTTAGGTTTTCCATCCCATCTCTAAAATCAGCAGCCAGCCCTGAATGTGGGGTCAGTGAGTTCCTACTGAAGCATGAGACAATAGAAAAACCTGGTAACAAATAAATCCTAATTGCTACAGAAGCTTTCCTAAGGTGTTCATGAAGTCCTTAAATACCTTGTGCACTATTAGATGGTAAGGGTTATATTGGTGCAATTGTAACTGAAGTTTTTTGTAAGGTGAGGTTTAAGGGGGCTTTATTGGTGAAAAAGCGCTGCTGGCCTCTTAGAATGAACCCAGAAAAAATGTGTGATAGACAGGAAAATGATTCCTTTAGTTAAGGCATAAAAATGTCTTGGTATCCTAATGGCTTGTAGAAACCTGCCCAAGTAGCTGATTTGAATGACATTGTATTTGTATATTGCCTATTATGTGGTAGAAATGCCTCTGAGTGCAATAGAATATTGGATAGTGGAAATATTGTAAGAATTTCTTTAGCAAATTCTGAAATAATTTGGCTAAAGCTATTTTAGCTTTTCGACTATCTTTGGAACAATGTTGAGTAGTGTCCCAAAAGGCACTGAGCTTGGGAGTTACTTAACTTCTCAAGCATTTAAACTGTTTACTTTCTTTCGTAGGTACCTTGAAGTGGAATGGGAAGCTAAACGAAAAACACATCGGGAATTCAGTAAATCAACAATGATTGACCTATGTCCTAGAGTGCCTAAACAAGATAACAGCAGTGATTGTGGGGTCTACTTGCTGCAGTATGTGGAAAGCTTCTTCCAGGTACAAATGCAAACTACCTTCCCATTTCCCCCAAATTATCTTAAACCACAAAAACCCATTTTCTGAGCCAGACACAAAAAAACTGAAATGTCAAAGCCGTTTGAGAAAGCGGAGGTGAAACCCATTCTTAAGTAATGGCAGGGGTCTTTCTGTCTGGTTTCTTGTGTCTATCCTCAAATGTTTCTGACCTTGTAATTTAATGTTGCTTTTATATTGACTCATGCGGTATCTCTGACTATTTGCATGGATTTGAAGCCTATCTGTGGAGGCACTCCTGCCCTTACAGGTGTTACAAAAGTATCTTTGCATCTCTTCTTGCACTGTCTAAAACTTTGTCAGCTTGTGTGGGTCTGCAGGCAGCAGCTCTGCAGAGAGGGGGACAGGGGAAATTGTTAAAAGGGAATGTGTAGAGCTAAGGGAGCTTCTTTTTCAGCACATACCTTTAAATATCTGCAGGTCCTGGGCTTCAGGCACTGTCTTCTAGGGTGTCCTCAAGTCTTCCTCCCCCTGATCAGCACACTGCCCTTTGCTCTCTTTTGAATGGCTCTGCTTGTTTGACACTTGATGCATGTGGTTCACGTCCTCTGAGGTTCCTGTGCATGCAAAGCCTTGTGGGAGGCCTTGGGCTGTGGACAGGATTTTCTGCTGTAGGGGAACAGATTGCCATTCCAAAGCCCCTGTACGCAGGTGCACCCATTGCGGGAGGGTGGGTAGATTTGAGCTGAGTGCAGTTGCAGACTCTGATCTTGTCCAGGTCAGGGGAATGTTGTTGGATACACCATGTATCCAGCAGGAGTGCTGTGGATGGATAACAGGGGCACAGAACATAAGAAGGTCGAGTTGTCCTTCATGTGGTTCAGCTGGGAATGCAGGGATCTATCCCTAGGGAGGGGTGAGGAGTCATCTGAGAGGTTCAGGTGGTGACTAAAGAGCAGAGTACCATGGGTGACATAGCAGGGGGCATCTGCTGTCGGCCACCTGAGCAAGAAGAGCAAGTGCATGAGGGCCCTTTGGGCAGCTAAAAGCAGCCTCACATTCACAGACCCTGGACTCTTTGGGTGACTTCAACCTGACAGCTTCTTGGAGAGTTCCTGACCTGAGTGACAGGTGACAGGTGACCCAGAGGGTGCTCTGCTGGAAGCTAGGAAGGTCTGGTTAGGGAAGTAAAACTCCAGAAGTTCCTTCAGTCCCCAACCATTCTGTGGTTCTATAATAGATGGGTTGAGCTCTTCTGTAGGTGAGAAATGAAATTACTTACCAAAGCTTTTGAACTGCCCTTTCTCTGACAAAGGAGACTTGTTTTTCTTGAAGAAGCAAGGCTTGGGACAAGGTGGTTGTGACTTGTCCTGAACATGCCGGGACTC
Source organism: Phainopepla nitens (assembly GCA_013400175.1). Taxonomy (NCBI): domain Eukaryota; kingdom Metazoa; phylum Chordata; class Aves; order Passeriformes; family Bombycillidae; genus Phainopepla; species Phainopepla nitens. The sequence goes on along the minus strand of VXBQ01001267.1, from coordinate 285,829 downwards.
ATGGACTGCAAACCGGGGTGTGTTCTTTACTGTTTCAATGTATCATATATTACTTTATTCAAAGGAAGGAGAAGGTGAAATATAAGTATAGCAAAAGAGTGAAGAGGGAAAGAAGAAAAAGAATTGATTTTGGCGAATCAGATGTGATGTTTTGGTCTTAACTACCAAATCTGCCAGCATTTCTTAGCTATTTCATTTTGCTGTCCTCTTTTGTTCCAAATTCTCCCCTTTTCATGTCCTGCTAAAACTGTCATTAGTATTCTTACTTTTTGTTGTCTTTTATCAGAAGACCTGCTCATGACAGAAAAAACACATGCTTGAGACAACAAAATCTCAACATCCTTAACCACTATATGCTTGATTCTTTGCTATAGTGTGGTTGTAATTATGTGTTTTGTGACTAAAATGCATCTGTCCCTTGTTAGATATCAGAAGTATGGCTACTTTGTCAAAATACATGAAATCTGCCTTTAATATGTGTTAATGCTACTGTGTCTTTAAGAGATGATAACCTGTTTGGTGTTTACCATGAGTACATTTTGGTAAGGGCACATGTATATATGATTATGATGAAGGAACTGCAATTTGAAGTTCCTTTGAAGTTCCTTTCAAGGCTATCAGTCTTGTATGGAAACTTGTTTGTGCCTCCTTGATGTTAGCAGCAGTGGAAGGGTTTGAAATTATTTCTGAAGGTTGTGTTAGGAAATTTATTCCATATATATTCCTTTTTCTCTTACTAGAATCCCATTGTTAATTTTGAACAAGCATTGCATCTGGAGAATTGGTTCCCTCGTCAGTTGATCAGAAACAAAAGAGAAGAAATTCGAGACCTGATCTTGCAGCTGCACTTTCAACAGCAGGGTGGCAGCAACAGCTAATAAATCTAATAAAACAGGCCTGGCCTGGCAAAGGACACTGCTGTATAAAATAACTGGAACTCTGCCTAGTGGTGTTTGGTCTCTCTGCCTTGCAAGGAAGAAGAGAAAAAAAAAGGCACAAGGAGTACTTTTTGTTCAACATGTATTTATTTCAAGATTTTTTTTCTACTGGTGTTGTGTGGTATTATGATGCTGGAAGGGGGAAAGGAGAAGGTTGTAGATAAGAATGTAAATATGTAAGTTAAAGCTAATGCATATGGATTGCTAGTTGATTCTTGGAATATGAAAGGTGCTTACAGGTATATGCCTCAAGGATGTAAAAATACTTTCTTCTTTTGGAGCCTGTTCTTTATAATTCTGTATAAACATGGATGATCAGGTAGGAGTCAGGCCTGAAGAAAGGATCTGGATCCTGTGTTGTGTCTATTGATTTGCAGCTGATACAGATTGAATGAATACTATGTATTGTTTTACTTTAAGTATTTGCTATTGACTCTCTTTAGAGATGTATTTTTTGTTTTGTTTCTGATTATATACAGAAGTAAATCTGCATGTGTCAGGAAATTCTGCCAAGATTTGAGGCTGATGAGTTTTGATGATTTTTTTTTTAAATTATTTTCCTCCTTCCTAGCATTTTCAAAAAAGTGTGCTTCCACAAGTGGAAGACATTTGTTTGAGACTGACTGTTGAAATACTTCAAAGTTGGGAGTGTATTTTCTTTTAAGTTTTTTTTTCTTATCAGATTTTAGAAGCAAACTTGCTTTCAAAGTACATACCAATACAGTATGTATAAGCAGTAGATTCTAATGCTGTTCACCTGATTTTGGGGAATAATTCCTACCAATCTTAAGGCATCACCTAGATTAGCAAGGCAAACAGGCAGTGGCTTTAGAACCTCAAAGGTCTGAGGTGTTTTACTGAAAAATAAGGTCATTCAGATATGCGATTTACGTGTAAGACAAACAGGATTTGTACCTTGCTTAGGAGATGGGAGTCAAGATCACTGAATATTGAGTGTTTGAACTCAGACTTAATTTGATGAACTAGCACAAGTTCATCATTGTCCTACTTTGTATTTATCTAGCTTTTCCTTGAACAGTGATCACATTTTGATGTGTGCACTTTTTTCTGTACTCATTGCATGATAGAAGGTGACTAAAAGTTCTAAAAGGATGCTTTCTCCTGTTCCCCATTGTAAGTTTACTTAGGTGTCATCTCACCCTTCAGAAAAACTGTGTGTCAGATAACCACCAAAACCACCTGTGTCATAAAATAGTCTACAAAACCAGAGCTCTTAAAGCTGGGAGTACAATAGAGAGTTAAAATAAAAATCGAGGGCAACCCAAAGATGTGAGCATTTTTATGTCATTGCAGAATTCTCAGGGCCCCTTCCCTCAAGACAACTCTGAAACCTGACTTTTGGAAAACCCAGTCATTATTTCAGGTTCTACAGTCATCCAACACCCCTCCACCCCCTGTTATTTGTTTCTCAAACCAGAAAGCATTCTTTCTGGGTAAGAGAGACAGTTTTAAAACAACAATTTGCTGAGCACGGTTACCTTCTGTATAGCTGTGAGCAGCCTTGTGAAATGCCTGTGTGGTTTTTGTCTTTGTTTCTAGTTTAATTCTGTAGTTTGTCTCTACCGCTTCTTCCCCTGCCTCCCAGCATCTTTCCCTCTCATCCCAGAGTTGTGTCTTTCAGCACCTAAATCACACCACCAGCATTACTTACAAGAATAATCTGTGTATTTATTGTAAAACAAAAGATAAAATGCAGAAATGTCTTCCCTTTCTCGACACCTTTCTTAATTGAATAATATTTTCAGTGTTCCCTTATAAAAACAGTTTGGGCTTTTTCTTATGGTAAAGTTAGATTTTATCACCAAAAGATTGGTTCTTTTTTAGATTGACTGGTTTATAGATATTTAAAAGCAAAATAATGTATGCAATTTTCTAAATTGATTTTATAACACAAAAGGATTGCCTTTTTAGATTTCTTACATATGTGCTAAGAGAATGTCAATGCATTTGATATTAAAATTATCTCCAGAAGTTGCTGACTGTGGTTGTTGCTATTCTTTTCCCAGCTGCTACAAATAACCCACAAGTTCAGGGTAAGATAGGCCATCTGACTGCTTTTAAGGTATATATACACAATATGTGTGTCTCAACCTGAATGTCTCACACAGTGATTATGGGATCATCAGCCACAACCCACCCTATTTCCAGCCATTTGCATTTACCAGCTATGTGGTAAATGCTAGGAAGTGTCTGTGGAAGAAGCTACGTTCCAGGTATCTTCATGCTTCCTTTTTACTTACTGGAACTCCCCAGAGTGAACTTTTTTAAGCAGACTGACTCAGGGACCTTTTTGCACATCTCTTGTGTTTCCACTTCCTGTGTTAAGCCCTGTTTAACTGAAATAGTGGAGTGATAGAGTATTTCAGAGCAAACCAGTCTCTCTATGGCTCTTTGCCCTAAGCTGTGTAATTTTTTATTCAGGACAATCAGTTGTACCTGAATGTACCTGTCAGTTTCTTTAAAAGAAACTGCTGCCTTCTGTCTGTGTGGGACCAGAAAATGCCTTCCATGGAGACATCTGAGTCAAAGAGATCTGTTTAAGGTACTGCACAGCACAAGGAGCAAGGTAGAAGAGAAGTAACTTGTAGGAAGGAAATCTGCTGGGAAAAATCTGAAAATAGACACCTAGTTTTCATTAATAACTGGAGAAGCGAATCTACAAGTATGATTTTTGACTTTTTGTTCATTTTTTTAAGTATGAGGGGACTGCTGTGTTTTAGCAGTGGAATTGCAGGCATTGATTAATTAATTGCAATTCATCTGGGCTTTTGTGGTACTTGCCTCCTGGAATCTGACCCTGAGATGAGCTTGCAGTGCTCAGGAAGTACTACACTTAGAAAATAATAAAAATTTGAGAGCCACAGTAGTAACACTTATCTTGGTTAGGACAGAGAAGCAGAATATTGCTTCTGGCACACATCCTTCCGCACCCCAAAAAAAAAGAAACCCAAACAAACAAAAAGAAGACAACTGTTTTCCAGATGGAAAAGCAGGAATTTTAGCATGAGACTTGAAAAGTCTCAGAATTGAAAATGTGTTGAATGAAACCAAGAGTAACAGTAATAATTCTGCCCAACCAAACTGAAGTTGGAAATTGAAGTTCAGAGAGAAGCACTGACACTGGGATCATCTTTGGCTATTGAACAAGGTAAGAGATTTCTGGTCAGCAGTTCAGAAAAGGAAGAATGCTGTCAATAGATTTCCATTACATGGACAGCATTGATAAGTGTGAGATTAATTTGGTTGACCTCACTTCCTAATTTTTCGGCTCAACATACTTTACAGTACTGTATGATGGAAGAGGTGACAGTACAACAGGCTATGGTGGGCTGAATTTGGTCAGCTGGAAGTTTAAACAAACAGAATTTGTTTATTCTTGGGAGGTGTTCACCAGAGAACTCTTTAGGAACACAAGCAAGAAGTTATAACAGTGAGTGCTTGACCACTGCAGCCACAGAAACTGAAGAAGTCAGAAGATTTTGTCTAACCTAATTGGCTCTGCTAAACTGACTGGGAATTTTGCTGGTGAATCCTGTCAAATGCCATAAAGTCAGCTTCTGTATCCAGTTTTGGGAGACAATATACGTTCTGGATAATAAACCTCGTGAGCTTGGAAATAGTGAGTATCTGTCATGATGTGGCTCTTTATTAGAGGCATTCTCATTAAAGTATTTATTTATTTGACATTTTTTTAGTTACAGGTGGATTCAGTATTTGAATAAACTTCATTTGAAAAACAGGGACATTATTTAGAATGGTATGTGTGCTGTAGCAGTATTTCAGTGAGCAGTACTCTGTAGAGAACTGTAATCCAGCTAATCACATTTGCTATGTGAAAATACATGTTTCTTCTCAGAAATGCAAACTGTCAGAAAACTGTCTTTATTTTTGGAGGTACTGGGGTGACCTTGGTGTGTCACTAGAATCACACTTGCCTTTTTTTCTCATTCAGCAAGAATGGTTTTCATGAATACTTTTCAACAGATACAACTTGGCTGCTGAAAATGAAGAATTACACATTTTCTGATACCAAGTGTTACTGTAAAGGCTTTTGTCAAAACAAGGAAGGAGTTAATTTTCCACAATTATTTTAGAAATCTATTGCAAGAGTTGTTTTGCTTATTTTGAGAAACTTTAAATGACTTTCAGATATGCCTGTTGCTTCTATAAATTTAGGAGATTTTCAACTGTTGCAGGTCTACATTTCAGTGCTGAAATCACTTGAATATAAAATTGATAGCAAACTAATATTAATAAAACCAAATTTACCCTTTTAAAATACTTTATCTGACAGAAGCTGACATAACCATACCATAGAAAACAAATTTTGACAGAGGTGGTTTTTATACTCTTCACATTCTGAGTGCCTTTGAGTACTTTGTTGATGAAAGAAACAACAATACTGTAAATCTAAAAAATTCTCCAGGAAAACTTTTAACTGGGTTCCATACTTTTACTGAAGTATATGTGTTCTGTAAATTGTCTGTAAAGGGATTAGTTGTCACGTGTTCTGGGGTAAGATAGCTTTTGCCTTTATAAGCATTTGTAGTGCTTCTAACCTTGTGTTCTATCCTTAGTGTTTCTAACCTTGATCCAGTTGCATTTTTGCAGGGTAATACAAGCAAAAACATTGATGACATTGAAAGCATGAGTTTCTGCAGAGGATTAAAAAACAAAGCTGATCTGTGCTGAAGCCAGAGTCATATAAAGATACGCAGGCTGGCCTCAGAAGCTGCTGTCTCTACCCAGACATGCTGAATAGGACTTTGAAAGAGTTTCTGGGCACCAGTGCAGTGTTGTCTCTGTGCTGTTCCATGTATAGCTCCAGCGTGGTGCTGCCAGCATCATGGTTAGCTTGGCAGAGCCAGACTAGGTCTGCAATGGTGGTTTGGTAGATCCAAAATGTCTGCTTCTAAGAAAACTGGAGATGTTTAAGCAGCTCAGTGGTTAAGCTTTAAGTGTAATTTAATAATTTTAGGGCAGTTAGGGGAGAAGCAAAGAAAATATGTTGCTGGTTTGAAAAATATCAGCTAGGATCTCTTAGATGCCAGAAGACAGAGCATAAAAACAGAGGTAATTTTATTTGATTCCTGTGAATGTTGTATGTATAATGCTGCTGATAATTCCTGCTACGTGAATTGCTGGCAGTTCAGTAGAGCAGCTGGAAGAGAGAAATGAGCATTGCATGGCCTGAGGAGTTCTGTGTAAAAGCTTTGCAGACAGACACCCGGGAATCCAGCTTTGAAATACTTACACAAAACCACTTCCAAAAATAGTCACTTCAGCCAAACCAGCCGTTTGTTCGGATTGATCTGAGCACAGTAACCAGCAAGTTCTGAGTAACACCGTGCAGAACCCAGCCCTGAAGACTTCTTTGTGGTCTGAATGCAGTCTGCCATTGCAGGGCAACTTCCATACACGTTTCCACAGTGAGCTGACCCTGGACCTGAGAGTGCTGCTGCTCTCCTGTGCTCTGTCCTTTCTGCATCTCTTCAGGTATCTGTACTAACTTCCTGCTGCTGCTCATGTCAGGTAATACCTGAACAGAGATGAAAGAATCATGACTTGCCCTGGCTTTATCTTTGGAGGAAGCACTGCTTTTGGGATGCAGGGGATAGTGGTGTAACAGCATAAGACTTTCTTCTTTAGCACAGACTCGACAGCAGCCCTGTAACCAGAAGAAACAGTCCCACAGAGAGGTTGCTTCAGGGTTTATGTGTACAGTGGTGTTTAAGCAAGTCATATGTTTACATGTGTTTATATTTGCACAAGCAGAAGACAAAACACATGTGACTTTCTGCTGGAGATTAGTGTGCTCCCCTTGATGTTTTGTGGCCAGCAGGATTTTAAAAAAGAGGAGAAATTGAAAGACCAATGAAAAAGCGTGGTTAATTAAATGTGAAAGGTGCTGTCCTTGTTTGGACTGTCTGTTAATGGTATGACAAGCCCTGGTAAAGAGCTTAGCTGGCCAGATTAAAATTAAAAAATTGTGTCAGTCCATCTGCTAACTCCAAGGAGTCTACTTCGATCACCTCTTCTTGTTTCTTCACTAAAGCTGAATACTGTCTTTGAAAAGAACAGAGCCAGGATGTATTGGTTGACTTTTTTTACCTAATGCTTTCTCCAAAGGTAATGATATGTGACGTCAAGACATTTTCAAGAAGTGCAATGCTCTTGGTTGGTTCAAGGCTACGGTAAAGACAACAGCTCTTTTGCTAAAAGGGATTGGGATTTTTTGCTTTTATATATACTTTTTTTTTTTTAATTACACAAATGAGTATGTTTGGCTTTATGTGGAAAATCTTCCTTTGCCTTCCGGGAATGATTAACACAGATCTTCAAATGGTTGCAGGTAATGCAGACATCCTTCTTATGTTCTTGTTTACAAATTTAGCTATGGCAGTGTTTAGAATTAGAAATATCTGTCTGATTTGATTGTAACAAAGGGGGCTAATACAGAGAAATGTTTGGTCAAATCTGTGCTGTGATAGCAATGTAAATATGGAATACTTAGACTGATTTCCAGGTGGTAGAAATGCACATTTGTCATGTTTTGAGTGTACAGGTAGCTATAGGAGGCATTTTTTTTTTCAACTTTGGGACATTAAGTACTGGTATTTTTTTCACTTTTTCCTTTATTAACTTTGTATTAAATCTCAACGAGTAAGGTTCTCTCTTCTGATTATGGGCACTGAACATGTGTCAGTTTGGGTAAAGATTGGGGGTTTGCCTTAGTGACCTTTTTTGATGTTCTTTCTGCCTCTGCTATACCATCTGGTGATCTTCTGCAACAGAGCTGATTATTAACATACTACCAAAATAACCATGCCTCTCATCTTTCAGTCATAAAAGTCAAAGGTCTACTGACTATTTATTGCAGAATAAACTCATAATCTGTTGGATGACAAATGCCACGGAGTTATTACTATTCTTTCTCTAATAAATGTCTGGTTGTGATTGTTTTGCAGGCATGTTTTCCAATAAAAAAATGAAAAGTTGAGTTAAATAATTTCAGATCAGCTGACTTTAAAGGATAGAAAATTAGACTGTCAGACTAAATCTCAATGTACATGTCCTTACCTCAGCTGTTTCTTCAAGTTTCCTTTGGAATGATGTAGAACAACAACATAATATAAGAGGGAATTAAAAACAAAACACACAAAAAAAACCCCCAAACAAACAACCCCAACATAAAGCTGATGAGCCCTTTTATTCCTCTGTTTTTCCCCCTCCTCTAGTAGAGACCTGTCTCAGTGATGGAAGGTTAACTGTCAATTCAAGCAGCTTTCTTTTTGCAAGGTATACAAATTGCTCTTGTGGAAATAAAGTATGGAGTAAGATTATTTCTTCTTGTTTTTTATATTTAAAATTATTTATTTTACATCTGAAAAGCCTTGAAAGCTTCCAAATACGTGTTTGTTCACAGTCCCATTGACTTATGCCTAATGGCAGATGGGAAGTTAAACACAAAGCATTAGAATTCAAAGGGTTAGAACCTTATGCTGTGTTACCATCTGATGGGATATTGTAAAGAGCTCAAGGTTGTTTATAACATTGCAGTCAGAGACAGGTTCTGTTAACAGAAAAAGCACAGCAATGTCCTTCAGAGACCACAGAAGTGGCATGAAGATGCTGATGACTGCATTATTATCTCATCTGAGAAATTTGTGTGGTTTTAATTTCACAGCAGAAACTTATTCAGCTGCAGGAGGAGGACAGGCTAAAGATGTTCCACCAGCCCCTCAGCTCAGTGACTGGCGGTTGGCAAAACCTTCTCTGCCTCCTGGGTTGAAAAAGCCTACTGGCAGCATGGATGCTGAGCAGTTCCACAGGCATCTGCAGTTACGAAGGAAGCGGTCCATTCTGTTTCCCAGTGGAGTTAAGATCTGCCCTGATGAATCTGTTGAACAGGCTATTGCTAACCATCTGAAGTATTTCAGGCTCAGAGGTAAGTACATCTCATGGGTAATTGAAAAGAGTTCAAGCTTTTAAACATAATAAATACCAGGCTGTAGGAAATACATTATTACTGGTGAAACTTACTTTTCTGTGATAATCCTGCTTAGGAGAGCTATTCTGGGCTAAAACCCCACCACTATCTGTCTACACTCATATATTATAAGAACTCTTGCTCCCCAAAACCACATTCCTTACTAAAATAATCCGTTATCAGAACAATTTGAATGCTAAGAAAAATAGCTGCTATATACAGAGTAGCTAAATAACAGCGTTTGTTTGGTTTATTTAGAGTTCTTAAAGTGCCAGCAGAATTCATTGAGGGGTCAGTCAGAAAAGTCAAGTCTGAGACATTGGCACTTCAGCCATGTGACTTTTGGCTATGGCTGGTTGTACAAAGTGTACAATCTCAGTGTGTCAGGCTGTGGTATAATAGACAAGCAGCCCTTCTTTTAAGATGTGCAAGTTGGTGTGGCAGAGCTTTCTCTGAAGAGCTGCAATACTCCCACTAGTATCATCTTTCACTTGAGGAAATATTACATGATGTATTTCAAACCCTTCTGTTTGACTGCATTGGAATGGGGCATCAGTCATGCAGCACTTTCTGCTCTTTGTGTTGCAGCATTCAAACAATTTGTAGTTATCTTAATGTGTCTGTACAAAACTGGCAAAATGACAGAGCTGCTGTCAGAGGAGGAGGAAGGGTGTTCAGAGACTCATGCTTGATGAGATTTGATTGCCTATAGAGAAACTCTCACTGATGACAGTTTACTTAGACAGCTGAAAAACAATGAGAACCAAGAGTTGCTTAGTGTTTGCATAAAAGTAAACGTAAGCAATGTATTTGGAGAACAAAGTGGAATTATATGGGGTTTTACGGCCTCATTCAAATACGAATTGTGCCCAGCTTGCAAGGGATGTTGACACTGATGATATTACTGGTTTGACAGGCTTTGCCAATTTCTTATTTCCACCCAAGAGGACTCAACAGTTCTTTGTTTGCTCCAAATGAATCCATACATGCCATGGACTTTAACTGCAGTCACCCCTCAGTTATCTGTGGTAGGGCTACATTAGGACAATACTAACTAAGCAAAGGTGTGAGTGATAATTAAGAAAGAAATCTGTAAATTAGGTTGCAAAAGTGTATTTAGGTCTTAATAATCCTAGGCTGAACCAAAAATCCACCTAGTTCATCTGTTTCCTTACTGGATTTAACAGCTTTTCCAATCCACATGGTTTTCTTGAGCAGAGAGGCTGTGATTACCATTTAAAACTTTTGAAAAAGAGCTCTGAAAGAAGAAGAGGTGACTTAAATTAGCAGCACGTCACACAAGGTCTGGTTCAAGCAACTTGTCATCTTCATTCTGTTAGCAGCAACTGCTGCTCCAGGAGTGTTTTGTGATGTCTAGTGATGTCCTGAGTAGGCACCTGAGGTCATGAGAGTTCATGTGATGTGTCTTGTGTTTGTGTGGCAAAATTTTTGCTAGCAAGGGGCTACAAGGGTGGCTTCTCTGATAAGCTGCCAGAAGCTTCCCCTATATCAACACAGCCAAGGACAACTGGCTCTGGTGGCCAAGGCCAATCCCGTCAGCCACAGTGGTAGCATCTCTGAGGTAACATATTTGAGAAGGAAAATTTGCACAGAAGCAATTGCAGTTGAAAGAGAAGAGTGAAAATATAAGAGAAACAGCTTTGCAGACACCAAAGTCAGTGGAGGAGGAGGAGGAGGAGCAGGTCCTACAGGTGCCAGAGCAGAGCAGGTTCCCTGCAGCCTGTGGTGCAGACCATGGCAGTCAATGGACCTGCAGAGATCCACTTGCAGCCCATGCAGGACCCCATGCCAGAGCATGGGTGGATTCCCATAGGAGGCTGGGAGCCCAGGGGCAGCCCACACTGGAGCAGATATGCTGGCAGGACTTGTGACCCCATGGGAGTCTGTTCCTGAAGGACTTGCACCCCATGGAAGGAACCCACGCTGGAGCAGCCTATGCAGAACTGCAGCCTGTGGAAAGAACTAACATTGGAGAAGTTAGCAGAGAACTGTTTCCCATGGGAGAGGCCTCACACTGGAGAAGGGGAAGGGTGTGAGGAGTCCTCTCCCTGAGGGGGATGTAGTGTCAGAGACTGTGGGGATACACTGACCACAGCCCCACTCCCTCATCCCCCTGCACCACTGCAGGTGCGGAGTTAGAGAAAACCAGGAGTGAGGTGAAGCCTGGGAAGAAGGGAGGAGTGAGGGGAAGGTGTTTCATTATTTGGTTTCTTTTGTCATTGTCCTGCTCAGGTTTGATTGGTAATAAATTCAAGGAATATCCCCAAGTTGAGCCTGCCTTGACAGAATCTGGTGACTGATTTTTCTTTGTCCTTATCTCAACCCATGAGCCTTTTGTTATGTTTTCTCTCCTTTGTCCAGCTGGAGAGTGGAGTGATAGAGCAGATTGGGTGGGCACCTGGTGTCTGAATTCAGTGTTACTGAATTATATGCAAAGCTTTTAGTAGCCATCCAGATAGCCGCAGTCCACTGTCAACAAAATAATCCTAGGAAAAAGTGTGGTCATGTTTAACATTCAGAGACCAGCTACTATGAGTGACTAGGAAAACAACTGACCCCAGAAGGGAATAAATATAAATGTACACAGAATCTGCTGATTTTTCAGTCTCAGTATGTATTTTGAGAGTCTTCTTTTATTCTGGATGTGTTCAAGTGAGAAATTACTTCAATATCAAGATAGACTTTCTTTGGAAAGGATAGTTCTAATACAGCCTCTTCTTTCCTTGGTTTTGCTTTACTGCCAGCAATACCATGCCACTACCTTGGAAGGAAAGGTTGATTGCTGTTGTGATGTAAGAGCTTGTTAGAAAATAAGAAAAGGCTTTCATGTGCTGATTATCTAGATTGTTTGTTCTATCTGTGTCTACCTTAGAAGGACAGAGGTGGGAATGTAATTATCTTTCTGTAGCTCCTATAGCTTTATTTACTTTTGCTAGCTGGCAAAAGCCTCTGTAAGTGTCAGAGACTGACAGATGAACATTCCTGTTACAGGTTTAAGAAAGTGCATCTGTCATATCTCTGTAGGCTTAACAGTGTACAGCTTTTTTTTTCCTGACTACATCATCTGGATTTTTTGAGCCTTAAAAAGAGACAAGATAAAGAATATGATAAATGCATAATAAGCCATTAAAAACATCAAAGCACAACAAAATACAAGGATCTGGAGAAAAATCGGTATTTTCTAAAACAGCAGTATCACCCTTCAACATATGAAAGTCTAATTAATGGTATGATTATTGATGGTCATTTTATTACTGTGATTTTTCAGAAGCACCAGCCTGGAACTGGGGGGTTGTACTTGTTTTTCTACACCTTCAGTCTGGAAGAAAAATTTCTGAAGTGCTGCTTTATTCCTACAATCAATCACATGCAGAACACAGTCTTGCAGTAGCAGATGATGATGTTTTCACTCTTTTGAGATGAATCCTGGATTATGATTGTCTCTGTATCTCTTGTGTATGGAGGTTGCTGCTGTTGGCTGACTTTTTATTTCCTTTTTTGCCATATGGGGATGGAAATCAGTCATAGATGTTTACAGACTGGGTACTGTAGGCCTATGGGCTGGGTCATAGAGTGTTTTTAACTAATGTCCTTTTAAATGGTGTAATGTTATAGGTGCTGATGGATGACTGCAATGGTGGTTCGTTGCTGGACTGTTGTGACAAACACAAATTGTGCCCAATGGGCAACTGGAGAGTCTACAAAAAAAAAATTTTGTGGAAATCTAATAGTGGGATTTCAGACAGTGAGTGGGCTGTACGTGTTAAAGTCTGGTATGATGTTCTTTACTGCTGACAGGCAAATGGTAACCTGAGCCATAGATAAATAAAATTTATTATGGGAAAAACAGCCATGCCCACTCAGACCGAGTCTCTTGTGACCAACCTTATGTGCACAATTCAGTGAATCTGTCCGTTCTCTGTTGTGTGAACTGTTGGTAGAGGATTGTAGTAGGCTTAGAAGTTGAATTAACATGTAAAACAGAAACGATATAAGGATTACAAGATAGGTAAACAGTACAAGCCATGCTATCTCATGCCTCTTAATTGGGCTGCTGGATTTTGTCACCATGGCTCAGGGTAATATGCTTCTTTGCCACCTCTGAAATGTAATTACTCTGATGGCTACCTTTCCTAAATTCTCTTTACAGTTTTTTCCTACTGTGACCCTCTTAAACTAGTCTTAACCTATTCAGTGTATGCTTGTGAGTACTTTTTTTGTTTTGTTGTTTTTGTTTGTTTAGTTGGTTGGTTTTTATGAGCACTGATCTTCTTTTCACATGAGTAGATCAGATAGTCTCTCTGCCAGAGCTGTCCTTGTCAGCCAGAGCTTCAGATAAAGCCGAACATCTAAGGATAGCTTTTAAAGACACTGACCAAACAAGGAAATAGATGATATTGCAGTGGGCTGTGGCTGATGAGACACATGGACATTTTTGAACTTTGGAAAGAATTCCTCTTTCTTAGGAATTAAATTCTATGCATGAATGTAATCCTTAGATTTGGCATAGCACGATGCCTGCTCATTTTCCCCTTTCTTCAGTCCCTTCAAATCTGTTTACTGAAGTATTAGAAATGATGTTATTTTTTGCACATGAACATAGTTAAGAGTAAAGTTTCAATTTGATACTGAAATCATAATGTTATGAGTTATTCAGATCTTGCTAATAATGATGAAAGCAAAGAGCCAAAAGTCATGAAAAGTACCTGGCTAAAAAGTATACATTAAATAATTTGGCTGAGTGAGCCTGTTTCCCCTGTATCCCTGGCACATATTACATATACCTCATACTCAGCAATGAATTCCTGAAGTTTATTTGTAGAAGGTCTGTCTCCCTCTACATATGAATTTTAAGATACCAGCATATGTTTCTAAGAAACTTGACTTTTTCCATAAAGGACGCTCATTAGTTTTTACTGAAACACTATTGGTGAGAATAATTTATGTGCTAGAATTTAGTATGTGAGTGTTCAAATCAAAAATCTTTCATGCGAATTAGCTAATTCGCATTCAAGTCTTAGTTTAAACCCTTTGTTTGTTTTCTATATCATTTGAGGGTTGCTGTGTTACAGGCCGTACGCAGCAGCATTCCAGCAATAGAAGAGTGATTTCTCTGCATGTGTGCATTAATTTGTATAAAAAATGCTAACAAAGCCTTTGCAGCAATGCCCTCTTCGGAGGTGTCTGTCCCTGTGACTGTCGTCTTTATCAAACCCCTCTGCAATTAAGCTGTTCAGTTGTGCAGAAATTGTTAGAGAGGACGAGGAGTTGGTCTCATGTTGCCTCAAAATAGAATATTCAGCCTGATTCAGTGCTCCTAGCCACCACAGACGATTCAACTCTTAAGAAGCACTAATGAGATTTAATTGGGATTAAACTCCAGCACTGCCCACTTACACAAATGGCCAGAAAGCCACCCTACCCCCTTCAGGGTGCTCAATGCTGTCATGTGGTGCCCCTTCTGTTAACCTCAGAAATCCCTGAGCACAGACTGAGTGTAATAGGCTAATTGTCTCTCATTTGACAGACAAATGCATCCCCAGTGGTACAGCTTGAGCCACAAGGATGCTGTATCCTACCCATGTGCGTGAGGTGTAGCCAGACTGGAGAATTTCAGAGCAAGAGAAAGGTCATCTTATCACATCTCACATCTTGGCTGGAGGCTTTGAAAACAGTGATGATGCCTTCAGGAAAGGAAGCTTCAAATAAACTTTTTTTTTTTTTTCACTCATTTCTGCAGATTAATAGGATTCAAAAGAGTTTGTGTCTGCCCATGAGAAAATTTTTTGGATTAAAACACAATTATCTTAAGCTTTTCAGGATATTGTCTATTAGTTTTGAGTATACCTTGAGCATAGACACTGCATTTGAAGTGGATAAGCTCCCAAGGGCTGGGCTTTTCTGCTCTTGAAGCAGATATGCTGATAGACAGTTCCCACTGGAATTGTCTTACGACTTGTCTGGCTTTCTGAGCAGCCTTTTAAACCCGATATGGCCTTTAAAGGTTAAGACTGCTTACTTCAAGTGCCTGTGACACTTGGCTCAAGAGAAGCTTGAACAAGGGCATTGACCAAATGTGCCGAACTTTTAATTTTTCCCTACCTCCTCTTTCACCTTGAAGATGATTATCTCAGTGATGAGTTAAGTGACTTCTAACTTGTGAGGCTTTTCAGGATGGAGTACATGGAAAATGTAGCATATGCATGCAAAATATACTTTGGAGGCAAACTGCAGACCAAGCTATGTCATTTTCATTCTTGATTTGAATTCTGGTTTATTGTGCCAGTCAGTTACATGTCTTCAGCATAACTATTCCTTTTCCTATAGTCAACTGGACCTGATTACATTTCTTGTAGCAGGGAGGTTCTATTTTTATAATCCTTCTTTTTTTTTTTTTTAAACATTTGAATTCTTTGGAGGAAAATTGCAAGGTAGCCAAGAGATCAACTAACTTAAAAATACAAGTTATTTATTACTGCAGCCGTGGGATAAAGGAAACAATTTTCCAGGGGAGCTTACCTTCCCACTCACGTGTAGCTTCAAGACTCTTAGCTTACTGCCTTAAAAGATTGATCTCGATTTTTTGATGCTTTTAATCAGTATTGTTTGCTGGGGATTAGAGGCCTCATCACAAATCCTGTCTCCTCCAGGGCCTGGTGTCACTAATGCTGTCCCACATATCTGTGCCCCTGTAGCAGCCCAGTGAAAGTTGGGTGTGAGATCCAGGTGTGAAGAACCGCACTTTGCACACAACCTGGGGGCTGGGCTGCTCTTCAGGTGGTAGTGGCAGTGCTGCTGGGTCTGCTCAGCAGCTCTTCCTCATGCTGGCAGGACTGCCTGCTTTCTTGTTTTTTATCCATTTTGTAGCTAGTCTTCAAAAACCAAATCCTGGAAAGATCATAATGCAAAACTTGCCCAGCAGCTTCAATCATAACTCAGAATTATTGATTATAAGCACTCATGCAGCAATTTTTTTCCCCAGTCTCTGTGTCCTTTACATGTTTTATATTTAAAACTCAGAGTTGCATTTCTCGTTGAAAAGCTCAGTGGTCAATTTTTTGGTCCCCCCTGACTCTCATTTTGTTTCATGTTCTGTTTAGGTTTGAAGGAGTTGCTATTTTATATTTCAGTCAAAAGTTGTTTCATTTATTGTCAGCATATCTAGGTAATGTATTTGACACAGGCTGGTAAGTTTCTAGAGGGACAGAAAGGAAAGACAGTGAATTATTTTAAACAGTAAGTTACAGTTATTACTTGAAGCTCCTGTTTAACTTTGTTTTGTGCCTCCAACTTTTGTCTACAGTCTCAAAATGCTTAAAATCTAGTTAATGAAAAACATGTGTTTCTTTATGGGAGTTCTCAAGAATTTGAGAAACTTTGAAAAACCTCCCTAACCTACATATAGCTGAAAACCCATCAAAGGGGGTGGGCTTCCCTTTCAAGTTAAAAGGAGGTCGATTGCTCTTATTAGCCAAATTGATTGCACTGTGAGGGTGATGTCTTTTCAGTTCCCTGGGTGGCCACATCAAGTCAAGATAAGAATTCACTCCCTTTTTGACATTCCTGAAGGAGAGATGGAAGATAGAATTGTACGTATCTCTTTCTTCACATGTGTATGATTTCAACCTCACTGAATAAATTGTGTTGTTCTCTCTCTGTGCTTGAAATGGCAACTCTCTTCTAACTGTAAAACAGTGAAAATATTTCTGAGAAAGAGAACCATTTTGTTTCAGTCTTTCTTAGCCAGTCCATGAATTTACTCTTGAGCACCCTATAGGTAAGTACATCTGAGGATGGCTCTTGTGTTGAGCCCTTACAGCCTGGATTTGTTATCCTGCAAAGCAATCCCCTGCTTTAAAAACTGGCCAGTTGGAATAAACAAGACAGTGACAAGACGGACTGTGTGTCAGCAAGGTTGTACTCCTTATCCACATCTCATTTCCTCCTTTTGCAGAATACATGGCTGTGTTGATGACTTAGGTCTAATTAATGGGCTTGGAGCCCACAGATGGCACTGGAATTCAGTGGAGTGTCTAATTCCAAATGAAAGGACACAGAAAATCCTTAATCTATTGGGAGCTGATTGGAACAACTGTTTATACAGGAGCAGCTTGTATTCAGGCAAGACGCTGTCTCATCACATTTATTTTAAACTTGTTTAAGAGCATTAAGGAAAATTATCTTCAATTGCTTGCAACTGGAAAGCCAGTCCTTTGCCTGTTGGTATTTGAAAACTCTAGGATCATACAGTGTCCCTGCAATGTGTTTGCAAGCTGCTGCTATGGCTTCAGTTGTTACTGAGAGTCTGCTGAGGACTTATCCCAGCCACAGGGAGTAATCTCATTGCAGGATGGTTGCTCCACAAGGTGGCACCTGGAATGAAAAGTATGTAGGATACAAGTAACACCAAAAGAAATGTGAGCAAGTGATATTCCTTAGTGTAGGTTTCTGGATTTAAAACTAGACTTCAGTCTTTTCCTGAATGCTTAACTCTTACAAGTGGCATAGTAGAGAGACTATTACAGATGTTATTCTGCTTCAGGAAACTTACTAGTACTCCAGGAGGAACCAGAAATCCCAGAGCAGGATTATGGCTTCATTGCCTGAGGTCTGTGCAGAGCTCAGATGGAAATGCAGTCTCTGCCTCAAAGGCTTTGCAAGTGTGACTTCAGGGAGGGATGTGATATGGTGCATGGATGTTTGTCAATTTGGCTGTTTGTTTCTGATTAATAGAGATGCATACACTGATTGGAAACATGGACAATACTTTCCAAATTAGTGTGTTTTACAGATAAAGTTAACTGCCTAGGTGCTGGAGGGGTGCTAGAACAGTAATATACTACAGACAGTTAATAATGCAGAGTTTGGAGACTTTATTGTTTGCTGGTCATACATAGCAGATGAGCTTCAGTATTAATCTCCATGCCATAAACCTGGGAGCGTGTCATGGAAATGAGAAATGTCTTTGTATATGCAGAGTTCCACAACAGAGAAATGGTCTCAAACTGCTCTGATTAAACTAAAATTCAGGGTGAAGAAAAGAACTTTATCTTCATGGTGCCATCCAGGGTGCCAGAGTCAGCTCAGCTTTAAGGGTGTTGCTGCGTAGGAAACACTTCCTTAAGGTTGTTGTTTGTAAAGAAAAATTTAAGAAGAATGGCCATCTCTTGATTGAATGAAAATGTTTCCATATGTGATCTATGTGTTAAATTTTACATATGTACATTTAAACAACTTTGGAAGTTGGAAAACCAAGCATCAAGAACAAATAACAGCAAGGTACTGGTTTTGGCAGCCCAGGGCTAATTTTAAAGCTAATTGAAGAAAACAGCTTTCTGGAGATAGGTTTAGTCTCCTGTAAGGGCTTGCTTGTGTCAGGACTTTCCTGGAATGCAAAGCATTCCTCTGCTGAACTGTCTGCCTGAGTAGTGAAATCAGATTAAGGCCAAAAAGCAGGTTTGTCTGCTACTCCTCCAGGATGGCATTTGGTGTGAATGTTTTTGAGAGTTTGCCTTTTCCAGGACACAAGGAAAATCCTATAAAACTTGCTCTTTTTGAGTCATCCTGGATCACAGAGTTGTTCTTGCTTGAGCATCATGTGACCAACTGTTCTGACTGCAAAAAGAACATGTGCAAGGTTGGGAGGTTAAAGTAGGCAGTGTAGTATATGATATTAAACCTTAATTCTCAAGATGACTGTTCAGAGCTGTCCAGTTCTCTCTCAGTGAACATGGACAGTACAGTTAGAGCTTGACTTGTTTCGTAGCATATTCTTTTGTCATCACCCTGCCTTGTTTTTTGAATTATGAATGCAGTTATAATTTCTGAAAAGTATTTTAAGTTCTGTGTAAAGGTGAGTGCAAAGGAATTGTTACTGAGTTTACTAGACTTTGATCAGTGCCACCATCTTTCTTATAAATTAAGCTCCACCTCTACTTCCTATGAGGACATTTGCCATAGTGTTTTGGTGTTCTAGGTTTTCTAAAAATTTGATTCATTGATCAAATGGCAGTTTCACTCCGTGGAAGTACTGTTGATCTTGATGATTGTTAAGAGCAAAGCATTTTCTCATGCTCTCTTCTTTTTTTCTTAAATTTTCTTTAGTTATTTTAGTTTAAAAAGTCAGGGGGAGAGGCAGTATGAGTGCAGAAGATCCCCCACATCTTCATTTCATTTGCTTCAATGCTTTCCACATTTCCATGTAGATGTCAGGTCACTGTGTTCTGTGTGTTAATATGCTGACAAGCTTTCAGCATTGGGGCAATAACAGCCTGGCCACTTCGGCCACGGAGGCACTCCTGTCATACTAACACCAGACCTTTCTTGTGCTTTCAGTGTGCCAGGAAACAGTCTGGGAGGTCTTCAAGACATTCTGGGACAGACTGCCGGAGCGTGAAGAGTATAACACCTGGATGAGCCTGTGTGAGGAGGGCACGATGAGTATCTTTGAAATGGGCACCAACTTCAGTCAGTCTGAGGAGCACCGGAGCCTGATTGTGAAGGTGGGTGCAGCAGCTGCTTGGAGTGTTCTCGTGGGCAAGGGCATCGCGTCTCACTGCAACGTGCAACTTTGGCATATCGCAGTCAGCAGTGATGGACAGAGCCCTTGAAACAGACCGTTGTGGGTATTCCAGCTCTGGGATCTGCAGTTCTGAGATCACTTCCAAAACAAAGTTGTGGTGATCCAATGCAGGGAAAAGCAGCAGTGATGAGGAGAACGTTGTCCTCAGCAGATGTGTTCCTGACAATAGGTGGTGTCTGCACCCACGCCGTGAGTCAGGTGTGGTGCATTTTCCCCTGGGATGTGTAGCAGCCTCCCTGCTCTGAGCTGCACATTGAGGTGCCTTCAGCCCCAATGGCCTTTGGGAGCAGGAAATTACAAGCTGTAGTTCTGGTGCTGCCAAGCCCTATGGCATAATTTCCTGTTTGATATTCTACAGGTCTGTTATGTCTATGCACTGCTGCCTGACTGAAATGAGTGCAGTTAGAAATGTAAAAACTTTGGTGTCCTATGAAGGCAATAAATAACATTAGGTAGCTCACCATGGGAAGCTGTAGGTTGAAATCAGTGTACAAGTGTAAAACAATAAAAAACTGCTGAATATCTTGGTATATTTTCTGTTGATTCAAGTTTATTTTAGCTTAAAGAAAATAAAATAAGTATTAAATTAAGCTAAAAAATCCTATCTCAAATGAAATACAAAGATATAGTTTCAGGAGTTTGTGAATTTTAAAATGAAGTGCTTAACTTTGTATTCATACAGTAGGTGTCTTAATTTCTCTGGATAAAAGGTTTCTTAAAATGTGTGGCGGCTTATGGATCTTTAAGATTACTTTTACAAGCTAATGGATAAGTAGTTTTATGAAACTTGTAAGTCTTGAATGTGTAACCCCATAGAAACAGTAATGTTCAGTCAGTGTGGATGTGCTGATTTTTTCCCCTCCTGCTTTTTTACTGGACTTTCTATGCTAGGAATGTGCACTAAGGAATGTGAACATGGAAGCTGTTATGGATAATGGAGAGAAGTTGGTTTTTTTTTCCCTGAGCCTGCGTGTGAGTCTTGTGAGTCTTCCCGGGTGATGCTAGCCAAAGTTTGCTCCTATGAAGTCTGATGATGCTGTTGCCCTTAGAAATCCTTGCAAAAGGATAGAGAGAAATAAGATTGTGTTGGTTTTTTTGTTGGGTTGTTGTTTTTTTTTTTTAAATGCACACAGTGCATGTAACTGTTCTGTGTTCAGTTTTTGCAGTGAGATGATCTATAGTGGGAGTTTATTAAAATAAATCAAAATTACTCCTGGAAACAGGATGATGCATCTAACTTCCCACTGCTGCTCTCCCTTTTTGGGTATGGCTCTGCAGCATTTCAGTAGAGTCAGATAAAGTGCTCTGGGTTTGATCTTTTCAGAAGGTTTATATTTTTTTAGGTTTCTTTTCTCCTGTAGATGGATATATTCCCTTCAGTAATGCCATATTCTGGCAAACAGTCTGTTCATTCTTCTGTTCTCTTTCAGCACAGTTGGTAAAAGGTGATGGTTCTTGGGCTGATTTGATGGCAGACAAGTCTGTGATAGGAGGCACAGAATGGTGTCACCTCTGTGCTCCACAAAATGTCACAAATTGGTCAGGTGACTTTTTTTGGAATAAGAAGCTGAACTCATTTTGACTTTGAACCAAAGACTGAAGGAAAGAGCACCATATCCCACAGTCAGTCACTGTCAAAAGATCTAATGGTGTATTTTTAAATGCACCGGTTGGAGAGTGGATTTAATTGCTAGCTCTTGTACTGACTCACCTTTCTCATATGCGCTTGTGCACAAAATTCTTGTCAGAGTGTGAAACCTTTTTAAAGCAGCTGTGAGAATGGTAAGTCCAAACAGATGCAGTGGATACATCTCTGCTTTTAAGAACATCCTTTGTCCTGCTAGTTGCTTGCCCCAGTCTAATGTGGTGGTAAGAGCTGGGGCCCAGCTGTGGGACCAAACACACTTTTTAAAGCCCTGTGTCCTTCTCTCTTGTTCTTTCTACTCTCACCAGCTAAGAAAGCCAAGTTGTGTGGTCAAGCCTTTCCTCAAAGCACTGCTCCCTATTCTGGCCTTTCTCTGTAGCTTCAGTTCAGGGCACTGTTCTCATTTTCCTTGAATAATCCCCAGCACTGTGGCCTTGCCCTCATGACAGCCTTGCACCATGGTGGGAAATCAGGACAGGCAGATAAAGAATCATTTCTTGGTATGATTTTCCTCTTGTAAATGGGGTGTATAGGTGGGTTAAATCAATATGCTTGGTGCAGTACTATACAGATGGGATTAAACTAATATGGGATTATTTCAGATCTCCTTGACATTTCCTCTGCCTTTTTCTCCTGCCTGGGATTACTCTCAGGATATTTTATCTTCTGTGCATAATGATAGCCTCTTAGGATCCAGCAAGAATGTCCTATATAATTGCTTTTCTGCAAGATCATGAGTTGACAGAAGCTCATCTGGTTGGTACTATATGTGATTTGTTGTACTGTAGCCTGTGTTTAGTGTATTTGTATTAATTCATGATAACTTTTCATTATGTAAAGTAACTGTTGAGAAAGGCAAGCACTAGAGCAACAGACACAAAACTCAGTTCCCAGCAGTAGGAAAATTGATATAATAATGTCAGGAAGGTCTCACTCTGAGAGAACTAATTTTGTACAAAGCACCTGCCAGAGATAGCATCAGTGAGTAAAAGCTCTGCTTAGCTTTGGTGTGGCTGCTGCTGCTATGGAGAACTATTTATAGATCACTTCAAGTATTGAAAGGGTGAAGACATTAAATAATCTTCGCAGTCTGTGTGCAGTAGGTAAATTTCTAACTCCATCTTAATGAAGGAACTGAGTCAGAGAGGTGAGGTGTTTTGGCAAAGGCTATTCTGTCCTAAATGATTAAAAAAGCCAGTATTAGAACTGTAGAGCCCTTGGCTTTTAATTAGGGAGAGAAGGTGATGTTTGCCATGGAGTTCAAATATGCCATTGCTTGCCCCCACCCCAGGCTGGAAAGCAAATTAAACATTTGAGAGAGAGGAAGACAGTCCCACTACTAACTATTGCAGACCATGCTAGTTTAGCAATAAGGGGTGC
Source organism: Phainopepla nitens (assembly GCA_013400175.1). Classification (NCBI taxonomy): domain Eukaryota; kingdom Metazoa; phylum Chordata; class Aves; order Passeriformes; family Bombycillidae; genus Phainopepla; species Phainopepla nitens. The sequence goes on along the minus strand of VXBQ01001267.1, from coordinate 263,252 downwards.
TAGTTTACTATGAAATTATATGAGAATTTAGTAATTTGATGCCTTATTGAAAATGTGGGTGTGGAGGCTGTATAGTGTATAGTGTTTCTTATTCTAGACTTTGGCTATTAAATTAATAATTTGACATTTCAGACATTTCGATTCTTATAAATTCTCCCTATAATTTGTTGAATAGATGACTTGGAAATAACAAGACATGTTGTTTAAGTCCAGGGACCCAGACTCAGGGAATCAGGGAGCCACCAGCTCTTCAGACTGCCATGCAACAGAGTTTTGGCCCAGGCATCCCTCAAGGGCCTATGCCTTTGCTCTATGAAATGACCAGGACTGCACTGAGCTCTGCTCACAGGGGCCTTTGAGAAGCAGTAAATAAAGCTGCTGGGTACAGACTAGTATTAGATATTGAAAAGATGTGTGAGACCTGTAATAACCAGGGTTGCTTTTAATAGCACCTACAAATAGTCCTGATTGGCTGAGAGTGGAAGAACATCTCCTGTTCTAATGAACAAACACTTTGCATTGAGCTACTACTTACAGGTAACTTTCCAAAATCTTATAGAGAGGAAATCAATCTCTCTTCCTTGTAGATCCCAATGCACTAGAGGTGAATATACAGGCACTGTATAGATCAGCATAATGACCCCTTAAAAAAACTACCCAAAGTCCAACACAGCTTTAGTGTCCCCACGTTAAGAGTTTCCACTGTAGACTACCTGGTTTCTTTGTTTGTAACTTAAAACTAGTCTTGCTGTGTCTTAGTTTTTCATACTAAACAATCTTCAAATGCTTCATTAAATGGAGTTGTATAATAAATGTTGATCAAAGAACATGCTGAAAGGCAAGCTGACTGAAATTAGTATTTTGGCAAGCTGTGCTCAGGCTGATATCCAAGCTGTCTGCCATTTTAGCTGTGATCGCAATGCCCACATGTCCTAGAAAGAAGAGAAAGCTACTCACTGACATGGCTCCAAATCAATAACAGCTGAATTTCTTCACTTTCCTAGAAACACAGGAAAACTCAGGTAAACAGAGTGAGCAGGTTAACCTGCTCAAAAAGTCTCTTTTACCTTTTCAACCCTCCTTCACAAGAACTGTCAGGATAGCTTAGAGTGAGAGTCCTTAAGTCACCGAATACATATGGATGTTTTTCAGAGAAGTTTGCAAACTGGAAATAGTATGTTTAAAGCTAATTGTAATTTAATTTCAAAGGAGATACTTGAGTTGATTCACTTCCTGTTGTTTTTTACTGAAAAATATACCTGCATTGATTATGCAAAGAAAGCCAGCCCAATAAGCAGTCCATGAAACAATCCCTTTTTGACCCCCTAAAGCAGAGAAACAGAAATTTTGTGGATACACAGTAATTTTCTCTAAGTATTTGATATTCTCTTTACACTGGTACAGCAGCAGGATATGGCATTATTTCTCAATTGCTCCGATTATTTCTCAGGACCTCCTCCACTTCTTGTGGTGTTCCTCACAGAAGCATCCCTGACTCTCCTTTATAACTAATGGCACTAATACCATGAGAATTTTGATGAAAAAGATATGAACTGTGTAGCCCTTCTTAGTCTTTTTACACCATACATGAAAAAACATCATCCCTGCCACTTTTATAACCATAAACAAAGTAATCAGATTAATCCTGCTGTGGTACTTTAACCTGTAGCTTTACTTTCAAAGGATGGTTTTAAATCTATAGACAAGTATCAAAAGTAATACTGAATTTCTAAAGACTGCTTGATTAAAAGTTTCTTCTTGTTGGCATCCTCTAACGTGGGAGAATGTTGTACCTGCAGAACACTGCAAGAAAATGCAGAAATGTAGAGCACCTCTGACAAACTCTTTACACTGTCTGAGTCAAGTTTCAGTTGTATTTTGGAGATGTAAGACATATTTCTTTTTCAGCAGGGACTTTGTTAATAAATTTTGAACTTAACAAATGCCAGTCACAAATGACAAAGAATAGAATTGTTTCAGCATGCAGAAGGAAATAAAGTGGGATAAACTGCATTTCAATTTCTTTCACCTTATATTACTCACATATATTTAGGATTTGTTTTTGTTTTCCAGAAACTGGCCTATACAAAGGAAGCAATGGGCAGGTGAGTATCTGTGTTCTCCTTGCATTTTATTCTCTCTGGAGAAAACAACAGGGCTGAGCTGTGGCATTTTATAACCTTTTCTCTCTTTTTCTTGTCAGTTCCTGTGCTGATTGGTCATGTGGGTAAGTAATTTTCCCTTTCTAAAGGCTAATAATGGGTCATTTCTCTGGTTCTTGCTGCTGCTGGCATTGATTGGTGCGCTGAAGATGAACAAAATTCACCTTTGTTCAAAAGGATGTATAGAAAAGTGTGATGGGGAGAAAAGTGTGGTAGTTCTTGCATGTGAACCTCTGTCCTGCCATGGTTGGCATGCTCAAAATATCTCAGCCAATCTGAGGCTTGTATTTCTGCTTAAGTGTGTCATCACCTCGTGGAGCTGTCAGGCACAGACACAGGCTATTTACCTGAAGAGGTTTAGTGGGGGAGATCTATTCTGGGAAAGAGATGTATCCATAGTTACTTGTGTTAGTGTTCTGGTTGTCTTGAAAATCTTTCCCAAAAGCTTTCAAGTAGTCCTGGTCATCATTACAAAAACAAAAAGAAAAATTTTTAAATGCCCTTTTAAAGGACTTTCAAGAGATGTGTTCTGTAAACACCTACAAGGGAATCGGTTGTTTGGGCTCCTCACACTTTTAACAAGGTAGTAAAACTGAAAACTGATTTGTGGCATCTTTGTACCAAAGCAAACCTGAACTTGACCTGTTATTTTCACTTCTTTTATTGAACTGAAAACAAGTTCAAATTATTGCTTCATTGCTACTCAGAACTTAATATAAGCTGTTATTTTTAGAGTAATTCAAATCAAAACAATTTGGTGCTGAATTCTGAAAAACTGCCAGGTTCAGTTCTCTGCTTTACAGGCCACATAAATGATGCTAAATATGAGTAATTAAAGTATCAGAAAGAGTAATAATTTAACAGACTTCTTAGAAAAGCCCCCAACTTCTCAAATTAGATATCCTTACAGTGCTTTCATAACCACAACACATGTTAAAGTTAATAATGTGAGATGATAATGGCAAAAGTGATTCCTAAAAAGTTGGTTTCTCTCTGTTCTCTGGAGCTGAGTGCTCCTCTGACAAGAGCACTCCCTGAAGCCTCCACATCAGCTGGGTTGTGTCCATCTGTTCTGAAGAAGTTTGAGTTTGAAAACCTATTGCATCCCTCTGTGTGATCATTCAGGAAATCTAGTAAATGTAGAGATATGTGAGAGGAATTGGAGTCAATGCATCTAGAGTCTGCATGTACTGGGCTAAGCAAAGGAACAGTGCAAAAAGCCCAACTTTTGAAAGGTTGATCAGAGTGATAAATGTTGTACTTGTCCAAAAAGCCAACTTATGAAGTGTTCTGTGGCAACATTAAAGCACTTCCAGTAGACAACTGGCAAACTTTACCAATCTCACTTCACTTTGGGGCTGTGCTGCATCTGTCCCCAAAATACACTGCTTTTATTTCAGTATGTATTGCTTCAGATTGTTTATAGTTTTAGGTTGCAATCTTTCTTATTGCCATCAGTTTAAAATTTGGTTTTACTGTATCTTTTCCTCTGTAATTAGTTGTTTGTCTTGTGCTTAGAAATTTTAGTGTTTTATAGCATAAAGAGGGTGATAAAAGACTGAAGCAGTCACAGAAACAGGTAACGGGTAACAGGTTCCTGGGTAACGGAACATCAGGAGAAATTAGTAGAAATAATTTTTCCATTATAAAATCCAAACTTACTCAAAAACCATGTGGGTTTAAGATGTGAAGTTTGTAAGCCAGAGTCCTATGAAATACAAAGCTGTGATATTCTGTCATGGGTAGAAGATGTCTCATCTAACTCCAGACATCTTGCCCCAAGAAGAGTAAGTCAACCATCTCAATACTGCCAACAGCCAACATTATTCCCTGAAAAAATAACCTGACCTCCCAGTAAAGATCAGAAGAAATGTTCTTCTAAAAATGTTCTGTAAGAAATTAGCGTAAGTACCCAACCCAGGACCGCTATCAGCCTCTAAGGCAAAGGATGGTAAATCCAGTGTCAAGTCCCTCCTGCAGAAAGGAAAAGTGAGTGCAGTTCTCTCCTGGGCATTGCTGTTCTCACCTGCTGACCCACATGTGCAGAGAGAGGCTGGTGCAGTGCAGGGCAGTGCTAGGATCTGAATGCAGCTGGCCTGTCACCCAGCTGTGCCACCTGTGTCAGAATGGACAATTGTTCTGGTCTTGTCTCGAGGGATGGCAGGACTGTCCTCAATATTTATCCAGGGTATCTAGATGAGATGTTCAGGTGAGATTCCCACACTGCCAAGGAACAACAAGCTTCTCCAGATGGTTCCTTGAGGTGAGGGTCTAGCTGAAGTCTCTGATTTGTTCTGTGGTGAGATCCAGTGTCTCTAAAGTCTCTGCAGAAGCAGCCATTTCACTTTGGAGGCCTGGCACTGGGCATATTTCTCTGTCTGTTTCCCAATGACAAGAACGAGAAATTTGGCCATAGATTCTAGAGCATAGCACCCACAAAAACCTATTCCATAAGCTTTGACCAATCTCTTTTTTCTGTGAAACAATTTTTTTCTTTGAAACAATCTTTTTCTTTGAAATTATTTCTTAATTTGGGGGTGATCTGGAATGGCAGACAGGCCCTTGATATCTGTTCATCATTTTAACTATACTACCTCTCTAAATCAAATAAAAATAGTGCTGAACACTATAAACAGCTATACAATTGAAGCTGTGACTTAAATAGTTTAATGCAACTCATATAATCCTACCTAGATGTCAATATGGAGTCTATCTCTAGCTGGAAAAAGCTGATTTCATCTAGTTAAATGCTGGGATAGTTTTAACGTAGCCTACAGAAAGGGGCCTTGTGTGGTTTAGTTCCTGGAATAACTCCCCGTCCGGCATTACTGGCAGTGACGTAACAGCAGGATGAGAGTTTGTTCCCGTAAGGTTTAGAGCATGCACTCACGTAGGTTCCATGCTCAGCTACCCTGGCCTTCTCAGGAACTGAGGGATTAAACTAAGTACCACCAAGGAGAAAACATCAAAAGGAAAAGCAATATATAGGACACAATCCAGATGTGTACAGAGCAGCACAGTGGACATTGTAGAGCTTTAGCCCCGGATGGAAGTGCCAGAGCACTACATCAGCTAAAGATTTCTACTGATTGCTTTATTCACTAGGCCACTGGCACTTCGCATAACGAAGTTCTGTTTCTTAATATTGGAGTCTGTCCCTTGACAATAGGACAGTCCTTTTGTCTAATTCCTGGGGGATCAAAAGCCAGATCTTGAGAATCAGCTGAAAGCAAAGAAGTAGCACAAAATTGTTGCAGCGGAAAACAAGAGCTTTTATGTCATAACTTTGCTTTGGTGCTGTATGCACAACAGTATACTGAGGAAAAGATAAAAAAGATAGGATAGTTGAAAAAGAGGAGTATAAACCACTACTTTTTCACTTCTTTGGAAGCATTTTTTAATGTAAAATGAAGTATGTAGAGGCATGTGTCCTTTCTGATGGTACTTGCTGATGTTAAACTCACTGAAATTAGTTGCAGTAAATTTTGTCCAGACCTCCTGTGGTCCGTCCATGTTCTCTGCTTTGAAATACATTGGCAAATCTAGAATCCATATTTTATCACCATTTATAGCAATGGTTGATGATGTATCAATTTGGCTTTTGTACTATTTACATAAATGTGCTTAATGAAAGAGTAAGAGTTTGTCCTCTGTGCTGGGATCATTTCATCAGTTCAGCAATTCTGCCTGCAGTGATATGGAAATGTACCTGAGTTTCCTTACTGTTGTTTGCATGTGGACTTGGAGGTGATAGTCCTCATTTCAGAATTTTTTTTATCCTCTGCACAGCTTTACCACATATGAAGAGTTCCGCACTGCTCCTTTTCAGTTGTATATTTTCTTTTGTGCTCTCTACTGTCTGGTAGCAAATATGAAAGGTTTGTCCTACTTTAATTAGAAGCAAAAGAGATGAAAATTCAAGAACTACCTAAATGAAAACTAGGATAAATGCATCTAAATATTAAAAGGAAGAGAATCTGAATAAAAGGCTTTGTCTTGCATTCTGAAATTGCATGAAAGTACTTCTTAAATTGAGTCCTAGTTAGTTCAAGGCTGTGTGATTGAAATATTTTAAAATGAGAAAATCAGACAGTAAAATGTTCTCTCCTTTGTGCAATATGAGAATTGAAGTAATATTATTCAAGAAAAAGAAATGCTTGACATAGCCAGTTAGATTTTAGAACATTCAAACTGACCAACAATCTTATAAATAATGGATAAACTGGTGAATGTTGGGAACATGTAGTACAAATCTGAAGATGTTGCTTTCTTCAACCACAGATTTGGGTTTGTCTTAAACCTTGAAGAGAAATGTAGAGAAAAATCTAAGTAATGCCTTCATAGAATCTTCATGGGGAGCTATGAAATGGTATCACTGATGGCCCATTTGACAGGTCCAGAGTGTTGTATCTCCTTAATGACACAGTATGGCTGCGCATAAAGAACCAGGTTAGGCCTGTGAGTCAGTGGAACTCTGTTTATGCTTTGGTGGACTGGAACTTGTCAAGTCTTCTGACATGATTGATGTCACACAGAAGCACATACCGTGGGCCTTGAAAAAAGGGGAAGATGGGCTATATTTGTGAGCTGTGATTGCTGTGTTGATATGTATAGGCTGTCCATAAGCCCTGTTTGCTTCAGATCAACTTCCTAGGCCCTTATGGATCTTGTCTTAGACCTGCCTAGATCCTGGTGTCTAACAGGGCTGTGCGATCTGAAACCGCTTGTTTCTGCCAAGGAAACACAAGTGCAGTGTTGTTTGTTCTGGTGCTTAGACATCTGCTTGTCTATGTTCCTTCCTGCCTCTCCGTACATACGTGTATGTTTTTATATTTTGCTTACTGCTCAGCCAAGATGATCCAGGGAATCACTCATGCAGGTAGGACAATGGAAATTACATTTCATGTGTCTGTGTCTCAAATTCACAACAAACTCTTGCTGGAATACAGTCCCTCTACCTGGAGTGGCTTGCTTGTGTAGATAGAATTAAAAATCGAGTGTGGACCCTGGATTAATCCTGGGGCAAAACCATGAAAAATCCTGTGTATTTTAAGTGGTGCAAGTGAGTGAGAATTTGAATCTGTGTTACCTTGAAAAGTGATGTGTTCAGACGTATATGCACTGCCATGTGCATTTTTTAATTACTTCCTTAGAGATGCCAAGTACAATTGATGCTTTTTCAGGTGATTAATAAAGTAGGCATTTGAAAAATGTTAAGGGGAAGTAGAAGGCAAAAAGATAGCAAACCTCATTGTTCTGGTCAAGTAATGAAAAAAGTCCATAAAGTGAGCTTGGTTAAAGCATAGTATCCTTAAAACTATGTTTTTATCTTCCTGAAAAAAAAGTGGTAGCTGATCATTTGACCAAATTTGGTACTTGACTGATTTGCTTACATTTATTAGGGTTTTAGTGGGTAGTGTTTAAGTGCTTGGTTTTTACAGCCAGCTGTGCACTGGAATTCTGAAATTTGTTATTAGAAAATTTGTTAACTCCTGAGGGCTTGTATTTAAAACGCCCTCAGCGCCAGTAAGAGTATGTTACCTGGCCTTGACAAAGAGTGTGGTCTGTTGTTGCTTAAGGAACTGTGTTTGCTACACAACCTGAACTCTCACCTTGACCCTGGCCTTACCCTCACCTCGCCTTACAGCACTATCATGGCTGCCCCATGGGCTGGCTTGGGCTGTGTTTGTCACCCTGGGGCTAAACCAGTTCCTAAGGAGACCCTTGTGACAGAAGTGCCCTGTTGGAGAGCTGCCATTTGTTGGGCTCAGTGACAGAGAAAGTCCTCTTGGACTTTTGAAACTTGGAGAACTTTGATGTGTCCATAACCAGTAATCTGATCTAGAAGTAGACCTTGTGAAAGATATTAGGCCTTTCCATTTGTAAACTGCTCCTCTTTTGAAAATGTAATTTATACCACAGCATTTTGTTTGGGATCTTTTGTCTGCTTTGAGGATTTTTCCTTTAAAAACTCAAGCAACTTAGTTCAGAGGGCTCCCTGTCTGTGGGGGTCCAGGGCTGCCCCGAGGTGGTTCCAGATGGTTTTGATGGGCAGGGTTGAGCCCTACGCTCCTGGTAGTGGCAGCTCAGGAAAAGCTTGTGTGAGAAGGGGCAAAAACACAACACAGGGAGAGGAAGAAGGAACAAAAAGAATGAGAAACAGTGGCATGGGGAGTACCAAGGCCAAAGGCACCACACCATGGCAAATCATGCATTCTCTGCAGCCAAGAGAGGACTCAGACTGGAGCAAGCAGACCTTTCCTGAAGGAGCTGCTGCCCCTGCAGAGCATGCACTTGGGTAGAGGAGTCCCAGTGAGTCCAGGTGAAGTTGAGCCTGGGAAAGGGTGAAGAAGAATTGGTGTTCAAATGTTTGTCTGCTTCTTACTACCCAAATGTACTTAAATATGCAATAAATTAGTTTTCCCTAAGCTGAGTCTGAGTGGAGGGTAATTGCTGAGTGATTTTCCTGGCTTTATTTCAACCCAGAAGCTTTTCATCGTATTGTCTCCCCTGTCTTATGGAGAGGGAGGGAGTGAGAGAGTGGCTGGGTGGGTGTTTGGCCCTTGGCCAAGGCTAACCCACCCCAGAATTTGGTGCTCACTTGCTCAGATAATAATTTTGGTCCTTTTGAGATGTCCTGAGTTGCTGCACATGTGTGCAGAAGGCTGGCAGGGATGATGTGGGATCCATGGGTGACCTGTGCCTTGTGGGGCAGTAGCTGGAGGACAGGAGTGCCTGGAGGCCCCTCAAATAATACTGGACACAAACCTGTGGCCACCTGGATCAAGTCCTATGAGTCTCAGGTTGGGATCAGGGCTTACCACAGCAAAGCATGTTTCGTGTTGTCCTCTTCTTTAGAAAAGGGAGTGGGATACAAGACTCAGCTAATGGCTATATATAGGTTTGAACTGACCAGAACATAAAAAATCCTGTAGCAGAGTTTTTACTATTCATTGCTTTTCTTTTGTTGAGTTTATATTCTGATCTTAGTTACACTGAACAGTTTGTAAGAAATAAAACCCAGACTCGTTCACCTCTCCTGAAGAGTAGTCATTCTTGCTTCTGAACATTAAACATGATGCACTAAAATACTCTGATGCTGTACTTTGGTGACACTCCGGTATAGAAATAATATCCTTCCTATTGAAACTGGTAAAAGAGGCATCCTGAAGTTACATGAACTTAACTGGAAAATGCTTCATCAGACCAATTAATAATTAAGCAATGGTTTTTATTGCAGTTCTAAGATGACAAGTAAGGAAACTAAATCCCTCTAAAACATAACCAACATTCTTAAGAAAATATCCTTAAGCAAGGCTATCTTGCCTAAATTACACATTTTAGTCTTGGAAATAGTTCAAAGATTTACTGAGTTTTTCAAAGAATTGGCAAACTCAAAAGTAGTCTTGCACTGTGCTGGCTGAAAACAGGTACCAGTGTCCATGAGATGGAAGAAGGCACAACTAACTACACTTCAAAGCTTGCATAGAGCTCACTGATTTTATTTGTGCAAGAAAATACACTGTTTAAACTCTTGAATAAGTATTTTCTGATTTGTTCATGTGGAAGTTTTTATATTTTGTTAATATTTTCGAATTGTTGTGGAGATCCCACCCTGTCAGTTAACATTCCCTGAACTATGTTTTGGTATAGTTAATCATTACATGGAGGATTAGACTGTGCCTTCTGGGAAAGGATGGGTGAAAAGATTCGTGACTTAAATAGGAAGTTCACCATGTTTGCCTTTGGGTCTGTTTATCGGCATATAAGTCTTATGTGTCTGTGAGGGGCAGAAGGAGAAAGTGTTTCAGCCATTAACTCGGTGCAACTATGGTCTCTGATCATATGCTGGTGCTCTGGTATCTGTAGGATGCAGCTATGAATGTGGTTATCTGGCTGGTGCTGGAAGCCTTTTTTGGAGTCGTACAAAGACTGGCTATACAGCCTGAAGGAGGCAAGATATCAACTTTGAGTGGAGTTTTGCTTGAGGAGAGATTGCAAGATCAGTCGTAGAGTATGTGAAGCATAAAAAAACCCTGGCAAGGCCTGGAACCATGGCTGGCATTCCATATATTAGAGTGAAGACTTGCTGCAATGTGTGTTTCATGGCACAAGTATGATCACCAATAAAGAAGGAGATCCTTTAGAAGTGAGAGAAATATCTCAATACAATGAACTTCAGTAATTTTGATGTTCAGTTTCTCTCCAGCACTTGAACTTCCAGTCTTACAGCTTGTGCTGTATATATTAAGAATATGGCAAATTCGAAAAATAATTTTCCCTTCATTCAGGAAAGACTTGTTTCTGTCAGAGCATGTCTCCCACAATTGGTAACTTGACAGTTGCTCCAGGCTTACAGAATTGGCTTCAAGCAGCTTGGGTTTCCTGTAAGAGTTGTGTCAAAGCTGTTAGTTTTTCTTCAGGCTGAGTCTTCATGTGCTTGTTCTTCTGAAGTGTTTTTTACATTTGGCCCAGAGTTGTTTTATGTGTGTGTTTGAATCCCATAACTGGGTTTGGAAACTGATGCATTTTGAAGATCTCCAAATAAGCAGAATAAAAATAATGATGAAAATAACCCATCTTCTTGCAGTGAATTCAGTGCAGTTATGGTGTTTTAGTGCACTGGGGAGCATTTTAAAAACAGCAGTTTATAGGGTATTACCAGTTACCTTTTGTTTTATCTCTTTGTTTGCTTTCTTTACAGAACTGCTAAAAGACAAAATGTATTTTTGTATGGGACTCCAGGTCATTTGGGATATAAGAGGGTTAGCAACTCAGAGATGCACATGATATGTTTATGATGCAAGTGACCCAAAATCAAAGTTGCAAAATATAGCTGAAACACTGCAAAGCCTAATTATTATGAAGTTATGAGCAAAATAAGGAGCTTCTTATGGTAGTATCAAAAGAATGGTAGTAGAAGCTTGTTGGTGTAGTATCAAAATCAGAGAAATATCAAAAGCTGCTACATTTATCTTACCACATTCAGCTTCAATTTCTAATTTGTTTTTTATCTAGTGGGACTCCTACTCCGCCTTTGGATGCTGATGTTACCACACTGAGAGGTCAGTTTTTATCTAACTGCTGTTAAGGCAGATTCTGAATTACCAGAAAATTAAGAAATTAATGTGTTTGGATTTCAGAAAGAGCTCTGAATTTTTTCACCTCTATAATGCCATTTGTAATCTGGACATCAACTTATGTGATGGCATCTTGTTATTTCATGAATCATGAAAATCCTATTCAAGAAATTTGTTCTGTGCTGTTTTTACTGCACTTAAGTTCATGTTTCCAAAAATACATCTGCTTAGGCAGTATGTTACCATCTTATACTAATTAATATATTTGACACTTTTCCTCAGACTCTTAATGTTTCTCCTGTGCTGTTGCTGTCATGATGATGGGAACAGGAATCAAATTTGACTTGACTTTTTGCTTGCTGAACTGCTTCTGTGGGTATATAGAAAAAACCCCAAAACAAACCCAAACAAAATAACACTGTTCTTTTTCAAACTCAGATGCAGCTGCCAATGTTCCTCCACCTCATGAGGTCTCCATCGAGAGTCCTGCGGATGATACCATCCACGAGCATGACAATGTAGTAGTTCATGTGAGTAGTTTTTTTTCATTTGGTTCAGCATTCTCTTGCCTTCCCTACATTATATCATTTATGGTCATTTGCATTTTAATAGCAATTAAAGGTGTTGTTAATATGGTGTGTTAACACAAACTAGGACTTCATAATGATGCCTTTTTCTTGGTCCTAAAATTAAGAGCCAGATACAGTTAAGGGATTTTACCTCAGTAAGGATTCTTCGGGTACAACAATTTGCCAGGGTGGAATATGCTGAAATGCACACTCACAGCAGATTGCATTCACAATTTTAGAGACCTTGCAAATTAGTATATCTAACAAAGACATTCCAGTGAGAGGCTTGAATGAACAATATGACATCCTCCTATCCCAAAGTATTCCCCTTTAGATGGGCCTAATCCTAGTTTACAGGATGTGTTCTAGAGGGAGCCTTGGTTTCTCAAGATAGCTAAGGCTTTCTGGCCTCCAACTGCGAGCCCTTTAGGGTGTTTGGTCTTCTGGCCTAACAGAATACTGTTAGGACTGTGCTAAGATATCAGACTTAAGGAATTACAAGTATGCATGCTAAGGGTACTGAGAATACATAAGAGGTATATAAAAAAATGGCAAAAATTCATCATGGCATCAATAAAATCAGGGTGTGAATTTCTAAAGTTTTAAGACATTTTCCTGGACAGATATTTTTCCATTTGCAGAGGCTTTGAAATGCCTGTTTCCAGCAGTGGGAGATAACCAGCTGAGCTATCTGATGAGGATTTTGCTAGTATCACAGAACTAGATAGGGAATGCCTAGTGAAAGCTCCAAGAAGAATGTGGAACACTATTACTCCTATGGAAGCTCAATATTCCTTAGGTTGCCGTACTAGTGTTTCAATTGAGTACAATTGTGTAGGACAGCAGAGAGGTGGCCTGGACAGCCTTGAAGACTCTGAGTCTCTGTTCTTTTTCCTCTGTTGATGTAGGCAAACTTCTATTTATCATCTTACAAGTCACTCTTTCTTTGTTATTTAACCAAAGCTCACAACACAGGGAAGTCTAGGCCCCATATTTGAAACATCTCTGTGGAAGTGAGGTGACCACCACGTAGGTGCCAGGGCACTATTTGCTTCTAGGAAACAGGTCCCCTGGATTAAATTTTAATCCCACACTCTAGAATCCAGCTGCAGCATTCATGGGCCAACATGACTGAAGAAAATTTTGCAAACCAGTGATATCAATCAGAGGGCTTTTGTTTTCTTATAAAAATGAAACTCTCAATGGATCATGGAGAAGCTCACAAAGTTTCACATGCTGCATATGAGTAGCTGATTTATTGTACTGGAATTAACTGGGCCATGTTGTTCAATAACCTAGTGTGGCCCTGAAACAAAGCTGAACCAAACTGTATTTTCTTCTAGAGCTTTCAGTCCTGACTGGAACTATGTTGAAATAACTACAGAATATGAAACAAACTGCTTCTGACTCAAGTGCAGCATCTGGCTGTATATTATGTACCAAGAATGCTTGTGGTTTGGTCCCAAGAACAGCGTTATTCTTCTTTTCAAACAGAACTGCCTGGAATATTTCTACTGGAGCAGAGAATAGGACCACTCAGTAAATTGGAAAGGAACCAGAATTAGATTGCTGCTGCTATGGTGTTTTCAGCCTGTACATTTACATCCCACCTCACTGTTCTTAGCAGCCAAAATGCATTGCTGATTACAAAGCCAAGAGTGAGCAAAGCTCATCTGCACTTTGTATGTTGACTGTACTATGTTTTGGGGGGCTGATAAATGATTTAAATTACATGGTGTTGCAAGCAGCCAAATGATAGCACTATATATGTGCCTGCTAAATGTGTATCTCTCAAATGCTAACTAACTTTAAGTTATGTACCAGTCCTTATGGTCTTTGGACAGATTTATCTAGTGTAAAAAGGGACATGAGGGGCCAGAAAGAATTTAACTAAAAATTTTTAGAGGGTTCCTAAACAATGTAGAAGTTACTCACTGAGGGCAGCTAAACTTACTGGAGAAAGTTTTTTTTCCATTTCCTGCATGATGCACAACTTAGGCTGCAGTTTTGTTGAAAAGATCTGTTTTGCTGGCTCCTTTTTTTCCTTTTTAACAGGAAAAAAAACAACAAATACGTATGTAAATAGTCCAAGACAAAACCTCTAGCAAAAGACATTTGGCTGAAGTTAACAAGCCAGCCTTCTTTTCCCTCCCAGACAAATCTCTATTTTTTTTTTAACTTTTCTGATATCTTTCAGTATACCACAAGGAATTTTTGTTTTAAAAATACTTGGGAAGTAAGCAGAAAGCATGCTCAGTCAATCAAATTACATTAAAACTTGGCATTTGCTGCTGCCTGTGGCAACCATGATAGCTCCATGCATCCCTGATGCACTGCACAGCCACTGCTCTGGGCCTTTTTGGGCAGCTGTAGACACACCAGTTGAAGGCCACTGCTTTAGCTCAGCAGAGCTCCCATTCCCAGTGCCCATTGTATATCTGGCAGGATGCTTAACCACCTGAGGCTGAGCAATGCAGGGTGTTATTCCAATGTAGAACTGGGCAAAGGTAACTTGTCTTCCAGCTGTGGTAAGTAGGAGCCTTGTGATAAATGAGTGAATTTTGGGTAAATCAGCCTAGGCTGACTGGGCTCAAGTGAGATGTTCGAGTAGCCATGGTTGCACTTTAAATTGCTCCATGGACATCCCACACATCTGTACTTCACTTTGTCCCTAAGGTCAATGACATGGACTTACACTGAAGGTGTCCAAATGGAAAACAGAATTATCTTCAATATGAGAATTTTCAGGATATGTTCTTGCTTAGTAGACTGCCTCATTAGTTGCTGCATCTGTCCCTGAGGCTTCAGGAGCACTCTATTGTAGTGCAAGGCAAACAGGTGTACTGATGGCTCCTGTAGTGAGCATGCTGTACTATGGACTGCAGCATTGATGTGTATCTCTTCTCTCCCTTCTTCCTTCCCTTCTAGATCAATAATGAGATAAAGAAGCAGGATGAAAAGCTAGTCAGGCCTGTAACTGAGCAGATGATTGAGTTCAACATTTTGATTGTTGGTGAACAGTACAGTGAGGAGCTGAAGGACCCATCTGCTGCTGAATATCAACTGCTGTCTGAACGATTCATTTCTCAGGTGATTTCCTTCCCTAACTTTTTTTCCTTTTGCTGGCTCTGCAAAACAATAGCAGCAAAAAGGATCTGTGTCAGGGCTCCTGATTTTTTCTCCCTATTGTTTCTGATATTTGTTTTTTATTTTGTCTGTAATGGTGGTAATTATATTACCATCATATTTTGGGGCAGAGTGTGTGTGCTTCTTTTCTCTTTGGAGAGGTATCTAAGTTGTTATATGGCTGCTTATCATGAGGCTTATCTTTTCTCTAGCTTTGCCTCCTTCTTAGCCCCATTTAGTTGGGGTTGGTTCTCTGAATACTTTTTGTTGGGGCTAACCCCATGCCAGATCCTGGGCCAGATGGGAAAGGGATGTATTCTTCACTGCAGCCAAAAAGCATCACCATGACAGTCACAACTTGCTAGTGTAGGCTAGACATCTTAGTTTTCCTAGTTGTGAGTCCAAGTAGCAATGCCATGGTATGTGTGTGTGTAAAAAATGTCAGATGGGACAGAGTCCACGTGGCACATGGATATTCCACTACTTTGATCCCTTGCCTGGTTTTCTCTGAGCTTGAATAAAGAAGCTCTTGGAAAAAACCAAGTCAGCAGCACCGTCATTGCTTAAGTCTCACCAGACACAGTTTAAAAATTAGGAGATGGGGGAAGGGAACAAGAATTCACAGAGTAAAAATAATCCTCAACTGGCAAGGATCTTTGGAAGGTAAAAAACTTTCCATACCAGCATGAAGTTTGAGTATTCTCTATCTTGGTTTTGTCTCCCGTAGCACAGTTGATTATCTTGGCAATCTCTTTCCTTTTTTCGCCATGGAATGTTTTTATACAGTTCTTGGGGAACACTGGATCTTGTTCTTCATACTTTTTATTTCCCCTTTTTCTAATAATGAAATAAGTCACCAAAACTACCCTTCCATAAAGAAAAGAATATTTAACTGATTTTCACCCATTAGATATAACAGCTCAGATACATTTTTGGAAAATGCTAGGAACACTTCCTGATTTTTCACAGGAGCAGAAGTGAACGGAATCTGTGTTAATTTTTTTCTGTTTTTCCATCAAAATAGATTAAACGTGTATTTGAAGGACTACCTGGATACAAAAACATCCATATCCTGGATTACAGGTAAAAAGATCCTGATGCATATACGGTGATTGAACATGATCATTTATGATGATGCAATGAGCTGACACGACACTTGGCAGGATCTCAGTCATGTCTGTGGGAACTCATGGGATGTATGAGCCGAGTGCTCTCATATTTGCTACCTCTATATATGCAACTGAAATAGAAATACAGAAATAATTTTTTTTTTTTTTCCCTTCTGGCATTCTCAAGAGAATCTCACATGAAATGTTCGCTGTGATTTTAAGACAAGGCATTCGTGTTAAAGATTCTATCCTAAAATTAAAAGACATATTCATATCTGCTACTTCTAATATATCCAAGTATTAAACAAGGAAGGACACAAATCTTTTTGGAAAAATGTGGTGTATTTAAATTTCATTTTCAAATTCTTAATGTTAATTTGGGATGGCTCTAAAGGGTAATGTTTAGGATATGTAAAGGTCTCTCTCTTGGATCAAAAAAAAGGTGGGAGATAGTTTGATAAATGATATGGAATGTTTTAACTCTGCATTCCTATAAATATGTTTTTAAAGAACTGATTCCTTCAAATCCATTTGTGCTTTGGAGTGACATTTAAAGTTAATTTCTTAAGTTAATGCATCAAGTGCAAGATGTCTGGCTTTTGGAGTACACAGCTCACAAATTGTGGTTTTTCTTGAATGGATTGGATATAACTTTTAGAATCTAATGAGTGTGGTCATCTAAATGCAATCTAAGTTGTGTTTTCTTTGAGACTGTAAATTTGAGACTGCAACTTTGAGACTGCATTTCTTCACATTTATTGCCTGGGGTATATTAGCTAGCAGACATATAGGTAAGAAAGCAGCTGCAGTGAGAGAGGTCTTGTGGTTGGAACCCCAGGCTACGTCCAGTTTTCTGGAAGGTAGTAAAACCTTCTATCTTGGTACTTGCAGTCTTACAGGTTTGCAAGCACTTGGTTCATTTGGGAAAACTAATAAAAGGCTGGAATTTCTGGCAAAGTCTGTTCTCTGCTGTGCATGACAAAAAAGCATGGGTTGTAAGTTAAACCTTTAGGCAGAGTAAGTGAGCCTTGACCTTCTTGGTACTGACAGCAATTTAATTGCATTATTTGCAATAATTTGAGATGACTTTGTTCTGCTGATTCCTTGGGATCAATAGGAAATATCTCAGTTTAGTAAAAGCAGAAAATTTTTTTATGTAGCTGAATAACTGTGAATAACTATGTAACTTAAAAAAACTTTTCCTATATGTGTTTTCAAATGAGTATGCCCTGTAGAATACAAAAGCAAACTTGTTAAAGTTAAGACTTAAAGGAAATTGTGACATTGATTTAACACATTTTGCTGTTCTGTTTTGTTTTTATAATCAGCCCTTCCGAGGAAGACAGGTAAAGACAACTTTTTAATAGATATTTTCATAATTCAGATGGGAAAAACATGTTTAGCTGGAGGGCATTGTTTTGTGAGATTTGTAGTTTTGTGTTCAGAGCAAGACAGTTAGCTAACATAAATATTGTGAAAGAAGGTTCTACCAGAAACTGCAGGTTACTGATCTGTTTCAGTTAAGGATAAACCTAATTTGCTTTATTTAAGTCCTAATAATAATAAAAAAAAAAACCTTCAGGAAAAATCATCCTAAACACAAGTCAGCTCCTGGAGTACCTTGTGTATAAGTCTCTTTTGTGAAGAAAACAAAATTGCTTAACAAAGGCTCAAAGTCTTCATACTTTACAGCAAAGTCTTGGATAGATATGAGATGATTATTACTACTGAAACTGAAGTAGATAAGAAACCCACAGTTCTCCAGCAAAGGCTGTTGGCTTAGCTTCAAGGCCAAAGGTGCTGCAGATCTTAGCAGAACTTCAATGGATGTTCTTTAGTAGAACATGGGATTAGTCTAGGCTTGTTTTTCGTCAAACATATGCAAATTAAGAATCCAGAATTTTCCTTCTCTAGTATGTTAAGAATGTCACAAGACAGAAAAAGAACTGCTGCCTTAATTTACTAAATGTATTAATTTGTTCTGTGTGTATCTCAGCATAGCCAGTTTTCATGAACAAGTTTAAAGAGAATGAGCATTCTAACTTTTCAAGAAAGATTAGAAACACAACTCTCTTCACAAACTATATGCAACTGTTCACAAGGGCTATTTTCCAGGCACCAGAGGTTTAGCCCTTTCCAGAAAGAGGACGGTGCTCTAGTTATTTGTTAGGAATTATGAATGACAGCACAGTTGTATTAAATCTAAATGTTATGTATGAGGAGCATATTCTGTTCCATCTTGGCCGTGCCTTTTCACTACTCCTGTCCTTTTTAATTTCCTCTGCTGGCAGTCAGTGCCCATGGTGAGCCTGTGGTGGGCTCTTGGGTTTAGTCAGTGTGTTTGTGGATTGTCTCTGTTGTATCTGGCACTGGGGCTTTAAAGACTTCTCTGAACAGAGCCATTGTTTTAGAAACCCAGTCCAGCTCTAGAACCAGGAAAACCTGTATTCAGAGCACATTTTTCTAACACTTCCTAGGTTACTTAATTTTCTTGCTGTGTTCTGTGTACAGCCAAAATGTGTTGTATCTTCTAAAGTTCCCTTGTGCTTATGCCCAGTGTATGGTAAATCTGATTGCAGCCAAAATATGTTGTATCTTCTAAAGTTCCCTTGTGCTTATGCCCAGTGTATGGTAAATCTGATTGCAGCCTAAGCTGTTTTGTGCAAAAGGACATATATCCAGATGTATTCAGGAAAAGAAAATTAAGAAAATAGAGGAGAGTTAATATGAAAAAGAAACCCCTAAACTGTACAGAGATACAAAACTGATTTATAGAATAAATGATCAAATGAGTCTAGATAACTTTTCCCAATTATAAAATGAATTAAATACTATTTTATTGCTATTAAAAACATTCTTTCAAGCAGGTTAGCACTGCACAATGACAGATTAGGGCTCTTACTTGCAACTATAGATTGCTACTTTTTACAACCTGTTTTTCCTGCCTTTTTTCATACTTCAGAGCCGTTCCTATTATTGGCATGCCCTTAAAATCACCACTCTCATCACTGCATGCTGGTGTACCCACTAATAATGCTTGCAGAAAGCCCATGTCTTGGTCTGCCTGTGCTTGCCATTCACTAATAGAAGTATGGGACTGGGACCAGACCAGATGTCAGTTTTTGGTAGCATTTCCCTTGAGAACTTTGTGAGAAGAATCAAGTAGTTTTTATTCATCCTTTAAAGCCATGTATTTTTACCTTAAAAAGGGTATTGACATAGGCCCTTGTGAAAAAATATAGTGTTTGCTTGCATAGGAAAACCTGGCATTTCTCATCTATGTTCTTTCTCTTTGTACAACTGAAGTGGAGTGGAAGTTCACTATGCTGTCACATTTGATGGAAAAGCCATCAGCAATGCCACGTGGGACCTGATTAACCTTCATTCAAACAAGGTGGAGGACAACTCCTTCATGGGCATAGAGGATAATCCAACAGTTGTGTACACCATCAGTGATTTCCGAGATTATATTGCTGAGATCCTTCAGAAAAATGCTCAGCTGGAAAATGCTTCCATCTCTTTAGACCCGAACTCTCTTCAGCTTACTAATGGTGGGTATTAATTATGATGCATTGGAGTGCCATGCATCTGACTTCTTATAAAATAAATCTGATGAGTGAATTATTCAGCTGTCCTCTGCAAAATTAAACAGAATGAAATCAACTATTTCACAGCCTGTTTTGCTTTGATTTTAACCAGGCCAAGTCATTAGTAGTAGCATCCTATTCTTGATCCATTAGCCTAGCCCCCCGTTTTATTTTAATTTTTATTTTGAAACTGAGGTTTGTGGTGTGCAGTTTTGTAATACTTTCAAAAATTAATAGGAATAAAAGGGGGGAAATGTGATTCACATGGTGCACATTCCATCAGGGTGACCTTCAGCTTAGCAGCTCTGTGGTGGCATTAGTCAACACAAAAGAAATACCCAGATTATTGTTGACTGTTGTTGAATACTGAACGATCCCACTAGAGGTGATGAAAGAGTCACCCTTTTGTTCTCATCTTTCCCCTCCACTTCCTGTCAGTGATTTGGAGGCATTTCCAGAAGCAAAATCTCCCTGGCAAACTTTTTGAGAAGATTTTACTTATAAATCTGAAATCAGAGGGAGTTTTTCAATCAGTCATCCAACACAACTTCCTCACACTGTTACTGCAGCCTTTAGATCCGAAGTGTTTCTGTTTCCACAGTGAAGGAAATACTGCACCCCACATCAGAAGACCCATCCTGGATTACTGAGCATCCAGTTGTGCTGGAGCGCCCGGAGTTCGATGTGAGTATGGGTCTGAGCAGTGGCCTTTGGACACATTTGAACAACTTAGTTCAGTAAGGTAGAATTGTAGCCAATGCCCAGAGCGTCTCTATCCTGTTGTTCATGCAGAATAAGTACTAATGAAGGTGCACCTTATACTGGAGTAAAAACTCTCTCGTGTGACATTTCTCGTGTCTGCTGCCCAACAGTTTTCTGTGATCATCTTATTTTGATTGTACACCTCTCTAAAGACATAATCCTTCCTTCCATGATACTACCTTTCATTGGAAAGAAGAAATAGATGTAAATCCTAAAGTTGGATCCTAGAAGAGATAAAATGCTAAGTTTCATAAGCTCCTTTTGTTACTGTATTTCTTTCACAGAAAGTTCTCAATTTGGTTTTAAAATTGTGTCCATCCTCCTAATACCAGCAGAGGAGAATAACTGGCACTGGTTTCTTTTTTTGTCTCTTGAAATTGTGACCGTCTCCTCCGACTACCTCTGGAATAATCCAAGACACAGACTAGGGTTCCTTGTTGGACAGGAGATTCAGTGTCCCTGACCATGTCTGCACAAAGGGACTTTAAACAAAGATACTGAGTTAGGTGCCAGCAATGCTGAGATCAAGTCAGTCAGTTCTGCCAACAGAGAGGTCTTCTGAGTGCTGAATCATTGTCTGGGCAGTTGGTTTCTGCTCTCCACTCTGTTCTGCAACACAGATGAGCTTTCAACAAGAAATGAGCTCAGATCATGCCCTAAAATCCGGGTCCACTTGTGCTGGATGGTAGGTTCTCACTCAATCCATCATGACATAATGTTACACAGACATATTTAATTTTAGCCAACTTCTGAAATTATGTAGACCAAATTTGTTTTTACAGAATGCAAATATTGTTCAAATGGACATAGGTATAATGTTCTTAATTTCATGACAGTTTTTACTGAGTTTTAAAAACTAATCATTGATGTCTAAAATACAGATTCATGTGGATTTGCCATATTGAATTAAACATGGTGTAGGTAAACTTGAATTTACGTTAACTTTCAGAAGAGGGCTTTCTCTTTACTGGAGACATCTAACTAGTATAAAATATTGTAGATGTTTATTTTAATAAGACAAGGAATTCTGGCATTCTGTACTCTGACAGATGTGCAGGCAGGAAGGTATTTTAGAGTAGTGGTAGCTTTGCAATAATAAATTTTAAACCAGTGTTGGGGAATATTATTATGACAAAAAATTGTGCAAGTTACATTTTTCTAATCATGGACTATGAATAAAGGCTTCTATGTCTTCAGTCAAAAATTCTGATTATGTAAAAGGTATCAAGTATATCCCCAAACCAGCTGTCTACAATCTGCAATACACAGGTAATTTGCAAAATATCTTCAGATAAATGTGGGAAAATCCTAAATATGCTTAAACAGTACACAATTGATCAATTATTTCCACAGATGCCAAACCTTTATGGTTCAAGTAGATGCTTTCAAGTAGAACTGTTATCTATGGAAAAGAATTTTGCTATAGTTTTCGCTAGGTGATTTGAGAATAAGCTGGACTTGTATTAGCATACCAATATAATGACATAACATGAGGCTGTCATGATTTCACTATCCAATTGCTAGTAGGTGGTACTGCTAATTCTTTTAAGTTTGGCAGCTATCTCTTAAAAGTAAAGCAAAAATCAGGTCTAGTTTTTGGAATCCTTATTTTCTTGTTGTTTATGTTGAATTGTAAGCGGTAGAATGCTCTGGCTTGAGGACTACATTGCCTTTCTGGCAGCAGAAAATGAAAAATCAGGGAGAGAGGTTCTGTGTTTACAGCCATCTATCATATTTATAAGCCTTTTACATTGGTGAAAACCAGAACTAGCCAACATGATATTAAACTTGTTAGTATAATATATCGCCCTGTAACAAGAATCTTTGAATAATGTTAGTTGCCATAGGAGCATTTATCCACATTCAAATAAATGATGAAGTGCAATCCCTGGCAACTAAATGCTTACATTAAAGAAATATATTGAGGAGCGATTTCTGGTAGTCCTAACTCATTCTTTATGGAATTTAAATGTGTAATTTATTTCTAATTTTGTGCAGCAATTCTTTTTACAGCTCTATTTTTAGTGGTTAGTCTTGCCAAAAATAAAATTCCTGGAGCACATGTTTCTAACGTGTCTCTATGGTATGAGACTGCAGTGGCATAACAACTGGCATTTAAAAAATATGATCAATACATGCAAACAAGTAATTTAAGGGAAAAAACCAAACAACTTAACTGGCCTATTTCCAAAGTATTCAAATGCAGCTTGGATTAAGCTGAAAATTTAATTCGCATTTCAACCGATAGTAAAATTTCAAATTTAAAAGTATTTGGATTCTTCCTGTTACTCCTGCTGGTCAAGCAATAGAAAGAGATTTTACAGGAATGGTGAGCTACAGAAATTATTACAGTGTTTTTGAACTGTAATACATATTACAGAAGGCTGTGTCCACTGT
Organism: Phainopepla nitens; assembly: GCA_013400175.1. Taxonomy (NCBI): domain Eukaryota; kingdom Metazoa; phylum Chordata; class Aves; order Passeriformes; family Bombycillidae; genus Phainopepla; species Phainopepla nitens. The sequence continues at coordinate 240,460 of VXBQ01001267.1, read as the reverse complement.
GCACTTAACTTGACTTGTCACCATCAGCAGTTTGTTAGCCCTCAGTAAATTGCTGCTTCTTGAAATTGCTTGGCAATTTTTCATACCCTACAGGGTTTTTGGTCCATATCCCACTGAAGCACAGCATTTATATGTGGGCAGATATCTATGTGAAGTACTAGTTCCTGAGTTTTAGGCTATCTGCTTGCTTTTGTAGCCTTGATCAAATAACTTAATAGCTTTATTGCCTTTTCCCTTTTTACCTTTCCCAATTATCTCATGAGTAATTATATCTCCATCATAGGAGATTAATATTCGAAGATGAAATATGTTAACTACTTTAACTGTAAACCAACCAGTGATTGGGAAATGGAATAGTAAGTAAACAGTGTGGAAATTGGAGATGTAACAACAATTTTTTTTCACATTTCAAATAATTCACAAATTCATTCTGCATTCACTTTGTTGTTCATCATTACTGCTGAGAGTTTTGTTTTTTTTTTTTCCCTGCACAGGTATCTTGGCTTTGAGACTAATTTATTCCAAGTTCTAAATTCTCCTCATTTACGTTCTAGTCTTTGCTATTCTCCTGGGTTCTCATACCCACAAACTAAAAGATATCAATAAGTGAAGACTGGGCATGCATCTATCAAAGTTCACTTTCTACACTGTTTCATGTATCATAGTAACTGAAATATTAGAATTACTGTGTTGGTTGTGTGGCTGATGAATTATATTTGTTAGAAGCTCATCATTCTTTAGGAAGACAGACAACATTTATCTTTGATTTAGTTGGAGATGGACAGATTCATTTTTTCAGCATAGGAAAAAGGAGATGGGGTTGGGTATAGATGGTAAATCTCTTAATATCCTACGGGGTACTGCACTCCAAACAATCTGAATGACTCCTTTCCCTTTTGATGGACTGACTGGACATGAAATTTGTCAGAAGGATGTGCATTTTACATGTATATTGCACAAGATTATCAAGGGTCTGTATTTGCCACTTGTCCTGCTGCTGTGCATTGCTCCCTCAGAGGCAGTAGTCCGAGACTTGGCCACTGCCTGCTGTTAACCCCTTCTGTGTGTTCAGACAAATGCAGACCATCAGTGTTTCCCCTGTAATAGTGGAAATATTAATAGTGGCTTTATGTTCCAGGACAGCACCTTTTTAGCTGAACGTCCTTCTGCAGATGAGTCAACTGTCAGCAATGCCTTGCCCTTTGATCACACCAGAGCAGATTCCACCTCAGACAGTGAGCAGTCCAGTGACAATGAAATCCAGCCAAGACCAGAGAACATTAACTATGAGCCCGGTTTGGCACCTGAAGCCCCACTTTCCTCAGAGGTTGATGTCACTTCTTTGCCTGAGGGGCTGAATTTAGAGACTTCCCATTTAGTCACTGTACCAGTGTTAGAGCATGATTCTGTGGACTCTCTGGAATGGCTTTCAGCCCCCAGTTCTTTAGATGGTAAGTTAATGCCATTGAAGCTTAACTTTGGATACCAATGTTTCCTGATACTCACCAGATTGTAGTTCACTGAAATGAGTTTTCAGGAAGGTCTAAAAAATTGAGTATCTTTCTCTGCCAGTTTTCACCTTTTGTGTGTGCAAGGATCCAAGAACTATATACCAAGGTAAAATGCTTGTAATAGCTAATAATGCCTGTTTCTCTCTTCTGGAAATGATACGTATGTGGCACCTGTTAAATAGCATACAAGTAATTTTGTATTTCTTGATTTGGCCCATAGTCTATCTGAATGGAAAGCCAGAAAGGTCAACAGGGGTCCTTGTGCCTCTGGCATACAGAGGCCAGGATATGTTACAGAAAATGTGGAACACAGATCTACAATAAAATTAATGTAAATTACAATACAAATAAAACTAATGAAATTTGACACTTTTTATAATAAACATCATCTAACTGCCAATTTGTTTTATTTTTAATGTTTGAAGATACTGGCCTATCTGAAGAACTTTTGCCTTTAAGTCCTTCTCACCTTGTGCCTGAAGAATCTCCATCTACCAATGACTATACAGTTCCTCTGCTTTCTGCACCAACAGTGGCCTCTTCATCAGTTGTAGAGACTGATATTAAAGAGAAGGAAGAAGTAATCCAAGGTAGTCCTGAGGGCAGTGACAGTGCAGACTCTGTGGAAGAAATTCCTTTTCCCTTAGAAGTGCCCCCTATGGAAGACGAAACTGATATATTTCTTGGAGATAGAGTTATATATGATGATGGGTCTGGTTCAGCTTTTGATGGTTCAGGAAAAGAAATGGAATCAAGTATCTGGCCTTGGGAAGAAGCAACCCTGGAACCAGTTTTCTACCCTGGTCCTGATAGCTGGCTTGAAGATGACAATGAGTCTTTGTTAATCAAAACTGAGGATATTCCTGAAGGCATGATTTTAGACTATATTCTTAACTCTGGGAATAAATTAGATTATGATCTTTCCAAAGATGAGAATGAAGGGATAGTCAATATAAAAGATTTCCTTGATGAGTCTGAAATATTTGTCTTTCCAGAGACTACAACTCCGCAAGTACCTCTGTTACAAACAGAAGAGCCATCGTCTGTGGAACCATCTACACAGACAGAAACACTGGGCATGTATGATTCTTCTTTTGTCATGCCAACTGGAGAGGCTCCTGTCTCACCACCATATACAGATCTGTCTGTGGAAGATAGTCTCCATACATCTACAGGGACTGTCAGTATGGAGCAGCCTGAGGAGTCTAGTGTAGGCCAGAACATAATCCCTGAAGTAGTTGAACACCAAAGCGAAGACAGGGCAGTGGTAGAAGAACTATTCACAGTGAAGCAGCCAGATGTAATGGAAGTTGCTACAATAAGACACTTGGACACAATCTCTTTAGAAACTATTCTGACTGCAGATCCTTCCATGGTAAAGCCTGATGGCTCCCCAGAAGAGCAGCAAGCACTAGATTCATCACTGGCAGACCAAGACACTCCTGGATCAGCAGTGAAGGAACCAGCTGATGTCTGGCCTACTGACAGGGCACCAGAAACATCCTTACATCAGACACTACAACCAGCAATGCCAGAGGTTACTCAAGGTTCAGCTGCAGTTCCTTCTGTAATAGATCACACCACTGTCCTAGAGGGCTTTGCTGAACAGGATGGTACAGACCATGACACACCTATTCCCATGAGCTTCAGCACTGTTATGGATTATCAAACAGTGAGTGTAACAACAAGCACCACTGAGCTTCCGTCCCATCTCCCTCCTGTGGGGTCCGCGCCATCATTGTCTGTGGCTACCTCAACAAAGCTGGGAGATGAAACAACGAGAGTCCTGGATGTTTCAGTAGACCTGGGTCATGTTAGCACGGTCCACTTTTCTCCTGAGTGGACTGAGGAGGGAAGGAGAATGACTGAAAGTCACGTGGAGCTAACAACTCGTGTCCAGTCCACAGAGATGGCCAGTGTGGCTTGGGCCACTCATGAAACTCACTATAGTAGCACCGTCCCGTCCCGAGCTCTAGTTGTGTTCTTCAGTCTTCGGGTTACCAACATGATGTTTTCAGAGGACCTGTTTAATAAAAACTCCCCTGAATACAAAGCCTTGGAGCAGCGATTCTTGGAACTGGTAAGAGTCACTTATGTGCTTAATGTCCATTATCGGATAAACAAAAGCTGTTGGTAAATTATATTTAGTCGTCTCTCTTTCGCAGAGAGCAACTCAAAACTGGTGTTTACACATAAGATTTGTGTCCCTCTGTGGGGAAAATTCTGTCTGGAAATGAGTGGTGGAGTGCCATGCATCTTTTATTCAGATAATAGTCTCTCTATAGGAGAACTCTTAGCATCATGGACCAGCTGCTCTGCTGGTCTCAATAAATACACAGGGTAGCTGAAGTCACTACCACACTCCCCCTACTTGCTTTCAGAGTGCTCTGTATTTTGTGTATAGGGAGAGAGATGCAAGAAAACCTGGGGCTGTGAGGGGGTAACTTTTCTGCAACACATTCAACCTTTCCTAAGTAACACGTAGCTCAGGGAACTAAGCTGTTCCTAACTTCACTGATAAGTGTGAGGAAAACCTCACGGGAGTTACACAGCAACAACTGCCAAATTTTAACTGGGAAATTCCTCTCTTCTTACTGAAACAAACATTCTTTTGTGAGAGATGAAAGGACCAAAGCAGAGAGAGGGAAAGGGTGTGGGAATCCTTAAAAGTAAAGGGTTTTGGGAAAGCTGCAAAAAGCAGGTTTCAGAAACAGGAGAACAGCAATTAGAACTAAGCTGTAGCCGTAAGGTTTGTCAGTAGAAAAGTTACGTGAGATGTAGAAAGCAAGGACATATGAAAAAATGGTCTGTGTATTAAAGCTTGGCTAAAATAACTCTTAAGACTGCAGAAAAATATATCTGGCAAGATATTAGGAAGTTCTAAGCTTAATAATGGAGCTCTGTGCATTATATTTTAAGGCTTACAGGCAGGCATTGTATTTGGAATAAGCAAGCATTGTTTTAAGCAAGTGAACATGTACTTAGAGTGGTTGGCTAAAGCTACTGTCAATATGCTTTTGCTCTTTGCAACTGGTCAAGAAACTTTTAAAAGTGCATTGTAACAGAGAGCTCTGTGTATGCTGCTGTGAGCTGCTGTCATCTTCCTATTGTCTCAATCATGTAATGAGACTTCTGAAAAATAAAAAGCTTGAGATATGTCCCGCAGCACTCCCATCCTGCTTGATGTTGTATATAAATTCATAGCCAGCATTAAAGGGGGACATGCTTGAAGGAATTTTCTGAATTCTGAAGGAATGTTTCTGAATTGTAGATTTTTAGAAACTCCTTGCAAATTGCTGTACTCTTAAGAACTTCCTGAAGTACTCAGGCTCCTGGCAGGCTGCCAGCACAGACCTCAGCTGGGTGAAGGTTAATGCCCTTGATGTAGGATTTGGATAAAATCATTCAGCCTCTACTTGTCTGCTGCAGTAACAGCGCAACTGGCTTGAGTAAAGAGAGAGGCTCAAAGATTCAGCTTTTCTGTCATACCTGTGTTGCAGCTGGTGCCCTACCTTCAGTCAAACCTGACGGGCTTCCAGAATCTGGAAATCCTGAACTTCAGAAATGGCAGCATTGTGGTGAACAGTCGAATGAAATTTGCCAAACCTGTGCCTCGGAATGTCACCAACGCTGTGTACATGATCCTGGAAGATTTCTGCAACACTGCATATCACACCATGAACCTGGCCATTGATAAATACTCCCTGGATGTGGAATCAGGTAAGGACAGCAGAGAAATGCACCTTAAAACAAGGGATCCAGAAGAATTTCTGGTTTAAGTGCTAAGGATCCCAACAGCTCAGAGGCTGCCCACTGCTTTTCACAGGCTGGGCTTTGGAAAGACAGTCTTTCACAGAGTGAAAACAATTGAAAATCTGCTCTGGGATTAAAGAGATGAATGTCCAAGTGGGACCCAGACAGAGAAAGCTGTATGGGGTCCATATAGATTTATGGAGAAAAATTAACTCATGGAATAGTCTGTATAATGCCCCTGTATTTGATCTGGGGAACGGGGGAGCAGACGGCTCAGGGAGAACGGTGGTGCTCATCTCTCTTGTGCTTACTTTCATGTGTGGTTTGAACTTACTCCACATGGTTATTCCCACAGGTGGTAGCCAGTTTACCTGCCAGGTGGGCATCTGCACAGGTATCAGTTGCTGCCTCATGCTTAGGGTAAGGTCTTGGTTGCACGAAAAAGTTACAGGCTCTCTTGCTTCACTCTTCTGATACGAGGAGAAGGTTGTTTTGGCTTTCTTCCCCTATCCAAGTTAGCCAGTAGTTTACCATATAAGCAATCAGGAAACATCTGTTTAAGGTTAGAGAAAAATAAGAGTGCTGACCTGTTGGTATATGGTAGCTGTTCTTCCCAGATAGGTCTCTTATAAAGACAGTCTAATTAGCATGGCAAATGTTCTGATATTGATTGTTTAGCTGTAGGCCAGCCTCTTAAGCCTGATACAAGTGAGATATCTTGAATGGTACAAGCTTGTGTTCCTTGCAGTCAAAAAGGCAAAATCCCCTCACAGCAGATGGTGAGTGCCTGACATCCCACTGCCCTTCCCCATATGCTGCCTAGGTTTTCCATAGCGAGAAATACTGGAGATCACCTGTGGTTTACTCACTTGTGAAACAGAGTTCCAGCAGACAGAGAAAATATGAGGTACTGTTTGTTCCAGTATGAACAAGATTACTTCATACTTGCTTTTTTGACTGTTTGTTGGGTGGTCTTAGCCATGCCACTGGCATGTGCAGACAGAGGAACATTCGCTAGTGCTTGTTCACCTTAGCAGAACCTTTTGTTGCTCAGGAAAGATGCACACTGGACTTCTGTGGATTAACAAGAGACCATTAGAGAAGATGGCAGCCAGCACCTTGTCACAGTTAAGGCTCTCCCCTTTCATTGAAAGTTTTCGCTTTGTGTATTGTCAGGTGAGCAAGCAGATCCCTGCAAGTTCCAGGCCTGCAACGAGTTCTCTGAATGCTTAGTGAATCGCTGGAGTGGGGAAGCTGAGTGTGTCTGCAACCCTGGCTACCTCAGCATCGATGGGCTGCCATGCAACAGCATTTGTGATCTTCAACCAAACTTCTGCCTGAATGACGGCAAGTGTGACATAAGCCCCGGGCAAGGGGCCATCTGCAGGTAGGTCACCCTGCTCTTGGAAGTCGTGCTTGAAACTTCCTGAAAACTCCTATCGTCTCCTCAGCTGTAGTATTCTCTAAGATTTGTCCAAAATTCTGTATAATACTGTGTAACAAGTGAGTAGATTGTGATTATCATTCACGTTATGCTGCTCAGTGCAAGTCTCAGTATTAACATCAGTTTTCCTGCATATATATATATATCATAAATGAGACAGTAACAAATTAATAGAACAGAAAGATCAGAAGATAAAACTAACTAGGAATAAGTAACTAGATTGTAATGGAACACACTCAGTTGTTCAAATCACTTTTATTGACCTTTGGGGACAGAATTTACCTTCAGAGGTTTTCTCAAGTAGCAAAGTGTTTGATAGTGTCATGTCATCTATGAGAGTTAATTCCATAACAGAAATTTATACCTGAACATCACATTGATAGTTCATAAATACATTAAATAGAATGCTTTTGGTCTGGAAAAAAGCATAAAAGTAAATCATTGTACATTTGGGAAAAATCATGTGGGTTCATAAAAGGATGAAGGAACAGACCCCAGAAATGTACTTAAAAAAAAGGATACAGATGCATCTGAACAGGATTGCTGTATTTTGGAGGTAATCAAAAAGACTTTGTGAAAGATACTGACAAATTAGTGATGCCTCTGACACAGCACTTTACTTTTTTACTTTTCAAACAATGTAACAGTCTATTTTTAAAAATAAAATGTACCTGTCAACAAAAATTAGGAAAACTACCACAAAGAAGAGTATTACTACTAGTAGTTATTTTACTTCATGTGATTTTCTTTTTAGAATTTACCTAGGACTTCTCTAAAGTCAATATTAGACTGCTAACAGTGAACAGAACAAATAAAAATGGTATTAAAACTTTAAAATTGGATACTATCACAGATGCATTATACATTTAAACATCTGTGTGATAATTTTAATCAGAAGCAGGTAAGTATCTGAAACCAAGCATCCAGTATTTATTAAAAACTTTTGAAAAAATTGAAGTATTGCTTACTACTTTCAGAAACTGTTTCAGATCATTATGTGAGAAGAGTTAAGTTATTGATGTTTCTTACTAATAGGGTTCATTGCTGTGCATGGTCATAATAGATTACAATACTTGGAGATTTTATAGAGAAAACTCCAAAACACATATAATGCAAATAAATTATTTTTACTGATATATCTAAAATCAGTAATAACAACATTATAGTTCCTATATTCAAAACAACACTAAAGCAGAAAGGCTGAATACTGTTTTGGGCAACCATTCCAGAGATACAGTCTTGGACATGCGCTTCCCTTGAGTCATTTATTTTATGTATCTATTAAGCCATTGTTAAGGTTCCAACACTAGGAACATTCTACTCAGCTAACACACATTCATGATAAAGATGATAAAGACAACTGCTTTCTACCTTTGCAGTGTTGATATGTCACATGCAAGGCTCAACCAAGGCAGGAGTTTTTCCTCAGTCTAAATACCTTCCAGTTTTAACACCTCACAGGATACCGTAAATTTCGTAAAGCCCAGGTATTTCCCACCACAAATGCATTACCTTTTGCTGTTTTACCTACCTTCATTCAATTCCATGATTGGGGTAGTTCATCCTGGAGAAGAGAAGGTTCCTGGGAGACCCTTTCTGTGGCCTTTCAGTACTTAAAGGGGACTTATAAGAAAGGTGAGAACAAACTCTAGCAGGGTCTGTTGTGATAGGACAAGGTGTAATGGTTTTAAAAAGAAGGTAAATTCTGACTAGATATAAGGAAGACGTTTTTTACAGTGGCAGTGTTGAAACAGTGGAACTGGTTGTCCAGAGAGAAGGTAGATGCCCCACACCTGGATTGGATGGGGCTCTGAGCAACCTGATCTAGTGGAAGATGTCCCTGCTCATTGCAGGGGACTAGATGATCTTTAAAGGTCTCTTTCAACTCAAACGGTTACATTATTATCTACCAAAAACTTGTCCATAATAATAACAATAATAAAAGAAAATTGGTGATTGGACAATGCAAAGATATTTATTGGGATGACTTAACTGAGAGCATATCATAACAGGAATTTAAATATGTTAACCAAAGCTTTTGCTGGTATGTAATTTCCCTGTGTTTCTTTGTGCCAGGTGCCGTGTGGGAGAGAACTGGTGGTACAGAGGGGAGCACTGTGAGGAATACGTGTCTGAGCCACTGGTGGTGGGTATTGCAATTGCTTCTGTGGCAGGATTCCTTCTTGTGGCATCTGCTGTCATCTTCTTCTTGGCCAGGACCCTTCGAGATCAGTACACAAAGAGTGAAACTGGGGACTCCCAGGGGTAGGTGACACCACCTAATGTTTTAAAACACATTGGCTACAATAAGGATAATTCTGTCTGAAGTCTTGTATCACACAGTTTACAGGCAACAGGATGTACAGGCACCTCCAAATGCCAGGCTTCCTTAGTCTATCTGCTGCCCTTCCAGGCTGCAGAGAAGCTCACAGTGTGTTTATTGCTCCCCCAGGCAGGGTGACAGCCTCTCGTCCATTGAGAATGCAGTTAAATACAACCCCATGTATGAAAGTGATACGACTGGCTACAGCCATTATTACCGGAGGTATCCGCAGCTCACGTCCTACAGTTCCACCAGTGCAGAGACATCCACAGACTACAGCAGTGAAGAGATCAGGCACATTTATGAAAACAGTGAGCTTACTAAGGAGGTAAATGACCTTGTTTTCATAGTGGCATGGGAAAGATCATGGAAACAGTAAGCTTATTCCACACTTCTAACCTCAGAGGTGGGCCCGATCTTTCCCCAGTGTCTATGCTCCAGATAAACAGGTTGAAGCTGCTGCACCTATTTAAAAAGAAGACAGAAAAGCTTGCTTTCCCTGCTTGCTTTTAGAGAAAGTTATGGTTTTGTTCTGACCTGTAATGAATTTCACATAATAAAGGAGCTGATCCCGTAAGTAACTTCATGGGAGTTGGGGAGGTTTGATGTATTACTTGACATGACATTTACCTTTTAAAGCCAACTATCTTAAGTAAGACTAGTTGCACAGTGAAAAATTAGTTCATGCAGGTCTTTTCACAGGGTGATTTTGTTTTCGGTGTTTTCTGATTGTTTTTAAAGTTTAAGTCTTTCTATAATCTGCAACTTAGATCACATCTTATTTCTTCCTGTATACACAGTATCCAAAATTTACTCTAGAAGGCTAAAGAGAAGGGATTTACATCCCAGAACTAACCACAGATCCTTAAGCAACTGTGAGAGGTGTGAATCCAGTATGTAGCTGGTAGGCTGACTGGTAGGCAAAGTATCTCTGAGAGGTAAATGGTTTTGTTAGAGCCTATGGAAATGCTACACCCTGTCCAAACCCTGGTTTTGATTTAAAAGTGAAGTATTGCTAAATTCAAATGAAGTGTTTCACTTAAAAAAAAAACTTAAAAATAGAACAATTATAATAAAATAAATAAAATAAAGAAGAATTTTAACATTGGCGTGCCCAATTTCAAGCTCCACTCTTTGAAATAGTAACACATAGGAGCTTTATTTCCCAAAAACCAGAAATCAGTTATTTCACTGGCATTCTGATTTCATTTATGTACTTACAGTTCTGTTTATTGTATTCTAGGAAATTCAGGACAGAATTCGAATTATAGAACTCTACGCTAAAGACCGCCAGTTTGCAGAGTTTGTTAGGCAGCATCAAATGTGAGTGAAATGTCTTGTCTGGATAGCTAACCCCTTTGATATTTTGTGCTGTGGCCTTTACTACATTACTGCATTATTTTTTTAAGGTTCTAGAAATGGTAGGACATTAGAGGCTAAGATTTCAACATTGTTTTTGAAGAGGTTAAACCCTTTAACAGTATTTAATAATCCCAGAAGTCGCAGGGAAAAAGAAAAAAAGAAGAGTGAAGAATAATCCCAGAGTTAATGAGTGTCAGAGCTCTGACATCAATTTAAGTCCTTGAAAGCACAGATAGGCTCTTATTAATTCTTCTGATTTAATTGTCATTGCCCAGTGCTTTGTTTAAAAACAAATTTAAACAACCCAAACCTAAAATGCTAGTTTATCTTGAATTCTCAAGATTTGGCAATTGACCAACACTGGACACATCACTGGTACAATCCTGTCTGGTATGGTGGGCACCAACTGAAACAGAAACTTTACTTAATTCCAAATAATTAATCAATCTGAGCTGTGTGCTTTGATGAAAGCTAAGCACAAAGAAGGTCTTCAAGGACTGAATTGTTAGCATGAACTATGTTCCTGCTGTAGGATGCAGCAAACCACAACTTGCTGATGACTTTGAAAGCTACTGTAGTACAGTTCCTTGGCATCCTATTAAAAATACATACAGTAGCAAAAAACTTGTGTTCCCAGATCTTCAGCAATGATTTTTTTTTTTTTGATTGAAAGGAACAGCAGTTCCCATTTTTCCATGTCAGTTGTTCATTTTTTCATCTTGAAAAGGATCAGCATCTAGATTTTCCACAGCTGGAAAGTAGTAAGAGCTGCCTTGTATAAGACTTGAATCCAGTGTTTGAAAGAGATGAACTATGAACTTAATCACTACTTTTCTGTTTTTCATTTCAGGAAGCTGCTTTAACTAAAAAAGAAATTGATAGAATACACGTGGGAGATAAATGCTACCTTGCTGCCCCAGCAACAGGCTCAGATGTAACTGCCAAGTTACTTATAGTCTTAACATTGCATGGATGGATACAGATGTTTTCTAAATGAGTGGCTAAAATGTACAGATGTCTGTTTTTCTCAATTTCTTCTGGCTTCTCTGGGTAAAGTGGCACTTTTAAGAGGTGATCAGAAGTGGCAGAGGTTATCCAAGTTAATTTTTCTTTAACTTCAAGATGGACATTGAAACATTATGTATACAAAGACAAAAAAAAGTCTCCTTGGATAAGACAAGATACATGCACAACCGAAATAAAATGCACGCTGAAAATCACTGCCTGGCATTTTATCCCCTTGCTGGAGGTTCCAGTAGCAATTTTATGGGTATAAAACACTAGCAGAAGGAAATATTTGATTTGCAAAGGAATGAGTTATAGGGGAGAACTATTGTGCTAGAGTTATGTTAGCATTATTTTAAAGCGTTTACAAAATTTTAAAGCAGACACAAACAAAACCTCACTGGGAAAGCTTTTCCTCTGTACAGATGCCTGACGTACATTTTGCCACCTGGCATTAAAAGGCAGAGGATAGCACTGAACCTGCAGCCCCCTGAGGGCTCTCTCTGGAAACCAGCATCACCCCCTGTCACTGACCCCACAGGGAGCCTTGGCCGGGCAGGACAGTGCTTTTGCAGCACACTACAGTGTCTTTAAAGCCAGGATGGTGGATTCTCCAGCTCATTCTGGCAGACACACAAGCTGGGGCACAGAAGGGCTTCTATCATACAAATGTTCTGTGATGCTTAAGTGACTAACATTGATTTTTACTTTTTTTTGTATATAGACATTTAGTTTCATATTTTTTAAGTTAGTTGCATTATTTATTTGTTGTGTGTTTTCTTCCCAACTTGTTGTCATAATGGATTTAGTTATTGAAATAGCAAGATGACTAGTTTTAATAATGAAATACAACACTGGCATTTGTGCCCATTCTTTTATATTTATATTATATTTAGTGTTTACTCAGTGTTGAATTCAGCCAACTAATATTTGAAATTACTGAGCTGAGCAATAGCCTGCCATGAGCTCCCTTTCAAAATCAGTACTTACGTCCATGCACATTTGGTAAATGTCAGCACTTTCCTGTGAGGAAGGGAAAAACTGAAATTATTCTTAGTTTACTGGAAATCAGCATGGAATTCCTTAAACAGAAGAAGTCAGCCTAAAGCACTTTTAAATAGCTGAATTGAGATGGGGACTTCCAAGTAAAGAAGTGGAAATTTATCTTCAAGTTATGAAGAGAGTTCTGACTATATGTTAAGCTGTGTTAAGGCTCTGTTCAGTCACCCAAGGTCTCTTGCTAAAGTCATTAACACAGCTGTCAGGGTAAGGGCACAAATTACAATCACATTAGCTTGTGCTAGCAAAAAAAGGCTAAGTGATTTATTTCTACAACATCTGTAGTTCTCGGCCCACATGTGCCAACAGCCACCTGATATGTTCTAGAGTTAAGTGATAGTGAGAATTACTTGATTGTCTTTAGGCAGCTTAGCTAAACAACAGGATATTTCAATGCAATTTTTCTACGTGTTCTGGAGAACCTCACCGGATCTGGTACTGGAACCTCACTGGTACTACTTGCCTTGAGTGGCAGGGGATGGGTATCAGAGCCACACATCTGTCAAGGAAATGCTTCTATAAACCACTGAAAGCCAAATAATGCCAGGCAGCGGGAAATAATATGGTGCTGCTGAACATTGTGACCAGATGTTATGAGACAGAGGCCCCATTCTACTGGCTGTCCCATGGGCTGTCAGAGCAGCTGGTCCAGAGTTTCTGAGGCACAGCCCACTCCTCATGCCCTGCAGCAGCACGGCTGAGCCACCCCCTAACACTGGGGCCTGTGATCAGAGCAGAGAATTGCTGGGCTCAGGGTGGGCAGCAGCCTGGGACTTGTTTCTGTGCAGCTCAGGGGCCAGCCCTGGGATATTTGGTGCTGCTCCTGCTGGGTGCAGCAGTGGATGGCAGGTGGGATCACAGGGGTTTTCAAGGTATTCTGCTGTGCATGAGCTGAGCTGAGGCTTGCTTACTCTGAGTGTGAGGTGTTTCAGTGAATATACAGTGATATTTTCTTTGTGTGTGTGTATACATATGAACATGATGGTATCTTTTCACTACAATAAAAAATTATTTCCAAAATACTTTTTCTGTAGCAGTCATGTAGAGACTACGAGTTTGACATGGAGAAGGCATCCTAGCCATGAGCATTTGTGTGTGTAGGACCAGAAAGTTGTTTTGTTTTGGGGTTATCTCTAAGAACATCGTTGACACCATGGCCATTTTTCGAAGAGCAAAGCACATGAAAGCTTTTCACTTATCTGCCAAGAAAAGAAAGGAAACAGACGCTGCTGGTAAGATGTTCAAAGCAGAGAGCAAGTCCACAGTTTGCAGGCAGACCAAACCAGTCTCTAAGGAGGGATCATTTAGCCTGGAAAGATGCAATAAAGTCATGTCAGGAAAAACAAAGTAAACAAAGAGGTTATATTTTAAAGTTTTTTTTCCTATATAAGGAAGAGGAGAAGCACCCCATAATCATTATGATTTGATAAACTTTCAAGTCAATAAGCTGCTTTTATGTAATATTGTGTAATATTTATCCTAAATATTGCTTTGCAAAGGGGAGGGGAGAACTCCAAGCACTTTGCCCTGTCAGACCCTCTGCAGCCTGCTGCTGCCACACCCAGAGATAAGCAGGGAGGAAGCATTAAGTATGCTGTGTGCATCTATCCTTGGACGTTACATGGAAAAATTTATTTCTGAAATATTAGTGAGGGATGTTCATGACCCAGTAGAGCAGAGGTTCTGCAGCTTCACTGCTCAGCACCCATTCAAGAACTGTCTTGTATCAAGTACTCTCACCTGCCTCTGAACAAATTTGCAAACTATGCATCGCTCCTCTCCAGAAGGAGTACTGCAGCACCCCTTGCCATGATAGAAATACCTGGTTAGCTGTGGTGACCAGTATCTTTCATAAGCACTTAACAAAATTTCTCACTCTTTAATTACTTGTGTGCAAAAAGCAGGTGATTTTATAACGTGAGAAACGTGGTCATGGGGGAAAAACCCCACAAGATAATCCACCAAAAGTAGGAGAGCTCTTCAGCCCTGTGATATAGAAACCCAAAGATGAGACTTCTCCAACACTTGTGTGAGCTTCTCATGAACATTTCTTCAACCAGCTATAGTTAACAAAGCCTCCTGATGTACCATGGTGGTGCCCTGTCCCCATTCTGCACTGGGAAATGGGAAATCTCAAATTTAGCAAAGATCAGTCACCAAACAGAGGATGATTTCAGAGACCAAATCTGAAAATCAGAAGTATTTATCCAGCTTTAAATGAAAGATTATGGAAAATCACACATAAAATTAATGCTGAAGAGCAGAACTGGTACAGTAAAATTCCATTACTGTCTTTGGCTGCATTTGCTAAGACCATCAGGTGTCTCACACATCTGGGATTATTTGATCATTCCAGGACATTTGCTGATCTCCAGTGTTCTTGCCTCAAAACCCTGCCACTCTGAGCTTTCTTCCCTCTAGTTAGTCTTGAAGAGCTTCATCTTGGAAAGACCTAATCAAAACTTGGTTCAAATTAAAGAAACAGCCCTACCCACTAGCAACAGCAATACTAACTGCTCTACATCCATATCACTTGGATCCCACTTTGGAGTGCTTTTGAGGCTGGGAGGAGATGGAGAGAAAAACAGACAAAAGACAAAGCTTGGCTACAGTCTGAGTCAGCAACAACAGCTCAGATGCGAGTCTGTTTGAAACTGCAGAAATGGAAAGAAGTGTAATCTACCTGTGTTTATAAGGTGTTTCCAAGGGCAGGGCAAAGAACTGATACCACCCTACTCTAGTTAAAAGATTTTGGGTTGATTCTAACTGATTAAATCTCATTTGCAGCTGCCTTCAAAATACCATATGGACAAACGGGGTTTTCCTGAGCATCAGCAAGAAAGACCAAAGCAACCACAGCCTAGAAAGCAAATGTCAGCTCAGTAAAGCTGCCATAAAATATGCAGACCACAAAAGTTGATATCATACTAAGAGGGAAGACTGCCAGCTTAGCTTGGGGTCAGGGCAATGGTCTGGAGATAAAGGTCCCATGCAGGGTAGCACGGACTGAAGTTCTGTGAAGGCTAACTTGCCCTCTTGGGTAAGCTATTCTACTCGGACAATGAGGTTGCTCAGGTTGCTGCCAGACTAGAAGATCTCACAGAACACACAAGTGATGGTTTCATCAGTGCTGATCTAATGCCTTGATCAGCAACTGAGCTCTGGAAAAGCAGGTTGGCTGCAGCTGGCAATTGCTGGCCTGGAAAGGATCATCCCATGGGGCAGCCCACATCACCCCGGTCCTTTCACCTGCACTGGCAGCAGGTGTCCTCTCAGAAAGACCCCTATCCACACCTTCCTGGGGGTAGGGAGGCCAAGCTTGCTCCCCAGTGATGACAGGGCAGTTCAGTTTGGCCAAGAAGGGGTGCCCTGGCTTTGGTGGGAGCTCACTTCTGGCACACACAGTGCTGTGCTGGTTCTCCGAGTGGCATAGGCTGGAAGGATGCTGGGCACTGCTCACTCCCAAGGGTGGAAACACTGCAGCTGCCAAACAGACATTTTCCAGTGTCTCCTGAGCAGACAGAACCACAAAGACAAAAGTGTTCTCTGGTTTCAGGGTCTGACAGTTCACCTCACAGATTATTATGGAAAGTGGTTTCATGACTGACTCCTCTGCAGAAGATATCAACTTCTGGTACAGCCTTTGCTTCTTCAAAGAAGACTGAATAAATGCAGTCCTATTCCAACTGTCAGCATAAGGTTTGACATTTTACTTGCTTTGAAATGATTTCTTTAAATCATGCTGGAAATCATATACTTATCACTTGTGAAAAGCAGTCTGTTAGCTGAGAAATCAACGCATTACTGAGAAATCTGCCACAAGGTGTTTCTAGAGGCAGTGTGCTGTAGTCAGGGTGCTTTCTGCGGACAGCTGGCTGAACATCACCCTGGACACTTCCTAGGCTGAAGAACATGCAGCCATTGAACAAACCCATAAGTGTGTCCCAGAACTGATCATGGCCCAGTCTTGAAAAATTATGACCTAGGTAAACTCCTTCAACACTCATCCTTTCCTCCACACCTCCCTCCAAAACTGCCATCTACCCACGCAGTCACCAAGGCCCAGTGTATAACTGTATCTTCAATAAGCTCTGCTCCCAGAACCTCAGAACAGCCTCATCCCAGTCTGGTTGATCCTTGCCAGCAGTGACAGTAAGCACCATTGCTCACAGTAAAACATTTTTTGGTAGTAATAATTAGCTGTTATCCACCTGAACATGTATCCACCTGAACACTTCCCGAGTTGTGACACTTATCTGCAGTTAGCCTCTCTGCTGAGGCTGGTGGTGACCATCCATATCCACTGGAGACTGCAATGATATGACCAACTCATTTTACATAAGCCACCAAATCACTGTCCGGGGACAATTGATTTTCTAGTTGGCACTGAATCTCAGGAATACTCACATAAAACCCCATAGACTCTAAGTTACACTTCATCTGAACATTACCCACAAAAATAACTATGAATATTAATGAAAGAGAGATGGCAATACTAAAAGGTGTTGAAAATTATTTTAGGAGTAATGAATACTTTGGGGATTAACAGTAGCATATGGTACCTTTCACCTCCAATTTACTGGTACAAATCCAGCTAGAGCAGCATGGATAAAAACCTTTACCATCTGGTGACTTATTACTTCATGGAAAATAAACAGGTGTTTATATCTCACACACACAAAATCCACCACCATAACTGGAAATCTTGTTGGCTTTCTCAGTAGACAGATCAAAGAGGGGCCCCAGTATAACCAGTCTATTTACCTAAGAAGTGAGGACAGTTGAATGCCAAATAATACTACCACCCAATACCAGAAATTAAAATATGATCTACCATATTTTATTCCCTTTATTAGGGAACAGAATGCTTTATGGCTTTCAACCCAAAATTTCATCTACTCCTTTCCTCCACCACAGCCCCTCAAAGCAGTAGGTGTAACAATATTCTCCTTTTCTTAAAGCTTTATCTAGCTTCTTAAATCACTGCTGCTCTAGCAGTGCTACTTTGCAATAATTCACATTTAGCAACTCTCATATCACCCATAACAAGGAAGCCTGAAGTAATCAGCTTCCATGCCTCTATGAGTCCTTTTGAACCTTATGCTTTTTTATTCAAGAGTACCATCCAAGTTTGAGTTACCTGGTTTGTTTATAAATTTGTTCTCTTGCTCCAATTTCTCCCTATGAGTCAGAAAGATTTTTTTCTGAAAGAAATATTATCATTAGTATTGTAGGAAATATGCAAGCAGTTACTATCAGTTTAAAAATTAATAGCAACAGGTTCATAAATATCCTCTGAATTTCCTGCTATTTTATCACCTGGAAAGGTGGAAATCACTTTATATATAGCAGAAGTAACTAGCTGTTTAATATATCTAATCTTAGTGGCATACAGGAGTTTCTCTGAATAACTTGAAACTGGGATAGTCAGAAGAGAATTTGCTTGCCTTCTTTAAAGCTCTATTTTTAGCCCAGAGCAAGTGGTGTGTTTTTGGCTTGGGCTGAATGCAGCTACTTTCCCATCATGTAAGGACCAGGAACACGAATCGCCTCAGAGAAATCTCTTAAGTTTCCTTGGCAAATCTGCACCTGTTGTTTTGTAGCCTCTTAATAAAAAAAAATCCCAATAAGTGTTCTTATTTCATTACCCCATGTACACTTTAAACACTACTGATCAAAGACATGATGATACAAATCAGAGACTTTCTGTTCTTTCTCCTTTGCCTGTTTTATCAGGATGATTAACTCACGCCAAGTAAGACAAAGCTAGAAATAACTAAGAGGGATTAAGATCTGCCAGAAACACCATCCTACAAATCATATTATATCTTTTCATACTCCAATCATACCAGCTCCCTGGCATGACCACCTGTTTCTGGATACATTGTCCAGCAGGGCTCCCCAGGGAACATTGTCATGCATCGACTAAACCTTTCCAAGTATCTTTGGGCTTTTATCCTTACTCTGAGAAATACACACATATTAAAATATTACTGAGTGACTACTTAGTCACCAAATATTTAGAGTCAAGAGCAGCCCTGTACAACAGAGAACTGTCTGCATTACTTTAAAGTGACCAAGCTCCAGCCCCTAGTTTAAACACAGTGTACACCTCAGTCTCTGAAATGATTTCTCCCTTCCAGCTCTTGCAAGCTGTTAATTATAAGCTGCTGAACCACAGTGGAATTCCTGGGTGAATGAATGTGCAGAGTTTCAAGGAGTGCTCTTCTAAAAATGAAGGGCAATGCATGAAGAGTTACTCAAGAATTTCAAGGACCAGAAAGTGCACAGGCACAGATGCCTGCCATATCTGCACGGCCTGCTAGAAAGACAACCCAGTTGAGGATTTTCTTGACACTTATCCATTTAAAATTTCAATGCTAGGACAGCCTTGTCCTTCAGATTCTTCTACGTATTTGTGGCACAGACAGAAGGAAAGAAGGCTTAATTTGCGCCTTGCTTTTAGATAGTTCTGACAAGTTTCCTGTCATCAAAACAAATGGCTTCTTTAAGGCTGTCAGCTGGCGCACTGCGCTAGCAAGTTTTCCAGGAGAAAACCAACAACGACATAAATACAAAACCAGAACCAAAAAGCAACCATTTGACACATGTTTAAATACAATTACAAGTTAGCTGAAACTAGATGGAGTCATAGAAAAGTGATTTAGGGACAAAGTTGGCTTTGAAATGGACTGCAAAACATCAACATAAGCTTGTATTTTTCTAAACAAAAAGTAAACCTGAAGGACAGGAGGCACCGTCATCCGCACAAAACCAGCACAAACCACAGTGCAGTGGCATTTGCAAGGCAAATCAGTGTCTTATTGATTGCTGTGTAAAATCAGGGCAAAGATCCCAAGAGGTTTGGTAAGGTGTCCAATTCATAAACAGATTCTAAGCTACCAGTGGCTTCCCACAATTTGCAACTCCTCTGGGACCATGCTTTACAAAAGCCAGAGAAATGCTTTGAAAATCCACTGAGAATTCATGATTGGTGCATCTGCACATTGCAAAGACCCCTGCAGTAAATTCTCAGAAGCCTTGTGGCCCATGTTGGAGCATACATCACCATAACCATGGATGCAGTAACATCCTTCTGGGTGAGCCTAAACCCAGAGTTCAGACCTAGGTGCTGGATTTACATTAGAAGTAATATGCAAGGAATCAGTCTGTGGAACTACCCTGCTATACCATGTTTACTCTTTTAGCTCAGTCTCCAAGTGGGGATGGGGAATAAATAAGTAAGTAAAAGAAAATATCAAAAGAATATTATAAAAAAAAAAAAGACACAAAACTACTGCAGCAGACTTCGATGCTATTAGATGTACCAGAAAACACTCAGAGAAAAAGTGGTGTATGCTAAGACTATATTCTCTATTTCTCACCATTTTCACTACCCCAGTTTCTCTTTTAGTTTCTTTTCTGATTTTTTTTCTCCTTTAATTTTCTCAACTTCTCCCACTTCCTAGCAGCATTTCTTATAATATGAGTATAATCTAGCATAATCTTTCATCTTTTCCTTTCATAAAGTAGGACTTGAAGGAATGTTGGACACTGAATGGCAGCTGATTTTCTCATGTGCTGTCTCAGGTGTCTCAACTTTAAACAATACTTTGTTGTCCCCTTATACCAAGCTGCCTTTCCTTGATCAGGTTGTTATTCTCTAAGTTCAACTTCATGAGCTAATAATAGAAAATAAGGACTAAAGTATGTCTGTTTTTCTATTCATCTGTAATAAGAGAAGCTGTCTGAAACTGGAGGCATCTTCATCTTACATACAAAGACATTTAACAATTTCCTGTGATCTGACAATGAACTTAGAAGAACTGGACAACAAATGAGATATACTCTGGCATTTAAGTGCACAGTGCTTCTGGAGGAGTAACTCAGATTCTGGACTCACTTCCACTTGGAGTCCTCAAACCCAAATACTCTTCCCCTCAGCTTTCTAAAATGGGATACCATAGCTTCACTTCCAAGAGAGAAATATGATGGCCACCCTTGAAGGCATCTGACAGCAATACTTTTTAGCATGAGCATGTATGTGGACTTCATCCTTTTCCTCACCTACACTCCTGACTGAGCTGACCACACAAGACTGACATACAGCTTCAACCACCACCACGTGTCCTAATCTGCTTTTGGCAATTCTGCTTTACATTCTGTACAGGACTACGTGACATAGATGAGCCTCAGGGTACAGAAACACTTACATGAGACTGGGTTTACTTAGCATAAAAATCAGGATATCTGTGTAATACACATTAAAAAAATCATCAATTTGCGTGGGCAGCAGTACTAATTACAAGAGGACTTGAAGCAGTCTAACCTTTGATAGGCCACAGCTGTAACCAGTAAGGACAAGCCCTACAAAAGAGGGAGTTGGCTGATCCTGAGTCAGTTGGGGTCTGCCTGCTGAGCTGTGAGGATGTGTCAGAGTCAGTCGGAGTCTGCTGGCTGTGCTGAGAGGAGACAGGGATAGGTGGCTGGGAGAGGAAACAGGAGTTAGCCAGTCATGCAGAAAGAAGAACAAATCAGAAGGCTGTGTGATACTGCTTGGGTAAAGTTTAGTCATCAGGAGGCTGTGTGATGCTGCCCATAAAGGAAAACAGAAGGCTGAGAGAAGCTGCCTAAACAAAGTTTAGTTCTCTGAAAAGTGTTGTATCCGTCTCAACTATGACACACGCTGCGACATATGTAACTTATGATTGTGGGCCACCACGACAACTTTGTACACACACAGAGCTATCCCAGCCAGCGAGTTTGCACTGTCCTGTTCTCTGAAACAAACATGGAAATCAGCGCCAAAGGGAACAAAGCTCTTTAAAGTTAATGCATGTACATTCTGCTGGAAGTTTTCTCAGTGACTCACATTCTTAACTCTTTTAGATCCTAAGGGGGCTTCTTCCCTCAAAAATTGTGCCTACTTACACTACTCAGATGTGAATTTCACAAAACTGTTCACAATGGAAATAGGTTTTGATTCACCTTTTATCAACTCCTGGATCCTGACCTGAGTTTCCCTTTTTTTTTTTCAGACATTCTGTAGTGGTTTTAAATACAACATGGTCAAAAACAATCTTGGATTCTTCTTCTGTAAAGATATCTCACTTGTGACACTGACCACAGCATTTTTTATATGTGTCTTATCTCCAGCCTGTGCCTGCTATTTCTTTCTTTGTAATACCTATAGAGTCTGATCTCTCTCCTCAGCTTATCTTTTTTCTTTCAGCACCATCACCACTGGCCTTTCTATACTCATCACATTTCCTCAGGGCTATTCAGTGTAGCACTAGATAGTTACCCTAAACAGTAGCTTCAATTACACTTCCTTCACTCATTAGTCATCCTCATAAGGCTGGGAGCTCTACCAGGACTCATCCTCTGCCTCCAGGAACATACCTCCTCTTCCACTGCACTGCTTCACTGTACTGCCATCTCATCCCATTTAGTGCCACTGCCCTTTGCTGTCCCACTCTTTATATCCCTCCAATAGAAAACTCTTGTCCACAAATGTCTGTGGAGATTTCCCAGTCTTCCCTCTTGAAACACTTTGGATGGTTGGGGTGATTTCCCACCCTGACCCCACAGACATGGTTTTCCAGTAGGGAATCTACCCAATAGATGTATCCACTGAGTGCTGCCAACTTAAAAACTCCCACCAATCCAAGCTTGCAAAACTAAGAAAAGGAAATTCAACTTCCTTTTAATAACACAGAGAAGAGTATCCCATTTCCATTTTTTTATATGGCTATAAACACACCATTCTCATATTCTGAAATTACGTCTGGCCTTGTACATGTAGTTTACAGAATCATGTTCTATTTCCTCTTCTCTGGGCCACTTTCTTAGCTGTCACAGAGTTTCTATGTTATTCTAGGCAAGCTGCTAAGTTACTAAATACCTGGAAATCTGGAGCACCAATTTCCTCTTCAACAGAATCAAGAGAAGTAGTCAACTTTCTCAGATTAATGGTGGGCCAAAGGATACTGATCTGTACGCCTTTTCCTCAATCTATTAATTTTTTCTCCTCTAATAATTAGACAAGGATAATGTTAGTGCCTCATTTCGATGCTGAAGAAGTCCATTAAGCACTTGAGGAAGGTTCACACATACACTGTACAAATGAATCGTAGTAAAAGAGCAAAACTAAAACCCAACAAAAGCCATTAAATCTGGCCAACAATAAACAGAAAAGCAAAGCAGAGAAACACCTCAAACCCTAATTGTGCAGGACAAATAAAGATTCATGAAAGATCATACAATCTATTAAACATTTATTACCTCTCCTCCAAATTATATGTAGAAAATTCTCTGCATTTACATGGTTCACCTTGTGTCTTACTAACCACAGTTGTCAGGGTCTCACAAGTTGTCAAGTGGCATATGGAGTAACAGTTGTCTTAAATTAAAATTACATGCTGAACTAGTAGCACAAGGGCTCATTAGAAAGAATGAAGGAGAAAACCTGGCCAAACTTCTCTTCAATTTTCCTTTATCCTTTAAGGACAATCAGGAGAGCAGATGGTCTATCATTCCTCCACAGCTTCTGAGTAAAGAAAGCTGATCCATTTGTTTAATAGTCTTACCTCGTGTCAGTCCTGTCTTTGGCAAATGGCATATTGCAAGCTTTCCCCTTATTACAAGGCTGCTTTCCTGACAGGCTTGGAAAAATTTAAGCTTTCCTGTCAGTCAGATGAGTCCCTTTATCCCATTTGGCAACAAACCAGCAAGTCTGTAAAAATAGACTGCCATCTGAGTAAGCAACTGAGAGACTATAGGACATGCTGGAATGCAACCAACCTGAATGCTAGTTAATCAGCTGATGCTTTTCCAGCAACACCTTCTGGCTGCTCATAAAGCATAGGAGACTTCTTTCAATAGTGCACTTAAAAGAACATATTTAAAGTGGGCATTTGCTTTGTCTTCTTTGGCATGAGGATGTGTGTGTGTGTATTTGTGGCTACACTACAGCTCCTGGATTTTAAAGGAGGTTTGTTAACTTGAGCCTTCTCCATGAGTTCTCTCTCAAAAGTCTCATGCTATTTTCTTTTTGTCTTTTGTGCTTTGGGACAAAAGGGAAAGATAACAGACTCAAACTCAAACATAGTTCAGAAGGCCTAGAAGACTTCTACATCAAGACTGTTTGATGTAGTGCATACCAGTTTGGCTTACAGGAATGCCCATTGTTGGCTATTAGACAGGCAGCAGACAAATATGGATCAATCTTTGTGAAAGTGAAGTATTTCATGGTATTAAGAGTATTTTGGTACTATTGACAGAAAAAATTTCCATCTAAAATAAATTAAACTTGCTCCATGCAAATCAAACACTAATGCAAGCTAGAAAGGGTCAATAAAGTAACTGAAGTGAAAGAGACTCCTCCTTCTTATCAATGTCTACTTCACCAGTTTAGTCTAGAAGACTAAAACAGGGTAACCTTGAATAAAGAAGTTAAATGTAAATGACTTGCTGACATCAATCTATTCTATTACTTCAGGCTGAATAATAAAATGTGATGGCGTCAAATCAATAAAATGATTCTACAGTACAAAATTTAACAATTAATAATAATCTCTGAGAAATTTTTGAGATATGTAGGCAGGCTCTGCCTCACTATTGGCACTTCACATTTTGGATCACAGGGAAACACTCACCTGCCTTTCCAGTACTGCTTCTACTCCCTCACTCCCAAGTGTATTTAAGCAGATAACCTACAGCACACTCTGCTGGAATTTCTAGGCTGGTACTTAACTGAGAATTTTTTCACTCATGCTTTTCCATGTACTTTTATATCTATACAAATGACAATTATAATTAAAAGTCTTATATTATTGTTAATTTTGTATATATATAATTATTATATTATATTATTGTGCCCTAGAGATGCATTAGAAAAGGTACTTGCACTTCAAAGAATGAGCATACTATTTTAATTAAAAGAAAGCGCCAGTATGGAACAATAGGGAAGGAAATTTCAGGGAAGTAGTCAATATCTGCTGTGTTAAGGACAGGGCACATACCAGACTGTTAGCTCTAGACTGCTATCCCAAATTACTACGGAAGACTTCGCTGCAATGATAACTTTAAAGAAAAATTTAAATTAATGTTTTGTCAAATACGAGAGGAAAAGCCAGTTTCCAAGAGAAAAGCGGAGATGCAGTGTTCATTTAATTAATTTGTATCATGATTATGCACACTGAAGGGAAGAGTGGAAAGAAGAAAGCTCCTAAATTTTGCTGTTGCCCACCCCATTATATTATTGTTATTGTTATTGTTATTGTTATTGTTATCGTTATCGTTATCGTTATTGTTATTGTTATTGTTATTGTTATTGTTATTGTTATTGTTATTGTTATTGTTATTGTTATTGTTATTGTTATTGCTATTGTTATTGTTATTGTTATTTTCTTAAAGACATCTCATGGTACTCTACAAGACTAGGTGATCAATTAATTCAATATCAAATTGAAATTCCAGAAAACAACCATGTATTTAGAGTTTCACAGAAAAAATTGTTAATTATAGAGGAAAATATGTGTGTCTCAGTCCTCTACTGAATTCTTTGAGAAGAGAAACACATTTCCAAGATACAACTACAATTAGGTTAGGAAAATTTGCCACTTTCTACTCAACTCCACAACAGAAAAATTCTGACTGGAAATTGCACATGACTGACTGGTCCTGTGAATACAGAGGGCAGAAAAAGCTGTTCACCATTTTGCAACTTGCCACAACCCATTTGCCACCATGCAGGAGTTTTGTTTGCTTGGTTTCTTTTTAAAAACTAAAAATAACATCCTTTTGCAAACCAATGGTAGCAACTGGTTTGATATAAACATTAAATGTAAGGTCTCCATGTTTTGCCTGCTCCCCATGTAATTTTACTGGATGGCAAATGTTTCAGACCTTGCAGAGGATATGTCCTTAGATCCCAGAGCAGACAGGAAACGTTCAAACTAACTTCCTTTTAAACATGGTGATTAGTTCTTGGTCTCGACTTTTTTAAATTGAGATATCAAAAAAAAAGAGTCCTCCAAGAATCAAACTTTGCTACCTAGAACTGGAAAGCCTGTAAAGAGCAAATGTATATACTAAAAAAGAAGAGATGCCTAAATCACAGCAAGAACACGAGCTCCTAATTTCTCCAAATTATACTTTAATCTGTTAGAAGGAAGGTCATTTTAGGATTATTGTAGTATATACTTTCCACTAGCTGGGAGCCTCCTGCTCCCCCATATGCTGTTTTTCCTTATAAGTGCAGGAAGGACTATTCATTCCAGTTGTGGAGCTGCATGCAGTCAGTCTCATTTACTGCATTTGTGCTGACAGGGATCAAATGAACATCTAGGGTCAAAAAACCTGTAGCTGCTAAGTTAATTATAGCAGGGTGTGTGTGGGAGGGGAGATGAGAGTTGGCATGCTGGACTTGAACAGGAGATGTGAGCAAATCTGCACGAGTGTAAATGACAAGGGTTTACTGCAATTCAAATGCTGGCATGGCAACTTGAGTTGTATCTGTCTCCTAGACCAAAAAGATAGGAAATGTGAGCTGCTGGAACATGAGTAACATCTTCCCAGCTTCCAGCAGCATGAGCAAAAAGATCACACCCTATTGCCAATTTCTCTCCCTTTTTCTTTGAGCACCTGTTTTTTGGATGTGTGGTTTCCAGTACCTATTTTTTTTGGCATGTGTGCTTTCCATCAGCTATGAAAGCATTTATCAGTGTGCTTTGAGAGGCAGCTGAAAGTACAGACAAAAGCAGGTGTCTGGTGGCCACACAAGTAATAACCATTCAGAGAGTTTTATCCTATTCATGCAAAGCCAAGCTTCTAGCCCTGACTGGCCCCCAACATTTTTCCTCTCAGTTAGAGTGACCAGCAATGGCTGGACAGAAAGCTGTATTACAAGGAATTCTTCCTGCAGTCAGCCTGGGTCTCATCCTGTGAAGTGCTACATATTTTCATTCAAGAAACTGAAATTCAGTAACCATGTTCATTATGGCACTGTATAAACCCCTGATTAAATAACATACAGCTTAAAAAATACTGCTAAACTTGCCATTATTTCAAAGGATGTGTTTGAAGCAAGCAGTACTTGAGCTAAGGCCCTGCTGACACATAAATCTGTTGTTGTAGAGTTGATTTAGAGACAATAATCCATAGATCAGAAGGCAAAGAAAAGACTTGTCCTTTTATAGATGAGTTCATTAGGTAGATTTGTATTGGTTAACAGCCCATTTCAGCCCATTGGTGAAAGAAGAACAACAACCTCTTGAAAAACATCTTAAGACAAACATGTAGCTCATGCACAAACAGCAGATGTAGATATTGTTTATAACTCTTTCTCTGCGCTCCTTCACAACCTCCCAGGATAGCCTGGGAAAGTTGCTGATTTCTCTCTCTGACCAGGCTGTCAGCATCCACATAGATCTTCCCACGGTAACTGGAAGGTTTATTTTACTTCCCAAGAAGTTCTACATGACCATTCTAGTTGGCCATGTTGGGCCAATATGTTGATAAAAGTAGCTTTTAGTTCCTGCTCCACATCCTCATTCTGGTGACAGTTAGGATGTTTTCCTTGAAGATTTTGGAAGACAAATTTTTCATATAACTGGCACGTATATCAACATAATAACAGCAACGACAAAAATAAAATAACAATGATAACAACAACCAAAAACCCACAAAAAACCCACAAAAAATACCCCCAATATAAAGACCCAAGCAACCAAGAAATCTTGCTGTCACAACCCACTTAGAAGAACATTAAATCCTAATTATCTGTTGTATCCACAGATAAAAGGCTGTGGGGAAAAGCACTGGAAAGAACAGAAGCCTGGCATTTCAGCTCTTAAATCTAATCCCAGGATAAGGGACTGAAACATAGGCTTCCAGAGCAAAAGCAAAAAATCTATTTTGGTGAGTTACAACCTTGTGTGAAGAACAGACAAACCAATACTGGTTCTTTCCACCTGAAGATGGTGGAGTACTGGCAAATTTCTTCAGACAGTACCAAGTTCCACACAGGGCCCAAGACTTCAGAAATACACGTCCCACAGCACATGTAAGAAAGGGATGAAGTGCCACCAGTGCTGCCTCTCAAAGACTCATCTCTTTTTGCTTCCTGCAGCTCCATCCTTAGCTAATTCCCCTCTTTTCTGTGCAGGGATGTTGTAAATCTCAAAACTGATAACTGCTCTCACTACCTCTGTTTCCAGGACTGCTAAGTAGTTTAAAAGTAAAAGTAAAAGTAAAGTAAAAGTAAAAGTAAAAGTAAAAGTAAAAAAAGTAAAAGTAAAAGTAAAATAAAGTAAAAGTAAAAGCAGTTGCTTTAAATTCTTTTCCAGCTTTTTACTAATCCAGTTTCTGTCTTCTGCAAGCTCAGATCTCCTACAGCAAATGAAGAACATTTCCTTCATTCTCACTGATCTTAATTTTGGACTAGTAATAAAAAAATAATAATTTTAAAAATGTTCAGCTGTACTTCAGCAAGCATTATCTTTTCTTCCTACAGCTTCTTGAAGTGTACTAGCCCAAGAGAAGTAGCATTTTGAACAGTTTATAAAACATGTTCCCAAAACCTGTTCTCATCGTAAAAGAAGGTATTTGCCTTCACCATCTCATGGTTTTATCCCGTAAAATCAGCTGTCTTACCTAATATTCTCCCCTTTTACCTGCATTCAAGTTAAAATTCTCTGTGTGTTGATACAGACACTGCATGTATCAACTTTGTTTTCTTCTACTAAAAAAAAATAAAACAAATAAAAACCCTCAAACTAGAAAAAAACACACCACCAAAAAACCCCTTACACCAAACACCCCCCAACAAATCTAAATCCAACAAATGGAGATTGAGGGAATCCCTGCTTTAATTTCAATGAAGATTCTCAGTGAGTAAGACTCAACTGTAAGATACTTAAGGATGTTTGACAACTTGCAAGCACAGAACCTAGAAACATTTTACATATTACTTTATGAATGCCAGCTGTGCATCCTATGTATTACAAAAGTGAGATTCAGGCAGCACAGGGGTGCAAACCACTAACATTCATGTAAGTCAAAGGATGGACACTGTGGCTTTACAACAGTATCATCAGACAGATGTAGTGCTGGTGCAACTTGCTGAGCAGTTTTGACCTACTAAAGTCCTAAATGAATGCTGACTATTCAGGACTAGTCTCTCACCCAGCCATGACATTTCTGTGAGTGACATCATCAGAAAATCTTGAGCAGGAAATCTCTGCATAACTCTTTCTAGCCTGACAAGACAAGGTCTTTCAAACATGGATTTTACTTTCCTAATTGAAGATTAAAGCAAGCAAGCCTGGAGTGACAAGCAGTTGGGGATTTTGATATTACTATACATATATCAAATATATATATGTTTCTTATAGCCACAGGTTTTACCACTAGCCTTGTTATGAATTTGAGCACAGACCTGAACTCACCTGAAAGTGAGTCTGCGTGAGTTTATGTTTGGGAGACCGTTGCAACCTTTCCTGGGTCCAAGGAACAAATTGGGAGTCAGGAAATAGAATATTTAATTTCATTAGGGAAATAATTGAATTAACTTAGAAGTTTTATCATTCTCTCAGAACCTCTTACCCTACAGACTCCAGTTCATTGATTTCAGCCCAGGGATCACGTATACATCAAGACCTGGAAATCTAAACCTCTTCAGGAGCACTGGGAAGGACCTTGTCTGGTTCTGTTGACTACAAGAATGGCTGTGAAAGTGTAAGGAATTAACTCCTGGATACATTGCACCCAAATTAAGAGGGCTCCTGACCCAGAGTGGACTCAGTGGAAAACACCAGACCCCTGCAACTGAAAATTTCAAAGACAATTGTAAAGGCACAGCAAAACGTATAGACTAATTTTTATGGGAATCCTCTTATCTTTAGGTGGAGGTGTTGAAGAAAATTTAATATTGACTTTAATCCAAGGGTTTGGTAAAATGTGTAATCTGTCCAGCCTTACAGCTTGCCTCCCTCTCCTCAGTTCAGAAGGGGAACATATTCCTTGGGGAATTATCCCCATAAATCTGTCAATGGCGACTCAATATGATAATCTGACTCATGTAATGGCAAAGGTACTTGGTAGGTAAAGAAACAACCCAAAGGTACAGAAAGGGGCTTCCAGATTTTAAATAGATACTAAAATGATATTACAAAACAGGATGGCTTTGGATCTATTATTGGCCAAAGAACAAGGGGTTGGTGGATATTAAACATTGGATAGAAAACATTGTTGTGTACACATCCCAAGTGTAACAGAAGATCTCCAAAGACAAGAAAATAGAGCAAGTTGCTGACAGCAATGCTACCCGAACAGCCTCTGAAATTAATTGGCTCAAAAAAATTCTTCAAGAAATAGGAGAATCGTCCTTGAAAGGATGGCTGAGGTACAGGAAACCACCATAACAGTGATTATAATTATAATAATTATCAGCATTGCTATTGATCATGTTCACAAAATGATTGACTTTAATCTTGCAGGAATATATGTACTGTAGATAAAACCTGAGTTGAGATTTATGAAATGGCCTTAATGAATTTGAGAAGTTTCAAAGGGGAGAATTGATGCCAAAGGGTTAATTTAAGAACAAGGAGTTCTACCGCACCTGTGTGCTCTTAGCAAAGAAACAGGGCACACAAGATCTGCTTCCTGAGCAAGGACAGACAGGAGATAAAGGAACCTTGGAGGGGAGTGTGTCTGGCTTAGGAATGCAGCCCCAGGCAAAACAAGACCATGAAAGGGGCTGAACCAGGGCAGGGGTTTATGGTAATGATAATTATAATATGCACGAATTTCTGGGAGCTGTGATGCGCGTGCCTGTGGTGAATGTGTGCAAGCAACGCGCTTGCAGAGGATGGGAATGCACGCTGGATGGAGCTGTCCCCCGTGGCCCGCAGTTAATAATGCAGGCCGGCTTCTTGATGCTGTGCTGGTGTCAGGAGCTCTATTTACCCGACTTTCGGTCATTTTCTGTGTCAACAGAACTGCCAGAATAGCGTCTTCAAACAATTACTTCTGACAACACTGTAATGCATTCATTTAGAGAGCAGAATGTGGTTTATAATCATTCTAAAATGGCTCTAAAACTGAAGAATCAATCCAACATGGCTTGCAGGGAGATTCTGTAGGGGCAGCATTACAGTATTTTCAGGGCTGTCTAGGACACTTCCCATATTCGGCTCTCTGCTGGGAGTCAGAGCCAACTGTAGTGATTCAACTAATGGAAATCTTTGAAAATGATTCTACTTCTGTCATCTGGCTTTATTAACAAGAAGTAACACAGAGACAATTGTGCAAATGCAGCTGTTGCTACAATTAAGATGATGTAGCATGTTTCTTCAAGAGAAAGAGACAGAGCACAGCAAGGGCTCTCTGACTATCTTGAATGCATTTTCTGTGTTTGTAGAGTGTTTCCAGAATCTTTAAATGGTAGATAGTACCTGCAAGAGTCACTTCAACAGAAATCCAACATAGTGGCATACCTATGACATGACGAGTTTTGATGTGGGTGTGTGCATGATGACAGGAGGATCAGATTCTGTTGTTCTAGAGATTATTTAGAGTTGAGAGTTGCATTTTTCTTCATAACCTCTGTCAAAATGGTACAACTACCTTTGTGAGTTGCTGAAATAACAAACATCTTGCTCAGTTAACTTGTTGGTGTTTTTTTAATTATTATTTTTTTAAAAGCTGTGGGGGTTAATAGCAGGAAAGGTTAGGAACACCTAAGGGCCCTGCTTGCTTCTATGCTGTTCTAAAAACTCCTTCAGCTTATCTGTTGTAAAATAATGTAACCTTAATTAATATAATATTTTTGGCATGTTCCATTTCTCAATAGGGAAGATAGTAAAAGAGCCAAGTCATTTTAAGATTCTCCTTAATACTTTCGCTCATCTTTGTGTTGCTTCTGAAAATAACCTGCACATTGGTATCCTCAAGTTTTTAATACACAATCTGAGCCAGCTGCTATCTTTTGCAAAAAGAGATTTGAACATCAAAAACTTAAAAGCATTTTTACTTATGACACTGTCATCTAAAAATAGCATATGATGTTTGTGACAAAATATAATCTGGTGAGAAAGGACTTTAATGCTCTCCATTTTTTCCTTATTTAATCATCATTAGTTAAATTTACTCCAAATGTAAGCAATGCCTTCATTTGAATTCCCTTTTAACCCAGCAAAAAAGGCTCAAAAGCAGTATACTGCTTTCACCTAAGATGCTGACAAAGCTGCAAGTAAAGAAAGCTGATTTTTCAATTACTTCTGTCCTCTCCAGGGTTTAGAAGTACAAAAGGAATGAAGGGGAAAAGGTGGCAGGGGTAGAAATAGCTTTTGCTCTTTCTGTTAAGAATTGATGCCTTTTGCTGGATTAAGGTGGTAAAGTTGAATTAATGAAAAAGCTGTTCTTTTATAGAGTCTTCATGTTATTTTTAGCCTGTTCTTTTGAGGATGAATTTTGGAATGCTTTACTTCACCTCAAGAAGCCCTTAACATTGAACCATGGCTCTCCTTTAATATTTTTGGCTGTAATATATGAATAATAGAATTGGGACTGTACTATGGCAAAGAAAATTATGGATGTTGATATTAAAAAAAAAGCCCACATGAGAATAACTCTTTTCACACTTTGTAGATTGCAGTTTTTAATGTGCTGCTCCAAAAGGAGTAAGAGATGACATATTTTTCTATTTCCTGACTTGCTTTCAAATAATTTCAAAACCCTTATGCTTTTAGCTAATAACTCAGTTTTCAGGGAATTTATGGTGTGGTGATGCACAGTGATTTAGAAATACTGTGATAGGAGAAAGAATTGGTGCCAGAGGAACTTTTGCACATAGAGAAATCTTTTTCTGTTTTTGTTACCATAGTCACTTCCTTTGAGAACTGATTGAACTAACGAAGATGTTATTCTTTCTATGTTTCTTTCTCTTTAAATTTTAAGGTATGCTCTTTGAGATTTTTTTTTAAGTTGCAAAATCATTTGTTTATAAAAGCAATCCTAAAATATCATAGAGGCCTTGTTTCTTTTGGGAAGGGCTCAAGGTTCCAAGGCTTGATGGCTGGTTCTTACTGCTCTAAACTTTGTTCTCTTGACATGCTGGACTGATAGAAAAAAGTCCCTAAGGAATAAGCCCCATAAGAAAGACAAGAAATCAGCCCAAAGTCGAATGTCTGAGCACTGACTTGTTGGCTCACCATTTAATGGCAAACTTTTCCTCTGCTTCTCTCATGGGTTGTTTCTTTCTAAGCTGTCTGTATGGCGCTGGTTTACTTCCCAGATAGGACTGTCCTGGTTAATTCCTCTGACACAGTCTAATATGGTGCCAGCCATGGTCAAAACTTCTTGAGTCTTTAAGACCTCAAAGACTTTTAACCTTTGTGAGTTAACCTTCGCAGCTTTCTGCAGGCTAAGCTATGCAGTAATCTTTTCTGTTTTTCCCTTTGGCACGTAGGAGTTGGATTGCGTATTGTGCTTTTGCGGACGTTGTTTTGAGATAATGTTCAAAGAACTTTATCAACAGGTAGTTTCTACATTGCTAACTATATCTATTTGAATGAGAGAAAATGAGATCCTATGAATAGATATGGAGAGTACATTAATTGGAGAATGTGGATGTATATGCATAGAATTAACATCTGTAAGGTAAAGATTGGACTAATTCAATTACCCTCAATTACTGATTTCTATCTGGTGAACTTTCATAATCTATCAACAATTGCTTTACTGCAGCTTGGAGTGTTGAAATCCCATTCAGCCTTGTAATAGCACTAACATCCATGAAACCCCATGCTAATACAAATTTATGTCTAAAACTGCCTTGTTTCATAGTCTGTGTTGTGTCTTGTTTGCATCAGTTCCACTCCCAGTGGGCAGCTCTCCAAACTGCACAAGTAACTACTGTTTATAGTGTTGATATCTTTGTTGGCAGCTTTTGCTAAATAAACAGCTGAATTGGTTGGGCATTAAACTAGGCATTAAACAGGTAGTACTGCCACCAGACGTTCTGGAAGACTTCATACTAAACATTGAATGTGTTCTTTCTGTATCAGCTTCTCTGCTGTATCTTCTTATGTGCCATGAGCAGCTTCACGTGCATGTACCTTCTTGCAAATGTCATAAGCAGCAAAACATATTAATGGAAAAATATGCTAATCCATGTACTCTGACAGATTCCACCAGTAATCTGAGAGTCCTGCCTCATGAAAATTCAACAGACCTTTTAAACTTAACATGTGGCCAAGCACTAAAACTTGGCTATGCTTGATCTAGCTATTTATCTAATAGTTTAGATATTGTAATATATATTATATATTAATTATATTATAGACACAATGTATTATTATATATTATTTTAAAATATATTGTATTAATATAATAATATTGCATATTGTTTTATATCTGCTACCAAGTAGATCAAATGCTACATTTTTTTGTATTATGAGAATTATTTTAATCTTGACTTGGGAAAATTGTAGAAATTATGGTTCCTCTTGGGAAATAGTGAAAAAAAATCCTTTGAAAAGTCTCTGGTTTGGCACAGTGGCACATTTTTGGTTTTGGTTTGTTGTGTTTTTCTGGGGTTTGTAATTTTTTTTTTGTTTGGCTTGGTTTGGTTAACTGAGTCTCGACTGCTGACCAAAAATCTAATGTTTAAATGCTTTCATTCTGCTTATTTTCCCTCAGGGTAATATGAGTCAAGAAAGATATTTGACCTCTCTCACTCTATGATAAGTTAAATCTTTAATACAAAACTATGAAGTATATTGACTTTTTCTACAGACTTGGTTAATTATATGTAGTAAAAATATGTAGCTAGCATTTATAAGTTCCTCTATAGAAAGTGAAATAATCAGTTTGTGTAATAAATAAGTTAACACTTAGAAGTGAACTGAATTATTAGCATTGAGAGATTGCAGTGACAAGTGCCACAGACCATCTTTTTTCCTCCTCTTTGCTAATTATTCTGTTTATTTTTGTACTGACTAGGATGGCTTATGTGGTCACAGTGCTGCTGAACAAATGAACCTCAGTCACGAGTTGAGTATACTGTGTATTGTTTTCCCCTTGCACCACCCCAGATTTTGAGGAGGGTGCCAGCAAGCTGTTACAGATGTTGATATGTAGAACAATTGTTTTTAGTACTTAGACCAGAACAGAGAGTCATTTCTGTATACACTTATAATGTCAATTGATAAAAACCTTTAAAGATTAAAGTTTTGTAAAATATTATCTGAAATAATGTATTTAGGTTACAGTCTTAGTTTTAGTCTTCCTTACAGATCATGTCATTCAAAACCCCCATAATTATGAGAACAATTATATGTTTGCAATTCCAAACTAGGTTAAGCTGATTGTGGTTTGTGTCTAGTTTTACCAGTCATTGTATTGATGTACAACAGACATTAATGCAAAAGAAAATAAAAGTCTAATTAAACTTTTCCTAGGGAATTCTGCTGAGTTAGTTTGCTGTTTTGCTAGGTAAAGTTCTTATCTGAATTCCTAAAAGAGAGATGGATGTATATGATCTCTTTAATTGGGTCAACAACAGATGGTAATTATATGATATGATGCTGAGTTTCACATTTTCATTGCTTATCAGTCTGAAACTTCTGTGATTCTCATTTTTATGAGTATCTGTTTTTGTTGAAATTAATCAGTTTTTTTCTTTAAGATTAATTATTCTTTGGGGTGAGGCTGCTTCTTTGTTCTGTTTTTCTATTATTTCATATGTCAGTTCTAAATTTTGATTTTTTTTGGACAGTGCTGTCCATTGTAGTAAGGCCATATGTTATGAATATAAACACTATTTGTTAATGACAAAGCTATTTTTTTGTATTAAGCTTAAATGTTCTGAAATGAAATCTGGAACTGATTTGTCTACTTAGATTGATTATATTTTGGTACATCTGTAGGTATAAAAAAAATGCAACAGCTATTTGTAGTACAAGTAGATATGCTTTGCAATTTGACTGTTATATATTTTTATTTTTCTTTAATTTTATTGCCTAGGTCTTCAATAATTCATATCCTTTAAAAATGTTGCAGATGTAACCAACAGCTATTTTTGCTCTGTGTGACATAGCTTACTGTATTTTACAATTTTGGTGTCCCCCAAGAACATTTCTTTTGTGTCTGTCCCCAATGTGAGATTGAAAGTCTCCAGACTCCTGAGTAAAGGGTGTTTCAATAAAATAAATATCTCTCAGAGTTAAATGACTTACACTGGTTACTTGTCCACAGTCATCTCTGAGCCTAGCATCTCTTTTACAGCTACTAAGAAAACCTGCAGCTCCTGATTCTGTGTTTTGTTGTGGGTATCAACTGTGTTTCCATTAGAAGCAATATGGCCTATGTGTTATTAGGATTACTTACTGGGAAGGTGGAGTGTACAAAAATATCCCTCTTTGGTGGATCACCAAGGAGTTCTGTTCTGGAGATATCTCTTTCCTTTTGTCACAGTCTCCCAGGAGTATATCTTTACTATTCCCTTTGCAATGATGTAATACGTGCTTCTCAGAAATTTACTGCTAGAATTTCTTGAGCACAGAGACCTTTTCCAGTAATCTGAAAGTTCTCATGTTTCTTCTTATGTAGCTTCTTCCAGTTACTCTGCAAAACCTGGGTTCCACAGTAAACAATACCAGGTACCACTGTCTTGGCCCATCACAGGGCTAATTTAGTCTAAAGGGGATGTAAAAATGCAAATGTATCAACTGAATATATGTACCAGGAAATTAAAAGTATCAGTCATCTTGACATTTATGATGCATAGCAAGAGAGAATGCTTGTAAGATTGAAGAAAATTCAAAATTTGAAAATGTCATTTGCAACAGTGCAAATGTGAGTATATGCTTCAAGAATGAGTAGCTGTCATGAAACAGATTGTCTATAGAAAATGTAAAGTATAAATGCTGCACGATATTTTGCAGAAATTTGCAAATAGAATTGACTTGTCTGCGATAGTTTGACCAACTAACATTATGCATGTGAAATCCAGTTGTTAGTAACTCTGTAGTAGTTGACAATCTATTCTCTAGAATCAAATTTCCTTTATACAATCAAGAGAATTTTTATATAAAATTATTTTCAGGAGTTAGTGTGTAAGATGGTGGTATGCATCTTTCCGTTTTTATTCCACTTCTATTTATCTGATTGCTGCACAGAAGAGTAGTTTTGAAATGCTAACTTCATGATTCATGAATGAGTTAAAATACAATTATGAAGTGAGATATTTTTGATGATCTCATAATCTCAGGCTAATTCAAAATTACTTCCATTTGGGATCCACTTTTGGCAAGTGTTCTTGTGACTAGCCCCAAATAACATTTTCTACATAAGTAATAAATTGTGATGTCTTCTGGAAATTGTCTGCCATTTATAACAAGCATGTTGTATCATAAGCAATACATGTATAGTGTGATTTTTCATAACTAGTACCAGTTGTTACCCTGGCTATGCTTTTTCATTTTGGTATCAAAGAACTGGCTCCATTGGTGTTTCCCTCCCCTAAAGAATTTCATGTGTAGGTAACAGTCGGCAACTGTATGCTCTACATTTTATTTTAGCTTCTGTCACTGCTTTTCTGTGAATCTTCCATAGAAAGTACTGCATTTATTAAAGCTACTTTATACTATCCCTTCTTTGATGTGAAGTCTTTTATCCAGACTTTCTCAGGAATATTAGATAATTTCTTTTTTCTATTAAGAACATTCACCTGTCAAAACTGAAATTACTTTTGGAAAAGGACGATATATATGAATTAATTAACTTCAAGAAAAAAAGAAATCATACAAACCCATGGATATTTGTATACCACAAATAGTGGTTATTTTTTTTTAGTTTTACAATGAAAAATTATGCTGAAATTACCAGTATTACTATTGCTTTAAATGGTCAGGTTTGATTTTTTTTCTAGTTTAGGTATATGATACACTGTTAAACTTTCCTTACATCTTTCTTTGGATTGGATCCCACTACCCATTTCCAAAAGATGGAAGTAAAAATCCACTTTGTGTAGTTTTTCAGAGTATGAAAACAATCCTGATTTTGTTCATATTCCCTAAACTCACAGTTCTGCGTCTCACAATTTTTTTTCTGTATGCTATCTGTATTTTTTATCTTAATCTTTCTTACTCTTGGAAATTATTTAGAACCCATTAGAAGTCTGAACATAAAACAACTATGAGATTTGTGTAAAAAGAGATTTCCTCCAATCTACTCAACTTCCCCCTCCGCACAGTAGATTTTTTTCATTTAGTACCTGAATATATAATGATAATATATTAGTACATTTAAAACTATTACCATCCACAGTACACTTGAATTCAAACTAGATGAAACATGGAACAACAGCACAAGGAATAAAACTATTTTGAAGCATTTGGTTTACCAGAACTGTCTGAGGACCAATGTACTGTTTTTGGTCTAATTTTCTAAGAAAATAAAGCTGTTATGAGCATATATTTTGCTTACATTGTTGTCCGTAAGTGTTCTTTATGCTGAAGCAATGCTAAGATTCTGTAAATGTCCTGGAAGAAAGTAGCAGAGAGAAATTGCTATATACATGCTATGTTTTGAATCCCATACTATTTTTTTAACTAAGTATTTTAGGAGGAAAGAAAAAAGAAACAAGTGGCATGTTTCATTTCTGCCCTCGAAAATTTAGTTCAATGCTTTCTGGCCTCATGATTAGGGAGAAAGGAAACAACTGCTTCCCATTTACCTTTACTATTCCACTAGTGATTCACATATTTTTAGTGTAGAAGCCTTCAGCTACTGTTTCCTCTGTTGAAAAGTTTGGGGTGGTTTTTTGGGGGATTTTTTTCGATTGGTTTATTTACTCATTTATTTTGAAATTTATTTCTTCTTCATATGGAATTTACTTCTAAACCTTGCCCACTGTTGCTTTTTTTCTTTATCTTTTCAGTTCTACCATCTTCTTTTCATTGAATTTGGGGCACGGGGCAGAGAGCTGCATCACTTGTACCTTCTGTGCTTTATACAGTGCTTAGGCACAGTGATATTCTTTGTTGTCTCTTTCTTACTGATTTTTATTCATTCATCTGGGGTTTTTTTGCTGATTTGTGTAGCTAGGTCATCAGCACATTTTGTTGCATTGGAGTTTATATCTCTTTTCCAAAATTTATATTTGTATTTTGAGGAACACAACCGGAAGGATACTTTGAGAGATAATATCCTCTAAGAAGATAAAAGTAGGTATCAAGGTATTAAATATTAAATCTTTCCATTTGGTATTAATGGCATTCAGTTTTAACTTGAGTATTTAAATTTGAAATCAAGTTAGTGTAATTCCTGTTGGTCATGTTTCTTTCATTATGGTTTAATTCAGTATTTTTCAGTCATTACAACTAGGCAAGACAAAAAATCTTAGTAATGAATATGTTGTTTTTAAAAAGATAGTTTAAAAGTTCGTGTGGGTGTTGGCTTTTCTGGGATTAATGCTTTGGCATGCTCCGAAGGGAAGTGTGATTTGAGGAAGTTGTGAGCCTTTGAACGCAGTGTACTCTGTCAGTTGGGGTGTGGTTTGTGAGACACACATTGCACGTGCCTCTGGGAGTTTGTGGGTTTTCCATTTGTAGTAATAGCTCTTTGTTAAATTGCACCTTCTCCCAGCTGTGAACCAAGGGGGTGCTGGCTGATGAGTAATGACTGGAGAGCTAGTGCAGGGCTTGGTCAGGAGAGATGATTGGGATCTTATCCTCAGCTTGGTTTGTGAGATCTGATTTAAGGAAAAATTGTGAATGGCATTTTCCAAAATATGTTCTAACATATTTTAGAAGGGCTGGCTCACTGTGTTGACGTCTGGAGATGCAAAGAAGCTCAAGTTAGTATCAAGGTTTTGATACTGTGTGTCCAACTCACTGTTGTGTTAGGTGATATGCCATCCCCTTGCCCTCCTAGACAGGTACCATTTAGATCACCTTTCTGATTTTCCTAGGAAATAAACTTTTCAGTGCGTGTTTGCAGATTGTTCAAAAACTTAATACTTCAGATTGTCAGGGCATAATAGTAAGGAAATGATGTTGTGGCTTGAATAAGTAAACTGTTTGGAATTCGTGGTTTCTTCATCGCCGCCACACTATTTTGCGCAGCAGAAGAACGGGAAGAGGGTATTCAAAAACACTTTTGAGGAGGACAATGTGTTTAAGCATATAAATTCTATAGGCCTGCTACTACACTTTCAGCAACTGGCCATTTCTGCCACTGGTGTGGTTAAGACTTTGTCTGGTTTAGTAACTTCAAACTGACTCACTTCAAGACAGTTTCAGCTGCTCTAAACAGCAGAGCTTTTCATTCCCAAGCCTATTCTTCCACTATCAGTAAATTGTGGTACAATTTCAGTTTACTGCTTTGGTTCCTAGAATTGCAGATTCTTCTTGCAATAGCCTTAATTTTCCAGATGCTGTTGAAGGATGCCTATTTCGTATTTTGCTGTATACTCCTCTTATCCTAATAAATAGATTAATTAATTCATATCAATATTCAGAACTGACTTATTATACGGTTTATGATTGTTTCATTGTCTCAAGATTGCACCAGTTCTACTTCACTGCTCAGTGGCTGGAAGATTTGACTCTAGTTAAAAGAAAGTTAGAGATTTTGTCTACCAAAAATTAACGGCTTGCACAGCTGACAGTTGTTTTTCCTTCTTGTAAACCACTCAAACATCTTGTCAACTTAGAAATAGAAGTGTATAAATGCAGTGAATACTCAGAAGCTGTAAGTGGAAGGCTCTAATGGCTTAAAGAGTCCTTTCTATAATACAGAGACTAACTCAAATCCTGATTATCCTCCCTTTCTTTGCCTCTCTCTCAAGAAATACACCCTTAAATGAAATTCCTTTTGTTTGGTTGTTACGTGGTTTTTTTCTTGTAATGTACCTGTTCAAATTCTACGCAGTGCCAAGTCAGACTAAAGTGCATACTATTTACATGAATTCAGGATGTTATCAACACTCACTAGTATTTTATCTAAAGTAAAAACTATCACCATCGTTGCACCTGTGTTTTATCTTGAAAAATATAACTGGAGAAGATGGGGAAACATCTTATTGGTCTAGGAATTTGGCGATGCACATCCATGTAAAATATTCAGGAGTGAAATCAAAAGGCCTCAGGAGTGTCAAGTAAAATGTTTCTGATGTGGAAATACTTATTTTATGAGAAAAAAATCATTATGCCCCCCCAAATAAAATGGTTTTAACACAAAGCTTGAAAGCAGAAATGGAGATATAGGTGTACTCTGTTAAATTATACTCACTCTGTTCTGCCTTCTCTTTAGGAAGTGACTTTAAATGGTGTAAGTTTTACCCTGGATCTGGGCCTGACTTCAGATTTGTTTTTTGTTGCTGAGGAGCGTATTTATTTAAAGGACACTTGGGTTAGGAAAATTGTTGGACAGATGAAACTTTGTAGAAATGGAAAAAGTATAAATAATTGAAAAACTGCTCAGCCTAATTCAGCAAACTGTGACATTAGCTAGTATTCTTTTGCCAGTAAAAGCTATGTCCACATTAGGATATTTTGGAATTATAGCTAGGCCAAATACTGTGCATCTGAGTCTTTGCCACAGGCAGAAGCAGAAAGAACAATTTTCATATTTTCTTCTCAAGTTGCTCTGCTGGAGGAAAGCAGTGCAAAAGATTATCTAAATATAAAAACCTCAAAAAATCAACTGAAGTAACTGTCAATTGTTCTTTACATAGAAAATAAACTGTGGTATCACAAATGGATCTGGATGAGCTTTCATGCACCTCCTGCTTGCCTCAGGCTGATCAAACCACCAGGCAATTGTCCAAGCATAGCAGGCTTGGTAACTGCCTGGAGTTGAAAGGGAAGAAGTAAACAATGACATTTTTACCCTGGAAAATGCTTGGTCTCTGCCAAAAGGTTCTTTCCTTCCCCATGTGGAAGTTGTATAGCAATGGAATTACGTTGTCAGGGCTTTAATCTCTGAACTGAGGGATTATTCTAGCAATTGACCCTTCTTAGTTTAGGACTGAAGCTGTGGGTACTGACAGGAAATATTAGTGGGTGGAAATTTGTAGCTTTCTGCTAACAGCACTGGTGTGAAAAACTTTCTGCACACTCCACTGTGGTTTGTAGGACATGCTAGCAGCTGCAGTGGTGATGAGGAAAATTAACTGGAATCTTGCTATCTATATTTAAAGAGAGAATAATCATGTGGAACTACATACAACTAGCATTAATAATTCAAATTAAATAAGTGAAAGATTTCAAACAATTCCCTTATCGTTAAATGGTTGCTATATATATGTGGTTGTGTCTCACATGGCTACTGAAGACAAAACTTGAAAATTGAGGCAAGCTAAAAGGAGGGAAGCCCTATTGATGCAAGCCTAAAGCTGCAGAGAAGTAAGTTTTCCCAAGGAAAGTGGTCATTGGTGTACCTATGTATAATTATGTTTGGATGAATATCATATTTATTTGGGACTTTTAAACATGCATCATCATTCTTGAACATAGTATCTTTCCAGAATAATGTAATTATCTGAATAAGCATGTAAATTATGCATATTGAGGCAGAGGCCAAATTTTTTGGCAGATGTCCTTGCTTCATGGTTTAACTTTTGCCTGAACATTTTGACTTTGACAGAGTACTGGGAAATAAAGAGTTTCCCGATAAATTTTAGTTGTTTAGGGTGTTCCTACAGACACGTTTATGTGAAAACTTTCTCTAGGTCAGTCTGGAGATGTAGCTCTTCCTCCCCAAAACTAGATGAATCCAGGACTCTCTAGGACGTGAATGG
The DNA here is from genome assembly GCA_013400175.1 of Phainopepla nitens. Lineage (NCBI taxonomy): Eukaryota > Metazoa > Chordata > Aves > Passeriformes > Bombycillidae > Phainopepla > Phainopepla nitens. Next base: position 198,188 of record VXBQ01001267.1, on the reverse strand, counting down.
CACTGATTTACAGAACTGCTACTGCCTCTACAATGAGCAGAACCGAAGTCATGGTGTTTTGAATTAATGATGCATGTAGCACACCTGCTGTTGACTTGTAATGCAATATTTCTAATATCATACCCTCTTTGTCACATGAACAGAAATTAAAAATTTCCCAAAGCAAAATATACTTTCTCTCATACAAGAAGTGTGCAAATAGCTGGGAATAATTGTGAATACATCATAAGCTGTTTTGCTTCTGTCATATGTATTACTTTACAAATATGAAAGATGAGGAAGTTTTGGGGTTTGCAGCTTAACAATCATCATAAAAGACAAACCAACAAATCCCTAAAGTGGGTGGACAAAAGGAGACAAAAAATGTCTTCTGTGAACCTGCTTTACTCAGAGATCAGATAAATTTACTCACTTGAAAATTATTCTATTGAAACACAGCTTTTCCAAATTTGCCATGCATGGTCATTAAAACAAAGTAAATGACCATTTTTTCTATATTATTTGAAGACTTTGGTTCCATATCTTGCTGTTTTTTAAGAGTTTGTGGTTAGCAAGCCTGAAAATAAACTTTGAAAGAAGCAAATCACTTTGATATCTTACTCAAAAGGAGCCCAAGCTTCCAAGACAGAAACACTAGCCTCAGTATGCACTTTTACTCGAGGTCTTCATCTTACTTATTTTGCCAGTTTTTACAGTTGTTCTCTGTGCATATCTCTGCATGGGCTCAGGTCTTGTTGCTCCTCAGAATTGCAGGCCACAAATGCAGCCAGAATGTGAGGCCTTGAAAATTGCCAGCTCATTTTGAGCATTGCTTTTCAAGGATTGCAGCTTTTTGTAGACTTGACCAAGCAAAACTTTGCTTTAATATGTGGAAAGCTATTTGAATGCTACTCAGATGTGAGTTTTTGTGATGTTAATTTCTTCTCCGTTTCAATATACCTTTTTGTCTTCGAGTTTTATATCTGATAGTGAATGCTATTTTTAGATTGTATCTGAGTCAGATGCTTGAGTAGGTTTTTACTCACTGGCAAGAAGAGTAGTTTCATGTTAGACTAAACAAGATATGGTGACAGAGCAGCCAGATAAGCATTCAGCTATGTCAGCAAAACAAAGTGAATTTTCTTTTTCCTTTCTCTGCTTTGCAGTCAAACTTCAGCAGTATTATTTAATCTGTATAATAAAGATCATCTTGGTGTTTGATCTTGAAACGTGTATCAGTGAAGTGTCTGCTCCTTTCAGGTTAATCAGCATGACCAGACTTTCCAGCTACACCAATACTTTTGTTGATTCTTTTAGAGACCATCAAGAACAATATTACACAGTGTTCTTCCCTTGCTTTTCATCTGGCTTGGTTTACTCGCAGAAGGAGGGAGTGTCAGATGCATCTGCTAGGGAAAAAAAAATCTATTTGAGCACAATATACGGTGTCTTTTTTTCCAATTCTCAACTTCTAGGCAGTGGAGGTTTTAGCCATTCCTGACTCAAAAAGATACACAAATGAATTCCCTCACTTTTGACAACTCTTGCCACTTAAGGATGATGATTCTAAACACTATAGGCACTGTGTATGAGTAAGCCATGGGTTACAGGATTGTGCAAGCTGGTAAAAGTCTGATGTTTAGCCCTAAGTATGTTCATAAAAAATAGAATTGCTAGAATAATTTCCAGTAAGCTAAAATTTCCTGACTTTTACTGTTGCAATACCGAATTAATGTAGTCTAAGATATGAAAAAAGACCACGTGACCATCTAAAAAAATCCATGTGGCTTAATCGTCAATGATCATAACTATGACAATGGTATTTACTTGTAGGCTGACAAAATAATTCTCTTGTGGTAGTTGAGCCCACACTGGAAATATAGGAAAACATACATTTTATTTTTAAACAGAATTTATATAACATAACACTGAGTAAATGTTCACGAGCTTGGACAGGTATAACTTTACTTCGTGACAGCACAACAATAAGTTTTTGCTGCTTATTGAGGCTGTTTTTATTTGGAAGGAATGATTGCTATTCTTGTATTATGTGAGAAGAGAACTGCTTTCTGTAGTTCCAACCTAGGAAAACACTGCTTCCTTTCTCTGTATGTGGCATATTTAAAACTGGTTAGAATATGGATGTGTCATTGGAAATAAATATATTTAATGTATATAAGAGGAGAAGAGTGATCAAGTTGGAAAGGACAATTGTGTAGTACACAGAAAAGATCTTTAAAGATTTTAAACAGAGTTTTTTGGTTGTTTGGCTTTCTGTGGGGGAAGACTTAAAATGGTAAGAGCCATTTAATCTGTTTTCTTCTTTTTGGCATTCTGCCTACCAGAAAGGCAGAGAGTGGGAGTGTTGTTATAGGACTGGTGACAGTTTCTAATGCAAAGTGTATTAGAAAATCAGTCAGAGAACATTTAACTGAGCATTAATACCATGCCTCAGAGAAATGGCATCATGCTAGCGTGCCTAGCACAGTGTTTGAACCAGATGGATTCTCCAAATGGCAGCTGAGAGAATCAACTTGTAATTGTTCACCAGAGGTTCTGATAGAAATATCAGAGTGTGAGTGGGGAAACTCTGCACATGTCCTAAACTATCTAGGGAGTTACGAGCAAGCAGCATCTTCCTCTTGAGCTTGTTTGTAAAGCACACAGATTGTTTTGTTTGCTTGGGGTGGGGTACTGCCAAGAAGTTCCTTTTGACTCATCTCTAGTTCTTTAGCCAAAAATATAGTAAGTATTCTTCAGTCTCAAAGTCATATCCAGTGTATTTTGTATTAATAAAATAATGTTTTTAAGATGATGAATGAACTTGTTCTAACAGCCTCACCATGAGTATTTTCTTAGACTAAGCAGGAAAAGGATGTGTAGCTGAGAGATTTCTTTCTCCATATGAACAGGTTGTTTCTGTCTGCAAGTGAAGGCAACTGTTTCAGGGAGCAGATTTCAGTATATGAATGTGTCAAATCTTCCCTGCATTTTTCAAACCCACCATATCAAATATTTCTTCAAAATTAACATGAAGATCAGCTGGTGTATACCACCATACCAAAAATAATTCTTTTCTGAGCTCTTTTTGAGTTATTTTCTTAGTTTTTCTGTCGCTTTTATGTTCTGCATCTTGGCTTTTTCAGTGTTCATTAGCAGATGTTTTCTTTTTCTGCTATTCCATCTCTATTTCCTCCCTTCAGAGAGCAAGCCATCCAGCAGAGTGACTGAGGAACAGCAGTATCCTATCATGACTATTATACACATGAAATAAAATAAGGGGGCAGAGGACCTTGCTGTTACTACTGATTTATTAATTTTGCCAACTAATACTAATTAATCCAGCTTTTGTGTAATAAAGTCTCTAACTAGTTACCTGTCCATTTACCTAAGTGTTCTCTTATTGTAACTGTGTACATAGGCAATTACACTGTACATAGATACCTTCTTTTGTTACCATGCCAAAATATTTCAGTTATCCTGTATTGTCAATCCTCTTCCACATTTAAATTGCATTTGCTCAGGATGTTGTGCTAGATTCTTACTGTACTTCAAAATTTCTTACTGAGAAACATGCATTTCATCTAAAGCTGTACATCAGATGTGATTTTATAATTAAATTATTCTATTATGATTTTGTTGCCTCAGGGTGAATAACACTTTTAGTCAAAAATCATATTCAGGCATATATTTAATGATGTGTAATAAATAAATGATGCGTTCTGAGAAGGTGAAGTTTGCAGGTTTTGTAAACATTTGGTAATGTGCTACAAAATATGAAAATATGGCAGTAATATTTGCAAATAATAATTTGAAAATCAGTATTTGACACAGGTTGGGCTATCTTTCATGTTATATAAATGACACTGCATGGTGTAGCTGTTTCAGAAGTCTTGTAAAACATAGTGGGGCAACTTAAATGTGACTCATATACTAATTTTTTGGCTCATTTCACTCAAGAAGCGCTTTGGGGTTTTTTTGATCCCTCATTTCCCTGATAATTAGTTTAAATAATTATTGGGTCTGGGGGTTATCACACAGGCCAACTGAATAAGGTTAGAAAAGCTACAAAAGCTGAGTTGAGTCTATCCCTGGGGTTGTATAAGCCTTTTTCCTCCCTCACTTTTACTTGTCACGTTGTAACTTTTTCAAAGAAAAGTTTCAGGGTTGATGAACATTGGGATGTTTTGCCTGAAGAAGTAATCACAGCACCCAATCCAATGTCTCAAAAGATTCAAGGGGAAAGCATAAACTGCTTGGAGCTGCAAGTATCAAATTAATTGCTATTTATGAAATAAAATTGCTATTTTTCTTTATTGAGTTTTTTGGGTTTTTTTTTTAATCTGTACCATTTCCTTGGAGAGATGGAACTTCTGTATCTTTACCTGTAATAGTACCACACTGCCTTCTGATGATTTGCTTGCATTCTGCGATTTAAAGTCTTGTTTGTGACCTTTTCTTCTTATTATTTTTATTTTTATGTACCACTGGCACAGTTTTCCTAAGGTTCAGATGAAACCTGTGTCTTAAATGGGATCTTTGCATTACAGAAGCATTCTTGTTTTCTGGAATGAATCTGAGACCTTGTTCCCAACATTGTCAGTTCAGCCGGATGTTAAATTTCCGTATTCTGTTAATTTTGCCAGTCTGGCATTGTATAAGCTGTGTGAGGTCTCTCCAATCACCTTGCTTTACATCTGTGTTGTCATGCCCTGATGGAGACATTACAAAGAAGTCCTCACACCAGGGTAAGGGAACTGTCCTAAGTGATCATACCCATGCTTAGCACACCCTATATGCCGAGAAGAATATAGTGAAAAGCCTCAAACTCTGAAGTATTTCCATAAGAATATTCTCTCCTAATTCCTTTTTGGCTTGGTACATTCATTGTAAATTAGTATCTTCAGTGTTAATGCTCTCATTGAGAATTAAGGGAATTCTGAAATGGCATTGGTATTGGAATTAGAGTTCATACATGGTCAATATTTACTAAGAGGGTCTTATATTTTTTCCCAACAATTTCATGTTGACAATTACCAGGCCCAAAAGTGACAAAGTACTATATCTCTCCATCCTTTAGAACTTATTTTTGCTAATGATTAAATTTGCATCATCTGAGATCTCGAAATTGGTGTTTTGATTGTAAGTGTCCTTGTTTTAGTGACATGTCACTAGCTTCTGACACAAGACTCTGTTAGTCTTGTTATTTCTGGAATAGCTTAACATGGGTGTCTCTCTGGTTTCAGAACCCTCAGAATTCTTTAGAGTCCTTTCAGTCTCAACTTGAGGGACTGCATTTGCTGAGATGCTTGCTATCTGTGTATTTTTTTTTCCTTTCTTAGAACAGCTGACAGCCTTTCTCTGCACTACCAAGTTTCTGGCTGTAGAAGCAGGTGTTGAAGTATTTAAAAATGCTGGCATTATAAAATTACGGATTCTTGAGCAGTAACCTGCTTAAGGTTCCACATTATTGCACTTCGTGACTTCCCATTGATGGTTTTCTTATGCACAGATTTTAGAGCTACTGAGCACCAGTTTTGAAATTAGGAAGCCCTTATAAAGCTTAGAATCATCTCAGTGAATGACAAACCCACTTTTCTCAAAACTCATTAATAGTGACTTGCAGAGCAACAGCTGATGTAATAATGGGTGTGTATAAACAAATTGCTCGTTTCCTGGCAATTATTCTGATACTCCTGCCTTGCCTTCATTGGTATCAGATTTCCTCAAGATGGTTACAGCTTTTTATTTTTTTCTTCTCAAAATTCTTCTTTAGTTCCCGTAAGGAGCTTGCCTAAGAGTCATGTGTATGTACAATCTCATACAAGTATTTCTGGCATTTGTCTTGCTTAGTCACAACATATACTGGATTTCAGGACTGGTGTGCAGAACATTTATAAACAAAATCACAGATGTTATGGGCAGTCATATGGTCTCTAAGACAACAAGAGACTATTTCATCATTTGGTCTTACTGCCTGTGTATCGCAAATCATTTCCAATTTTCAGTAAAGGCAGAAATTGCCTAAAAAGGTCTTTTGAGTGGAAAGGTCCTGTCCAGTTACTGTTTGAGTCCCAAATGGTGGTCTTTATTTCTTCATTTTTTTTCCCTTCTTTTGCACCGGAGAACAGAGTATAGCTGTAAGTTGATCTGAACACCAAGGAGAGATCTACTGCTTTGACTTTCCTCCATATGGTACTTGTTCAAGGTATTTGATCCACAAGTGTTCAGTGCTGTATTGTTTCCCTGACACGATGGATTTTTTCTGTGTGCACAGCAGAACTGCATATAAGCCCTGCACCATGGAAAACAGGTTCTGGAAATACACTGAGGCCAGCAAACCCATTCACACTGTCCTCTTTGCTCACCTGAACCTGCTGCATGTGGGGACAGCCTGAACTTTAGTTTGGGAATTGTCCTGTTCTTGGGTACTATTTTCTCATTAGTATCTCCCTTTGGTAGAAGAGTTATTGATCACCTGTAAAGCTTGTCCATCACGAATAGTTCAGTCATGAGGGTTAATAATGTAGAAGATCAAACAGGTTACTGCTTAACAATCCATAGTTTTATAATGCCACATTTTAAACTTCAACACCTGCTTCTACAGCCAGAAACTTGGTGTTGCAGAGAAAGTCAGCTGTTCTAAGAAAGGGGAAAAAATGAATAGCAAACATCTCAGCAAATTCAATCCCTCAAGTTGGGACTTACCTGAGGGGAAGGAATCCCAGGTGACAGTGTCCAAAGCCTTACTAAAGTTGAGGTGAACATCTGCCACTCTTCCCTCATCTACCAAGCTAATCACCATTGAAGAAGATTTTTTTAGGCTTATTAAGCATGACTTCCCTTTCATAAATCCATATTGACTACTCCTAATGACATTCATGTATCTGGAAACTATTTCCAAGATTCATTTCTCCATCACCTTGTTGTGAACTGGCCTCCTGTTCCCCAGATCCTCCTTCTTGCCTTTCTTGAACAAGAAAGTGACATATTTTTTTCTGTCCATGGGGAATCTCTCCTGATCACCACAACCTTTCAAAGATATTCAAGAGTGGTCTTGCAACTTCATCAAACAGCTTTCTCAGCATCCATGGATTCTTTCTGTCAAGCTCCATGGACTCAGTTATTCCTCTGAGGTGAAGCCTTCCTTGCATCTAGGCATGATTAGATCATCAGTTCCATTGTGTTTGTGGTAAATATGTAATCAGCATTACCCCTCTTCTTTATATAGAAATAAACAAATATATAAACTCGTGAGACTCCAGCAACCTCTTCTGGACTTTTCTGCTCTCTTATCAAAGATTTTCCTTAAGAGATCACTTAAACTTTATTTCAGAAGAATTTCATAGTATTCATGTTAATAAAATGTTATGAGAAGTAGTTACACAGAAAAGCTCCAGATACAGAAAAAGACACTATTGTAATAAAGACTATTAAGATAATGTTTTGGTCAAATTCTTGGCTTTCTCAAGATTTTTGAAATAGTTCCCAACAGAAGTATATGGAGACAGCAATAGTTGTCCTGTATCTTTTTCATTAGCCCTTTAAAATGCAACTAGTAAGAGAGAAAAGATCAGCAGAATTCTCACAATAACTTTGTAGGATAAACATTAGACAAGGGTCACAAGGATCAAGAAAGAGAGAACAGGATTCACACCAGAGATCAATACAGTCTGTTTTCATTAACTCAGCTGCTACTTCTAACTTCTTTTTGCCATTCAAAGGATGCTGCAGACACTACTTAAAACACAGGATGGTCTGGGATTCCTTCTGTGTCCTGAGAAAGCCTAATAGACCAACTGACAAATTATGGGTTAGATAAGTGAATGGTTAGGTGCATTGAAAACTTGCTGAATGCCTGTGAATTTTTCGGCATTTGAACTTGAGTGTCTTAAATAATGAGTCTGCCCTATTTTTTTGAGAGAGAGGTGTGAAGTGGAGTGTGGTGAGATGAGAATAGTTCCTTTGCAAAAGCCTCAGTTGTTTCAAGCCAGAACTGCAAGTCTTTTGACAGTTATTCACTAGATGAAGGTAGAGGGAATTGTTATGTTCTAAATCTGGGACATCTTTATTACAGTTTATTAGGTCTATTTTTTACTTTTGGCAACCCACAAGGTGAATACTCAAAAATATTTAGTTTAATGATTTTAAGTATTACTTTACAGAAATCTGCCTACTATAGTAAATTTCTTCATCACAGTGTTAAAAGGAAGGTAAGAAAAAATTTCACAATGCAACAGAAGGGTTATTGCCCTTATGTCAATAAAGCAGAGCAAGAACAAAATTAATGCTGTAAGATGAGCATGTAAGGGACATGCTGGTGACTAAATAGAATTGTTCCTGTTCTTTTAGAAAAGGAAAAGGTAAGATGAATGAAAAAGAAAGATTAACTTAGGCTCACGTAACCAGGTAGGTATATCTGTAATACTCATTTTGAATATAGAGATCTCAAGGCAGTTGTTTCATGCACATTTTTGTGTACTAATTTTAATATTCGTCCAGCCATGCGCTGCCCTGCAGGGGAGAATACTGACCTATGCCTGAAGTTGTTACTTTTGACTTCATTCCTACAGTCAGTGTTGGAGAAGATAAAAGCTCTCTTTTTCTCTCTCACTCGCCCCAGCCCCTTCCCTCCATTAGCTTGATAATGTGTTGAGTAACAGTTGGCGGCTTTGTTAGTTGTTTTGATAGCTAAAAAAACCCTTTTTGTACCTTAGAGACTAAATACTGTTTGTGAAATAAGTGATGCTGTACACTTTGTCAGTTTATTGGCTGCTTTCTCACATGCTTTTTTGGAAAACCCCTATAGTCCCCATGCACTTCTTCCCGCCATTCCCTTTCCCTACTTGCACACTACAGAAGATACCTCTAGTTTTTCTATTGTCATGTTGCTTGAAGAGCTTTTGTCTTTTAGCATCCAAATGGTGCTCCCAGGAGAATTTCCAGAAATTGTTCACCCTGACTCATGTGAAACTGAGCTAAATCTCTTCTGATCAAAAGAGTTTAAAACTGTTTTTCTGAGAAAATTATGTCTGACACTGTAATTTCCATTTGAAAACAGCTAACATCTGTGGAAACTGCATAACCAATGCCTGAGGAATTTCTGCGAATTAAGTCCATGTCATGTTTGACTTTTTTCAGTTCTCCTATAGAAGAAAAGGGAGGGTGGGGGGAACAGGGGGAAGAAGTCTCTGACCCAAGACTGAGCTAATTTTGGTTTCAGCATACCTTGAGAGTATCAAGAGGTTGTCTTTCTTTCTGCTGTTTCTCTCTATTTTTGGGACCGCTCTTCACTTGCAGCACTTGTTCCCTTGTCACCGGTTCACTGAGGGTGAGCCAACCTCCTGAATACTGAGTTAAGAATTAGTTGATTCAGTAGATTAACTCCATGTTTGTACTGCTCACACGATACCACTGATGCTGTGGGATTTTCCCCTTAACTACTTTGACTCATCATTGCCCACAAATTTTTAAGGACGTGGCAGATGACAGAATATTTTGCTGTTAAAGGAAAGCCTTCTTACAAAAGGTATGACTGTATACCCATGCGTAGTTAATCAAAAGGTTTATCTCCATCTACTAAATGATTCCAGGAGCCAAGACTGGGCTGTAATGTGGTACAGTAGCAAAACTGATGTCCATTTGTTATTCTGTAACATTTTTATACCATTCCAGGAGTTTTGTTTGCAGACTTCTGAGAGCTTGTGATGCCCTTTTGTGTTCCAAATTTTCTAAACCAAATCTCCTGGTATTATCAGAGTTGTTATAAATTACACTGGGGAATGCAAGCTATTTAGCTGTTCTGATACTGTCCAAAGGCCAGGCACATCCCACTAGTAATTTGAAGTTTTGAGTAATTTCCTGAGTTGGCTAGGGAAACTTTCATCCACAGGGAAGCACGTACACTGCTTTAATTGATAAGTGATTTTGTCATGTAATGAGAATGGGATCCATTCTGTTTGGACAAACCATGACTTCTTTGAATACCAATTATTTTGCACATCTCTCTTTTCATTTTCCCATCAAATTAAACTAAGAAATTGTGGTACTGTAATTCTTTTCTGCCTTTACAGTCTGAAGAGTTTTCTCTCCAATAATAAAGAATACTAAGTGGTATTCTTTTCTTTGTAAGTTTTGATGGTTTGTCTTATTCCACACTCAAAACAGGAAATGTTCTCTAGTTGTTGATCCTTTTTTTAAAGCTCCTCTGTGCAAAAGCATGTTTAGCATCTGCTTATAAAGATAAGAATGGCACACGCAAGATCAGAATATATTTCCAATTTCATTGGTATGTCACTACAAGTGGAAGGAGATTTAGATCTATTTGAGGACTACTACTGCCCCTGATCTGGAACACACAGATCAGGTTTGTAGTTAAGATTCAGAGATTCATTTTCTCACAGTATGCCAGTAAGTAGCTTTTAACTGAAATAAAAAGGGAGATTTTTTTCCTCTATGCACTGGAGAGGGTATAGCAAGATATTTGCAATGTGAAAAGGAAGGGAAAGATAACACATGAATGAATCAAACCAACAAATTATCTTCATATTCTCTCTTACTTTAAATTACAAGATTAAAATTGAAAACCACTGCAATGGTGAGCAGGCATATATTAATGTTTTTTCCCTATGTCTTCAACTAGTATTTCTCATCATTGAATACTTTGCTTTTTCATTGGTGTAGCAGACACAGAGCTTATTTTAAAACTTCTGATTTTTATATTAACTGAGGCAAATGTATTAATATTTTTATTTGGAACAAATGTAATTTGCCATCCATGAAGTATCCCAAAATTCTTATTTTATTCTTAGGCTGAGGATAAATCATATATGTGGTTGTTACGTGGCTTCTTCTACCTTGCCAATGAGGGCTTTATACTATATTGTAATAGTCATCCAGAAGATCTGTTTTTATGGTGTTTCATGGTTTTTGTTATTTGAGAGCAGGTCAGGGTCCTTTGCAAACACCTCTGTGGTGAGCTGATAGTGACTGTAGCCAGGTGTCAAAGCTGTAAAATGAACACGATGCTCAGAGTTCTCATTTGTCTGCAGTGACACCAAGGATGAACAGCTTGAGAGAAGAAGTCTCCTTTCTTGGAGAATATCCTTACATTTTCTGACTGATGCAAACTGGCAGAATACAGTTACGGAACTAGTAAAGTATTTGTCTAGTGATTAAACAGGAATTCATAGTTGATGGTCATTTGGCACTCTGTACTCAATTCAGGAATGCTTCAAAATTGTCCTACTCTGTACTGTCAGCCTCTCTGGAAATACAGAAACAATAATTTTGTGGGAAAAGGTCTTGAAATGAGCTCTAAGTTTGCGTGCATGTTTCTGTGTGTCTACTTGTGTTTGCTATAACAGAAACACAGATGCTGATATTATTTGATAAATAGTAGTATCAACTGTTACAAAAATACCTCACTGTTGCACAAAAAGAGATTTCCAAAATCTATTACAACTGGGTGTACTCCAGGAGTGTCCATGTCTCTGTAGCAGTTCCCAGCTCTTACAGACTGTCTGAGCTCTTGAAAACTTGCACTTTGGACACTATAGCTATGTTCCTTGAAAGTTTTTCAAGATCCTGAGGTGCAGTCAGGTTCAAGAGGTTCTACATATCTTCACAAAAAAAATATAAAATTTTATATGAAAGAAAAGATTTCCAGGATTTTAAACTACCAAAGAATTCAGAATACAGTTTCCTTGCTCTTCAAATTATGAGACCGTTCCTTAACTCTAGGTTTCCCAAATACTGAGGATTTTTAAGGCAAATTACATTAAAATGAGGTTTGTTCTGGACATGTGAAAACTCTTTCGTGTTGCATGTAATTTTCATTTGGTGTAAGGGAGACAGATGAATTTCTTTAGCTGCCAGTAGTATTTTAAATTTAGAAACTACAGAAAAGATTGTATTCTCCAAATCAATATTTACTTTTCATTCTAGGAAGTACACTGGTTTAATTTTTACATATGTATACATGTGTGTGTATATATATATATATATATTTATGTATGTATGTATGTATGTGTATATATATATATATATGTATGTATGTATGTATGTATATATGTATATATATGAATGCCTGGAAAGAGACTCTCCTGCTCATCCCCACTTAATTTTGTTTGTGTGATGGAAATGTTTTGGATAGCACACCTGGACTATTTTCAAATGGAACTGAATTGGAAGGTAAGATCCATCTGACAGGATATAACCATCTACAGCCACTTGGGTTTGCATGGCTTGGTTTTTGGTAGTGGGGATGGCCACAGAGGTGGCTTCTGTGAGAAGCTGCTGGAAGCTTCCACTGTGTCCAGCAGAGTCAGTCCCTGGCAGCTCCAAAGACAGACACGCTCCTGGCCAAGGCCATGCCAATTAGAAATGGTGGTAAGGCCTCTGTGATAACAGATTTAAGAAGAAATCGTAACAGAGGTGGCACAGTTTTAATTACAGTCAGAGGAGCAGAAGTGAGCATATGTGGGAGCAACTGTGCAGACACCAGGGTCAGTGCAGAGGGAAGGACAGGAGGTGCTCTTGGCACTGGAGCCAAGATTCCCCTGCAGGCTATGGTGAGGACCATGGTGCAGCAGGTTGTCCCCTTGCAGCACATGGAGGTCCACCAGGGATGCAGAGATCCACCCACAGCCCGTGAAGGAGGTGCTCACATTGGAGCAGGTGGATGCCTGGAGGAGGCTGTGAGCCTGTGGGAGACCCATGGAGAGAGGGGCCCTGCTCCCATGCTGGAGCAACCTGTCCTTGGAGGACTGCACCCATGGAAGGGTGAGCCACGCAGCAGCAGTCTGGGGAGGACTGCTGCCGTGGATGGACTCTGGTTGCAGCAGTTTGCAGAGAGCTGTTGCTTGTGAGATTGAGCCGCATCAGAGAAGTTCATGGAGAGCTGTCTCCCATGGGAGGGTCCCATGAAGCAGCAGAGCAACAGCTCTTCTCCCTGAGCAGGAGAGCCTCAGGGGATGAACTGACCATAACCCCCATTCCCTGTCTCCTGCTGGGGTAGGCGGTAGAGCTGGGAAGGAGGGAGGGGTGTGGCAAAGGCATTTTAAGGGCATATTTTACTTCTTATTATTCTGCTCTGTTTTCCTTAGTAATAAATTCACTTTACCTCTCTAAGCTGAGCCTGTTTTGTCCATGATGGTATTTAATGAGTGATGTCTCCCAGTCCTTATCTCAACTCTTTGTTAAATTTTCTCCCTTCAGTCCAGCCGCAGAGGGGAGTGAGTGAGTGGCTTTCGTAGGTGCCTGGCATCTGGCCTGGGACAACCCACGACAAACCACTGGCCATTTGGTCCATAGAACCAGGTTAAGACCATTAAGTAATTAAGTAATTGTTCTGTCTTGAACCTAAAGCAAGGATGTTAGGCCTGATGCACTGTTTGACCGTACAAAGCCATTTCTTTTGGGCTGTGCTTTTTGCTAGAGCGAAGCACAGTCCTTGACATAAAAGAAATATTCTAACACACATTTAAGAGCGACCTGCTGGAAATGTGCAGTTGCTTTTCATTTTTGAAGTGAAACACAACCCCTTTTCTCTACAGATAATGTGCTTTAGCTACAATGTGTCAGAGTTATTTTGATTAGATTTACAGTTGTTAAATACTTGCTCCAATAGTGTAATGCAAATAATTTTGTTCTAAAGATAGCACTTAGAGTTTATGTAATCCTTTAGTTTGCTTCAAATAAATTTTACATCCGCTGTTACTTTAATCTTCATGTAATATACCTTCCTATTTTTTTATCCCTGTGTAAACATATGAATTTCATATTAATATATACAAGTTCTTTATAATAAATGTGCTGTATACTTTAGAATAATGTGTTTCTGTTGCTCATTAGCCGCCTTTTTCAGCTTAAAATGAAGTGTATAGTTCATACTGATTTTTTCATGTTTAAATTCTGTGCACAGTAGTGACAAGCAATGGCACTCGAATGTTATTCACAGTATTCTGACCTAGATAAGCCTGTTGATGTCGAGTGCAAATTAATGTAGCCAAATTCAGCCAAAAAGTTTCTGGAAGATGTGTTTTAGGCCAAAATGACTCATAAGGAGAGAGGAAAAAACATGAATTATTTCCCTCCTCTCTTTGCATGCATTCATCAGATCTGTGCATCCCAGCCAAAGAACTAATTTTCTTATGCCAAGAAAATAATTATCTTTTAATAAAACTGAGAATCTGATCATCTTCCTCCATATAACTGAGATGACTTCTCCGCTTTTCATAAAAATTAACAGTGTTTAATTTTTTATTATTTGCTCTAGTTTTTGCACCTCTGGCGTTTTGTTAGAATATTTGAGAGATTGGTGTAGACAAAGGGAGGAGGGAAGTGGGAAATAAGCACAGTTTAAGGCTGCACCTGCTGTTTCTGGAGTGGGTCAGATTCAGTACTGAGTTGCATTTAATTCAGTGCCCCCACTGCAGTGAGGCAGAATCTTAAACTTTTTTTTTTTTTTTTCCTGTGATGAATTGAGCCGGCAGCCATGGGGAGAATAATTTTTTCTATTTTAAGTAAAAGAGTACAGGCAGCAGCCTTGTACGCTTTTGTGCACAGCCTTGAGACAAGAGCAGTTTGGTGTCTCTCTCCATTCTGTCCTTGGAGCTTCTGCTGGGAGGCGTCATGAAACAAGCAGGGAAAAAGCCCAACGCACGAGCAGAACTAGCGGGGTTTGGTAGTGTGTGCGGCTACACGGAGGAGCAGTTTGAGCAGCAGCAATCTCCCCAGTCCTTGCTCTCTCAGAGAGGCACGGATGTAGCCCTGTGTAGGGGCACATCTCGTTCTCCTGCTGGTGCTCCAGCGGGCTCGCCGACC
>VXBQ01001267.1:36913-183069 GCA_013400175.1 Phainopepla nitens | reverse complement strand
GTCCCCCGCTGTCCCCGCCGGCCGCGGCCGCCGCTGTCCCGAGGCTGCGCCCTGGCGGCCGGCGGCGGCAGCGCCCGGAGCGCTCGGGGCGGGAGTCCCCGGGAACACCGGTCAGGCCAGCTAAGGAGCGAGCCAGAGGTGAGGGCCCAGGGCGCGGGAAAACGGTGGCTGTACAGAGAAGTAAGGAAGCATGTTATATCTCTTTGAGATGGAAGTCAGAAGTACTCTATTAGAATGTGGCTGAGCAATGAGGAAGCAGTAGCATAAGGGCATAGTTTGTCCTGTGGCAATAGTCCAAAATAAACCGAATCTGTATCAGATACGTGATATGACAAGTGGTATGTGGTGTTTATTCCTGTACAAGCCCACTAGAATATAACTTGGCAAACATCAGAGAAGTCGGTCATTAGCACTTCATTGTTATCTTCAGAGGTGAGTACTTCTGCAGATCTGATACAGACAGATCTCTCTTCTTCAAAATAGAATTGCCAATGGCATCAACATTCATGTTCTAAATGTATAAACAGATTTTGTATCCTATCCTAGTCTATAGTAATAGACTCCAGACTTCATATCTGAGTTCACTAATCTGGACTGTGATCTTATATTATTTTCACAAATCAGAACATATTGTGGAAAGAGACTGAAAGAGACCAGGAGGTGTTGACTTCTGCAAAGGAAGATTGTAATGGAGTATTGAAAGACCAAGACTCGGTACAGCATGGGTTATGAGGCCCACCTTCCTAAGCAATCTGGGACAGGACTAGTGCTTAAAGTCTTTGCTCATACTTTAAGCATGTATAGAATAATTAAATTATAATTAAGAATAATTTAGGCTATCAAGAGCTCATTCAAATCACAGGAAAATCAATATATGCTAAGATATTTTTGATTCATGCAATTACTCTGTTAAAGACTCACTACTGTCACAGGCCTTTTTGTGTTCGGTCTTTGCTTCTGCCTGCATTTCAAGTTGATCAGATTGTGTTTAGGCAGACAGTGATAAATATTTAGAGATATGATGGCGGGAAAGGCAGAGATGGAAGATATTTCGAAGGAATGTTCTGGTGTAATCCAATAATAGAAAGGCTATAATTGTGTTAATTATCTCAAGTGGCACAAATGTGTTGATAAAAGAGGAGATTAAGGTAGTTTTCTTCACATATAGAAGCAGTGTCTTCAGTACTGAGTAATTACATAGTGCTTCAAAGGCCAGGCTAGGTTTTTGTTCTAGAGGCTTGATGAGGTTGGCAGATTTATTTCTGTTAAGACGTAACAATGAAGGGGAAGCCTTCAGGTGAGGAACCCATTTGATATGTTGAGTGTTTACTTAAAGAAGCTGATTTCTTGACTGTGTTTTAAAATACAAATTGTAGCACACATCATGTGTTTGATGGAGTTCACATCTACCAAAGTGGTTCACAGAGACTGTGATCAACTATCTGGCCAAGTAAGTAGTTGGATGCTTGGGCTCAGAGGGCAGTAGGTAGTGGATCATACACTACTTGGGTGAGGGTAACAAGTGGAGCACCGCAGATGGTTATCTTACGACCTCTCCATTTAACATCTTTGTCAGTAACCTGGAGTGACAGAAAACCTTGTCAGGGTTTCAGGTGACACAAATTTGGATGATAACTTGATACGCTTTAGGGTAGGTCTGCCATTTGGAGGGACCTCATCAGGCTGACAGGGACATTATGAAATTCAACAAGTACAACTGCAAAGTCCTGTATCTGTACGGGAGTAACCCCTGCAGTGATATAGGCTGGGGACTGACTGGTTGGGAGCAGGCCTGATGAGAAGAACTGGGGGATCCTGGTGGATGGAAGGCTGCACAGGAGCCAGCAGTGAGCCCTGGCAGCAAGGCAGGTCAGCAGTGTCCTGGGCTGTATGAACAGGAGTGTGGCCAGGAGAATGAGGGAAGTAATTTCCCCTCACTACTCACCACTTGGTGAATTACATACCTAGACAGCATACAGTGTTGGTCTTCTCATTTCCCACCCCCAAATTCAGGACAGACAACAATAAACTGGAGCAAGCCTGGAGAAGGGCAACCAGGATGGTCAGGGTCTGGAGCACTTGCCTTGTGAAGACAGGCTGAGGGAATGGGACTTGCTCATCAGGGCAAGGGAATCCCACAACAGCCCTTACAGTTTTCCCAAGAGGCAGCCAAGAACGTGGAGCTAGGTTCCTCACATTGCTGTGTAGTGGGAGCATGAGGGAAAACAGGCATGAGCTAAAACTAGGGAGGTTTAGACTGGTTGTAAGGGAAAAATGTGTTTCTCTCATGTGGATGAGGCATTGTACCAGGAGCCTAGTGACACTCTGCAGAGTCCTTCCTTGGAGTCAATCAAAACCTGTCTGTTAAAAAAAAAATTAAAAGGCAAAATAAGCCCCAAATAAAATAATAGAAAATCTTGATAATGGGGAGGAGTGGCACTGTTGAAAACCTGGAATTGTGTTGATTCTTCATGTGGCAGGTCATGATAATGTTATTGAAACTGCAGAACTGAGTGTACCAGGTTACTTGCATTACAAAGGGAACAATAAGATAAGTCAATACTTAATAGAGAAATTAAATAAATGGGATTTTTTATTTCACTTCGTGTTGTACAGAATTTTGGTGAAATACACTGCCTGTTAGAAAAGATGAGTCACTGTCTCAAATTACAAGTGTCAAATGAGTGAGTGCTGAAAGAGTATGAACTATGTAAAGCGTGTCACAAGAACCAGCTATTCTGTCCACTCCTTTCCAGAGAACTTCTTCTTTCACTTTGTGTCAGATCCCATTTCTTGGAAATCTGGAAATCAGTTTGGGATAAAGACACTAGAATACCCCGTCTTTTTCACTTTTATGCTGTGAAATAAAGTGTCTTACCTTTGATTAATAGACTAACGTGTGAGAGCTCAGATATTTGCTTATGAAAATGAGAATGGAGTATTGAAAAAAAAGTAATTCAAGACTTCTAGAAAGCAGAGTTAAGATTTTCTTTTTTCTTCTTTTTTCTTCTTTTTTCTTCTTTTTTCTTCTTTTTTCTTCTTTTTTCTTCTTTTTTCTTCTCTAAACAGCACAACTGAAAGAATGTTCTTTGGCATCTCTTTTTCCCTGAAAGCCTTTAGAGGAGATCCCATGATATTTGCAAGAAAAAGAGTCCAATAATTGAGTCACCCAAAAGAGAATGAAAATTAATATTTATATAGCTTATTTTATGAAAAAGAGATTTCACAAATAGTTGACAAGCACTGCTGAAATGTACAATATCAACCAGAAATGTTCTGAGAAAAGACAGACCAAATGTACTGTAAGTTCTTACTCATGGAGAGCTCCACATGGCATTATTGTGCTTTTCGAAGTGAAGACAGGATTTTGTTTTTTAAGGTTATTCTTTACTTTTTTTTATTCTTTGCTTTTTTGCCTTTTTTTTAAGGTTATTCTTTCTGCTTTAAATTAGAGCAGCAAGGAGTTGAGGCAGCTTGGCTTTTGCTTGTCAAAATAATCAGGAATGATAGGTGAGTTGGGACTGAGCCCAAATCTCAACAAAAGAATATTTGTGTTTGGAAACAAAATGTAAAATCTTGTCTCCTGCTCTTCTTCCTCCCATCCCCGCAACATTTTCTTTTTCTTCCCATACTTTTGTTTTCGTTGTACTTGCCAGTCTGGGAACTATTAAAATAGGACTAGAAAAGCTCTGCTTTGTCCCCAGATGTGCTGTGATACTATCTTGTTGGAATCTCCATTTTTGAGATCTAACCCACAGAGAATCAGTTGGAGTTGAGGTAAGGAAGTAAACTTTTGGGTACTTCACTTTGTTACTTAAACATGAATTCGGTGCTGAAAAGGATCAAAGGTTTTGTCTTTTTCTGTTTGATCCGTTTGAGACTTTTCATTACTGCACTTAGCTCAATATTCTTGCCTTTTGTGTTAAAGGTGTAACAGAAAACTGTCATTAACTGAATTTTCTTTGTTTAATATTTTCCTTCTGAGTCAAAGGAAGGGTAATGCACTTCCAGGTTTGTGTCAATGAGAGAAGCCTGGGGAATGTGCTGGGTTTGATAACCTTGTGAATGGAAATCAGATTCTCTCTCTGTTTCAGTGGAGATTGTGAAGCAGCTCTCCAAGAAGAAGAGAAATTGGACACCTGAGCAGCATTATGGAAGCATCCAGCAGTGCAGGATAGTGTTGGAAGTCCCAGGAACTCTCTTATGTTCCCATGTTTAGTTTTGCACTGCAGTATCATCCATTGAAATGGCAGGAGGATTTGGAACAAGGAAAGCAGAAGCTGATTTTTTTTTTTCTTTTCATTTTTCATGTAGCAGAGGTTTCCTAGGAAAGGTTAGTCCTGCAAGAAGAGAAGTGGACAAAATCACTGATTATCTATTTATCATCTAATGATGGTCCAGGTGAGGGGAGCATATTAGAAAATTATAAAAGAATATTACATTACTATTTTTTTATTCTTGCCATATAATTTAATGGAAAGTTATTTGCATCTGCTTATACCAAAATTGTCCCTGATGAAGCATATCCTCGATAAGATAGAAGAAAATGCCTCTTGACATGAGTTTTTGAATTCTGGGCTGGGAAGAGCTCTATTCTCCAGGGATCAGAAGGAAAGGGACCTGCACAGTCTGCCGGGGTCTCAAGAGGAAGGTTAAATATCTATATGGAACACCTAAGCAGAGAAGACATAGTTGGATAATGAGCCAAGGAGGAAGTGTAAGATGTAAGTGGCAGTAGAGGAACAAGTAGTTGTGAAAGTGGGGATGGGACTATATTTGTCTATGAGAGAGGTTGTGAGGTAAGCAGGTAATTAATATGTTTGTTTCACTGATATTTTTCTGAGTAGATGTTGGCCTTCATGCCTTTTTTTGGAAGGTGTTGTGTAATCTTTTGAAGGAAAGTGAATTTACCATAAGAAAAATAGGAGAGTCCAGTTTACACTAATACAAAGACAGCTCTGTGTGACCATGGAGCAATTTTTCCCTTTACTTTTCCCAAGAGACAGTTACATCAAATGTTTGATTTCTTATTTTTTAATTTTGAAGGGAAAAAATATGGTTTCTGGAGTATTTTGGAAAATAGTACTTCAATTTAAAAAACAATAAGAATGACGTGTGTTTGTGCTCTGTATCCATCTTTCTGCCATTTGACACTCTTTTGGTGTAGTGTTTTGTGTGACTCCTGTCTAACTGTATGGCCTTTCAAACATCTTTTCATCTCATGCAAATTGTACCTGTCTCATTTACCTGTTCAGAGTGTTCATATTCAAGACCTAAATCCTCCCAAAGATCCTTAGGTAATAGTGTTCAGGGATTTTTTGGGGTCTGTCTCGAATACTGACTTTCAAGTGGCTCTTCCCAGATTTGAGTTAATGAATAATAAATACGTTTCCTTATGTCTGAATTTATATAGTATGATGAGTCTGGAACAACCATACTGATTAGAAAAGCTTGAAATTCCTCAGGTTTGTCTGTAAGACAATTATTGCTGGTTTCTGTTGTGAAGTTCTTCCTGAATTATGGCAAACACGGGCTCTTTTTAAATACATGATTAATCTGATCTTTAAGAAATGCTCCTGTATGCTTCAAAATATTACCTTTTTATTTTAAGCTACTTGTTTCTAACCCAGGTATGAGTGCTGCGACTTTCCCTGCTTATAAACACTATGGAAGCAGAACAATGTCAGGTCCAGTCAAGCCAAGAGTGGGAGTAGACTAAGCATACTGAAGAACTTCATGCATTGTAAGAAAGAGATATGTTTAGGTTTGGTTGTTGATGATTCTTTTGGGCTTGGTTTTGGTTAGATTTTCTTTGTTTTTATTTTTTTCCCTTGGGGATTGTTTTGGGTTTTCTTTGTTGAGTTTTTCCTTGTTTGGTTTTGGGGTTTTTATTTTCAGGGAGAGAGAGAGAGAGAGATCTCACTACTTAGTTGAATAGATTTAATCTCTTTGGAAACTTTTCCAGACACTGAGACTAAATTCTTCCTTGTTGTTTCCTTTTCTTCTGCTTTACCCTTTCCTTCCCATCTTCTCACTTGTGAATGAGACCAAATGCTGTGCTTATTTGGTTAATTGTAAACATGGAGTGCAACAGCTTTTAATGGAAAATGGAACTTCTTTTCTACCAAAAGTTATGTAGCTGATGAGAAGATCACCCTGGAATGAGGAGAGTTGCTTTATTACTTTCAATGTGCATTGTACCCATTAACTCACCAGACATTTATGAAAAGGAAAAATTATAAAGTATTTTTAAATTGCCAACTCTAGATACAAGTGAAAAAATGACATTTAGATTTTTCAAGTCCAGTTCTTTTGCTGAATAAATATTTACAATGCCTGTTTATAATATCATGTCAAATTAAACTAGTATTTATTTTGCTTGGATGAAAGCCACAAGTAGCCTGAATTAACCTTAAGAAAAATGTTGAGATTGCAAAAAATACTGATGTCAATACAGCAAACAGTTCTCTGAGTACTGCAAATGCTGTTTTTGCAGTTTAAGTCCAGCTCTCTTGGATAAAATAGTGAAAATGTCTCTCAGATCAGTTTTCCATTAATAGAAGCTTTGATATTCACGCTTTCATTTTCATGAAATGCTGGTAATAAAATGGTAATGTCTTACCCTTAGTGGTGGAAAAGATCTTGTAACAAACCCCAGAAGATTATTGCAGGGGGAGCCTGATAATGTTTTTTTTATCCTAATTCTCGTTTTGCAGTGGGAGTGAATGATGTCATCGTGTCTCCTCCCACTGTGTAAACTAAGCTTGTGTCAAAGGGTTGCTGCCTCTTGTCACAGAAGGAACGGTTCACTTAAATGCAGCTGCAGCCCTTCTGTGTGATACCTGTCAGAGCCATTCCCAGTGCGAGGTTGGGTTTGTGACCATGATGTCAAGATTTGTCTGTCTTCTTTTCTGTGGATATATTGCACTAAACCTGGGAAATACTCAGAAATTGCCAAGAGGCAAGTAGCTATGCACAACTTTCTGGGGGTTTGTTTGTTTTTCTGTTGTGGGGTTTTGGGGTTTTTAATGCCTATGTTTTGTTATGGAAATTTGCTTTCAACATGTTAGGAATGGTTAAAAGTAATGGACAAGATGAGGGAAGGTCAGGGAAAAGGGCAAAGTCCAGATGTAACAGCAACCTTAAAGCTCTTGAATAAAATAAGCTCAAAAGTTTTCTTGGTATCTTTTGACTCTAGTGAGAAGTATCATGACACAAAGTTACTCTGTTTAATGATTTTGTAGTGATTTGGACAGCAGTGTGCAGGTCTGTGGTTTAATATCTTAAAGACAATGTGACTTGGAAGCACCCTGTGTCGCTGGTGGAAGATTTCAATTCCGTCTTTGAAAGAACTTGTGTACTTTCCCTTTATATCTATCCTTAACAATTCAGTAGGAATTGACTAGTGTAGGTCAGGTTGCATGCATTTTGAGGGAGAGAAATATGATTGATTAAAATGTATACAAGAAGAAAAAAACCCTCTAAATCTGTGTGAATATTTGTTTAACTATTCCTTTCTCTCAGAGTCTGGAAGTACAGTAGATTTGCAAAGCTGGCAGTGATCTCTTCTTCTCCTTGGTAATATGACACACGTAACATTGGCATTTTAATAATATTTTATTGCTTACTGCAGGAAGAACAGTCATAGCATAAAATTAAAAGAATATTTCTCTATCTGGATGGTAAAACACTTCGTAGTGCCTTGGCATTAAAGCAGCAATTTCACAACTGTTTCTGTACTGCACGTATTGCTCTCACTTTGTGGAAGCGCTTGCCTGAGTCCACTGTGCTTTGTAATGCATTTTACATCTGCATTCTCCTGCAGCCACTGACATTTAGAGGAACCTGTGATTTAGTTATGAGAATGTTTATTAAGAAATAAGCACTTTGAGGGCTTCCTAGGAGATTCTCTTTCCCTAGAAGGGACACCTAGAGGCATTTTGGGGAGTTGAGGTGATTTTTCACCCCCACCCCTTCTTAAGACACTTTTTTATTTCAGAATTTCATTACTTTTTTTTCTTCCCTCTGATGATGTTCTTTTGAAAGTATATTTCTTTTAATCTCATCTTCTGAAGCCAATGTGGAGTTTTCTGCATACTGGTAGTAGTGGAACAGTGTGTAGTCTGCGAGTAACAGACATGCAGTTCAAGTCAAGCTAAATCTAAGACTTTAGTTTCATCCAAAAAACACTTAAGAGAGGATTATCTTGACCAGAGAGGAATCTTGTATGCATTGCCTACACTGAGGGAAGAAACTTTTCCTGTGCATGTCTTTTTAAAATGGTTTCACTGGGCTTTCTGCTCACTACTGTAGAATAGTGGCTCTAAGTTTATGCTAACTGTGAAATTCAGACAATGCTTCTAATCCACTGCAAGATTAACTCTGGCATGCATTTATTTCTGTCCTAAAATAACATTGCAGAAGTGTTTTTTTCTGTTTGCCAAATGCGTAAAGCTGCAGGTGGAAACTTAATTTCTTTTCAGTGAAATAGCTTTTTTAAGATTTTCACATTGCTGTGTGGAAACATCAGTCTAATTCTTTTGTTTGTAGCTGCCTCTCCAGTTACTATTTACAAAGAATTGCATTGAAAAAGCCAGTTTCTATCTGTAAATGTTGAAAGGATTGTCTTCTACAGTATTGTCTTGTTTGATTGGGACTACAGACTTTTTTTTTTCATAAGCAAAGAGTATATGTGGATTTTAAAGTGTTTTAAAAATGAAAATATGTACTGGTAATATTCTTTTAAGAGGGCTTCTCTGCCTTGCTGTGCAAGCTTAAATTCCTGTGAATTCCTGTGCTCTTTAAGTCCCAAAGTATGTAACTGAGGCTTCAGAGTCACTCTTGCTCTCTGAGGAACTGTGGAATCAAGTTCATAACTTGAAGGAGAGCAATCTAGCCAAACTGACTTTCTGGTGGTGCAGGTACTTGTGGGATCACAGGTTATCAGAGTCAATCTTGCCCTTCTTACCACCATTTTGCTATTGCAGTGCTCAAATCTTCACTCCCAGAGGTGAAAAACACTGACCCCATGTCTCATGGACTGGGATTTCCTTTCAGTGGTACAAGGTGGAAGGAACATCTTGCCTCCTGCAGCTGCAAAGGAACAGAGCCAGTACAGTGACTTCCAAAGCTGTTTGAGATACTGTGTGCAAATGTGCTGGTCAGGAGGCTGGAACACAAATTGCTCCCTTTTCCCATATATTTTTGTACTTTCACCTCCACATGTGTGTTTTACTAGGATGAAAAGGAAAATATTATTGCTGTTCTTGAAAGAGTGTTTTTTATGAATGAGTTCTTTCTGTAATTTTGACTTCAAAGACTAAGATATTGTTGGAGAAACAATAATAATAAGTAAAGATATAAATAAATATAAATAAATAAAAATAAATATAAATAAATAAAATTGGGAAAGGAAGGCTGGTGGGTAATGTGTTTTAGTATGAAGGCAGTGGTTTTTCACAATTATGTTTGTGTTCCATCTGGGGGATCAGCTGCTAAGAAAATTCTGCCGTCAATGCGTTTGGATACTGTGTGAGGGATGGCAGAGTGAGAGGTGATGGTACCATTACAGATGACACTTCATCCAGTATTTCAGCAGCTGTCTGCTCACCTTTGTCTAGTCTCTAAAGTTTTCTCCTAATTAGAAATTTTCCACTTATTTTTGTCTCTCTCATTATGCCATTATGCCGCTGCCATCCAACATACATGATTCTAAAGTTCAACACTGTTGTGCTTTATTGATGGGTGGAAACATGTTCTAATTTTTATGGTTCTGCATAACAGAAAAGTTCCATTCTTAAAGAACTCAGTGTTGTCTCTCTAGACAGGAATTAAGTACAGACAAATAGCCTTGTCTTTAGAGAATGAGTTGGTAAGCTGAGCATCTCAGATCTGAGACAGAGATGAGAAAGCAAAGCCCCAGAATCCAGAATAAACAAGTTACAGGACATAATCCACAAAATTGTACTGCCCTATAAACCGTGTTTCACTGTCATTCTTCCAGTTGGAGTTGATACAATAGTTGAAGGAACAGTTGAAGAATAAGTTCTTAGTATTTGGTAAAACAGTATTTCATGGTTTTGATATTGTCACTTGACTTTCCAGTTACAGCACAGATGCACATGGATTTTCACTACAATCTCTGTTTCTGATAGCTTTTGTCTATCTTTATGTTCTGTTTTACTTTGTTAGAGCTGAAAAGAATTTGGAGTTGATCCCTTCTTATAAAATGTCAGTTTTTGGAAGTTATTAAAAAAAAAAAAAAAGAGTCTGAATGTTTTTCTGGTTTGTTTTCAGATGATTTTTTTGACATGTTTCTGACCACTGTGGTTTTCCTACTATTTGAATTAGTCATCAGGTACACTGGAATTCAGGTCCATCCTTGTTCTACTTTCCAGGACTCAGGCCTATCCTAGTCTGCTCTCCAGGAAGGGCTCAGAAACCCTAATTCACCTTTCTCCTGGTTGTTATCTTCTTAGGGAAAAAAGAATATGGACTTGACATTTCTTAGGGGACCACGTGAAAAAGCCTGATTTGCAGATTCCTGTAGGGAAAAGCAGATCCAAAACTTTCTTGTATCTACAGTTACCAACAGTGGGGATAAGTGGGAAAAAGAATTGTTTTGCACTGAGGATTTGTTTCTTTATTTGGAAATACTGAATATGCTTGGTCTGCTATTGTAGATAGCTACTAGCTAATATTTGTACTTAAGGTAATTATAACTGACATCTCTTTGAGAGTGAATGCTGTATTTACAGTAGACTCCCAAACTTTGACATTTGAGAAAAGGAATAGACTAATTTTATTCCTAGCTATGTTTGTTGGCTATACTATGTTACGTAATGCATCTTACTAGGCAGAGCATGTGTTTTCATTTACTAGTGTCAAACAGTTAAAACAATGTAGAGTTATTTCAATGTATTACAGTTATTATATTGCAAAACCAAACCTTAAACTCTTGTGCTGCCCTCTCTCTTCCTGCCAGAAGCACCCCTTTGGTAGCTGTAGGTTGGCAGGGCAAAAATTGTAAGACAGGGAAAAGTCTCCTGGAAGTTGTGGGTTTTTGAGTGTGCAATGAATCTGGCATATCAAAATATCACAAAAGGCCTGAAATGACATGTGTTTTTTATGTTACTGTCCTCATGGTTTACAAAACATCTTTCTGGGAACTATTTTTCATAATGCACAATGCATTAACCTTTAAAAAACATTCTTATGAAGAAGGGCCAGTTTGAACTAAATTATTTAACTTCATTTTTTGTTGTCTGGAAAAAGAAGTACAAAATTAATTTGAGTTTTCTGTGAAATATATTTCTTGTGTTTAATGGCACATAAGTGACGAGTCCAACAGGAAATTTAAAGGAGATCCTTTATCTGGTGTAATAGAGTGACAAGGGTTTTCAGTCACTAGATATGTCATGGCAAATTTGGCTCATTCTTGCTGAAAGTGAAAACAGCCCACAAGAATGTAACAATTATAGCAGTTCATTTCATCAAAGTTATCTTATCATGCAGACAGTTGTGTCCTAGGCTTGCACATAAACATATCAAAATCCAGTACTGAGTGTCAGGCTTCTGAGTTCAAAGATAATCTGTAACGCCAGAATTCCATTTTTATATTGGCATATGCAGTGGTGCAACATTGTGATGATACATATGGGTGGATTCTGCCAGAATTAAATTCCACTGCATATGAATGCCTCCAAAATGATCTCACTGCTGGGTGATCTATATAACCTTCCACCTCTTCATTTTAATTTTCGTTTTTCCAAGTATCTCTTTTTGAACCTTGTTTTTCAGCCCTCCTTCATATAATCTTCGGATCTAGCTGTTCCAGCAGGGCAAGCTACATAATTCACTTGAGAGAAGAGCTGTAGGCTAAATCCTGCTGTTGCTCTGGGGCCAGACTTGCTGTATATGGGTAGTATAGTCTGTGTATCTGATGATACAGTGAATGGACAATGGGTTTGAGGCTTCTTTGGACCATTTGAACTCACCAGGTGTGCACTACACACTGCATGTGGAAACAAAAACCTCTCTCTGCTCCAGGGGGAAAAAATGGCTAGCAGTGACCTGCCATAGTCAGAACTGTTCATGCAGCTCCTAGTGGATTTATTCTCCTTGGGGAAATTCAAGTGCAGACTTGAAATTGTTTGTGAGCAAGACAAATTTGTTGCTGTGGAGCGTTTTTGACTACTGCCTTTTACAGAAGACAGTTGGAGTCCTACTTATTGGCATGGTGTATCTCGGTGAGAACAGAAGCAGGTATTCATGTTCTGGACAGCCTGCAGCCTAAAATAGGTGCCATTAGCAAAACAGCCCAGTCTGCAGTGTCTTCCCAAATGGAAAAGGGCAGCTGGAAACAGGCCAGATCCTACTCAGACTTGCTTGACAGGCCTTAGTTCAAATGGTCTTAGTTAAAAAAATTGTTTTTTCTATAATACAGGAGAATATGAATGTAGTGCTAGTTTGCTTTGTGAGATACCTATTTGCCTTGCTATGCTGTGAGAATGGTGGTGGTGAAGATAACTGCTGGCAGCATCATGAATGAAACCTTTCTGTGGGCAAGGCCTGGGCCAACTTTTCCAGTACTGCCATCCCTCGAAACATAACAATCATGTGCCATTTTTCTCTGTCTACATCAACTCTAAACCTCACCACTTGAGCAAACCAGTGTGTGTCATGTCAAGGTGAAGAAAAAATAGGTCAAGTTTTGAATCTCCAAGTGAATTTCTACTGTTCATGAAGTCATGATTGTAGTTATGGTCACCAGAACTGAATGTTTTTGCACTCACTGCTTCACCAAAGTGGTGTCATCAAAGTGTGCAGGTATTCAGGCAAGGTTACAGAAGAATGGTTGCATTAAGGATATCAACACAGAGTTTTCACCAATTCAGAGCTGCTGAATAAAATGCTGGTAAAGAGGTGAGACTATAGCCATGAATGTTCTAGACCTAAAGACAGGGAGGTAGGAAATGCTCTTTTATAAGAGGAAAACTACTTTTCTCCCAGTCTGGAGGGGGGCATTTAATGCACCTGTTCAGAGGTCGGTAGACAAAATATAACGTGTGCTCTCTAAAATGCCTGTGAGTTGTTGCTGAGGTCCATCACTTTGCAATAATTTAGTATTATTTAGAGCATCTCCTGGAAGAAAAACAAATGAGGCAAGTGAATCCAGATTTTTTTCTTAGGCTAATTGTAGCCATGGCTCTTATATAAATCCTGTTTACTTTGAACAAACGTCATCAGGGCTCGATGTGAATAAATCCACCTCAATAAAACCCAGCTTAATGAAGTGCCTAAACCTTTGCATGTGATTTGATTTTCATTTATTTGGTGTGGAGGAGGGGGGGTGCTAACACTAGTGTATCACTGTATGTACTTAAAAAGTAATTGTAATTCTATACTCTCTCAAGCTGAAGAATTTATGGCAAAATGGATTCTCAAAGTATCAGGGAATTATTTTTTAGGGCTATTTCAGCATCTTTGTATAGTTCTAAAGCTTTGCATTATTCTTTGCAAAATCTGCTCAGGAACAGCACGATTCAATGGAAAGGGAAAAGATTCTTCCCAATCACCTGCAATTGTGGTCTTAGTTTATGAATCTATAAATGGTCACAGAGTGCTTATGAGTTTACATAAGATATGAGTTTACATAATTAATACTTTGGGAGCCTGGCCAGTTTTAAAGGACTGAGAGTGTATGTGGGATAACATTATTTTTAAACTCCCATTTGGAAAAGACTTTTCTTTTTTTGTCAGCTGCTTGCAATGTCTGCTTTATATTAATTATTCACTTTAATTTTTCTTTCTGTGATGTAAAAGTCTGGAGTAATTTTAGAACACGTAAACTTGTGGTTGGTTCAAAAATACAAATATGTTCACTTGAAATGTCCCAGAAGGTTGTTTTCTGACTTAAAATGTTTTCTCGCAATTTAGATTACCTCATCACCACAGTTCAAGCCTATACATGAGTGAGAGAAATGCACACAGAGAAAATTCTAAACCTTTCAGACCTTATTGCTTATCGCTTTTCTTTTGCAATCTCAGCATGTACAACATGAACAAACATACACTGAAAACAAAGGCCTGGGTGCAACAGTCTGAAAGTTGATAAGAAATTGAGCTTTGGGATACAAATAATAGAAAGAAAGCTTTACTGTCTGACCTGAACATTTTGGCCGGGTTCCATTCTGTGGCTCACACAAACATTGAAGTAGTTGGATTAAATGGCAGGGCAGAGTTTTTATTTATAGCACAGTGTGCAGCTTGTTTCACAGTCAGGGAAATGGCTGCAGTCAGGCTTATGAACCATGAATTCCCTTAGTTTGATGAAGAGCTGACTCTGATAAAAGGGGTGAGGTTTCATATTCAGCTTGAATCAATAGGTCTTCTTCTTGTGTCATGAAGCTAATTAAGAGACATTTACTGTGAGAACATGATTATGAAATTGCTCCACAATGACAGCTCTTCATTTGCTACCTTGGAGATGAGCACCAGCTTTTAGGTATGATCTGACAATCACCAATACGGCATCTCTTCAGCATTCCTTCCTGCTCTTTGGTTTAGTTACAAGGAACACAAAAACTGACAATTCTAATAGAAATGTCTCCTTGCTTGTGTTGGTTATTCAGTGCTCCTTAGAAGCTGATACATCTGATGTGACTCAGTTGATATTATGAAGTAGAAGTTAATTTACGTCCTTTCTTAATCAAGTCTGTCTAAACATAAATAAGATTTTCTATTTTCAAAAGATTAAAATACTAATTATGCAATTAATTTTAGCTGAGGAACTTCTTTTGAGCTATTGGCTGATTTGTGGATTTTTGTTCCAATGGAAAATCTGTACCCAGCTTGCACACAAATAAGCAAGTCATGAGTGTGACTTCACACAGACTCTCTAGCACACTGAGGCATGCACCTGCACACACAAAGGCAGTGTAGGATCTTGCTCACTTTTGGTAAATGCATTACATCAAAAATTATCTGTTTTAATCTTTCACACTTTCATCAATCCCCTGTATTCTCACAGTTTTGGTAACGTGTTTAAATATCAGTTGATAAAAGCAGGAGTATGTTGTTAGTGTATAGTCCTGAATTCTTAGAAAGCATTTTCTCAGTAATGTAACAGATGTTTATTGTGTTCCCTTTCCACTCAGAAATACTTGCAGCAATTAGCAAGGGAGATCATATGCTATTATTATATTTATTTGAAGGCAATGTAAGGTTGCTCATAGTATTAAGGATGTAGAAAAGTTACATATAGGGAAAAGATAATCTCATTTATGCTCAGTTGAAACTTCAGACATTGAGAATAAGTTTTTCCATGACCTCTCCCTTCTTCTGGATATTTTTCCAAAAATTTGTTTTTCTAGTGTTTAAACACTTGTCAGTTATAAAAAAAAAAAAACCAACAAGCTGGCACTGGGAAGACCATCTCATTTAAAAACTCTGAAGTCATGAAGCATTATTTATGTGCTTAATACACTCTTAAGTCAGAGAATATTCCTTAGGAATTAATGTAATCTACTGCACACTGGGTTACAAGATCAGTAATGAGAGAGACATAGCTTCCTACATACCATAAATTCTCCATAAGCATTTGGATAAATGCCTGAGAGAAGTACAAGGAAAAATGCATAGTCAGGCCTACAAAGATTGCTTAGCTGATGGTTTTTTTGCATAGAGGTATGTGCCCCTATCCCACCCCAAAATTTTCGTAAGCCTTCCTTTTGTGTAGCTGATAGTATTCTTTATTGGCATTTTTCTTTCAATGAAACACCAGCTGGAGGATTTATTAAAAAAAATAAGTACAGACAGATAATGATAGGTTGGAGAGAGAGATTACTTCCTGCAGCTTTCTTTCATCTCTGTAGATAAAAGGCAACATGGTGAAAATAGAGCACCTGAGGTAACAGATAAAGAATTTGGAAATGTAGTCGGAGAACGTAAACTCTATGCCATGTCCTGGGTAGGAAATATGTGGGAGAAAAGATGAAACACCTTCAGTGTCAAAAACAAGTATTTGTCTTATCTTAGTACTTGCTTAATCATAGACATAGTTTTTATTTTGTGTTGTATACTTACTAGGCTTGGTGTCCATTATTTTCTGCAATCCACTGATTTATAATCATTTACTTCATATTTTAGTTTTCTTAACATGAGTTAGCAATGCCTCTGCTTCACAATGTGCTCATAGAGCTGAAGAAGAATTTCTGTCAAATTTAGGAAATCAATAATATATTCTAAACTTATGAAGTATTTATTAGTACTTTTTAAAATTAAAGATTTACTGGAAATTTGTTGCTTCTTTTCTCTGGATAAGTTTGAACTGTAGAATCTTTCCTTTGATCTCTGCAAACTCAAAATGTGGAACATACAGAAGAAGATTAAAAGGATCACCTCTGATTTTTCTTTATCTGTTGGGGTTTTTGTTGGGTTTATTTTAGAGTAGAATTAGGAAGCCAGGTCTTGAGATCTGTCTCATCTAATGGTGCAAGATGAGATACATTTTCCAGCTGGAAAAACTATGTGCAGTTGGAATCAATCCTTGTAGGACTGGGCTGTATCCAGCAAGTGTCATAGACATGTGTGAGAACGTTCAGTTTGGAGACCAGGAACGTAAGTGAAACCACTTTATTTTGACTGCTCTTTCGGAACCATGGGGCAATTTTTTAAAATTTACGTTTTGTTTATTTGTGTCTACAACCTTCTAAATCAAGGAGAAGTAACTGGCTAAAAGCTTTGTTGAAGACTTGACTCCATTGACGAGCCCAAATCATAGCTGTCAAAGCAAAATAGAATTTCATATTTCAGTACGGCTTTTGTTACTGACAAAGTTTTCTTACTCTTTCTGAGTTTAGCATTTGATATACAACACCACCTAAGAATTCTTATGAGTGCTTCAGATATTTAATTGCTTTATCATCTGTCTGCTTCTAAAAAGTGGGGAATTTATTCCAGAGTTAACACAGAATATTGCAAGCACCTTTGCCAAGTGCCATTCAGAGCTATTAATCCCTGCTCTGTTTGAAGTCCTGGATGTCTTGGGTGTTATTTTGAGCAGAGAACACAGGTATTTTGTGTGATAACATGTGGGTTGCAATACTGGAAGTGGAAAACCATTGTGACTTCAGAAAAAGGATAATCCCATTCCATTTCCACCTTTTTGCATATTATTTTAAAGATTCTTACTTCAACAATACCCAGCATAGTGGGGTAATATAAACAGAATATCACTTATTTCTGAATCGGCGTCTCCCATCTAGTTTGTTTTCCTTTAATTTCAAAACAGGTCATTATGGGCAACTCACCTGCTTCTATCTCCCCAACCCAAGTTCTTTCCCAAGAGTACACGGAGCACAAAACCTTCTCCCTCACTGAAATGAGTATAGGAATTACACAGAATATTACCGGTCAATATCAAAGGGCTATCAAAAGGGATTTTGGACTTTTAACCACTGGCTACTATTCTTTGAGCCCAGTTTTCCAACTACCCTGTAATGCAGGCATCCAGTCTGCATTTCTCCAATCTGACAGGAAGGATACCTGTGGAAATTGTGCCAAATTTGAAGTAAAGGATGTTCACCCCTTTCCCATTGTATGCAAAGCCAGGAGTGACATTTCAGAAGGCAGCAAGCTTTGCCAGACAGCCTGGACTTGGTAAATTTCCTCTGGCTGTTCCAAATCATCTTCTTGTTCATCATGTGCATAGGTGTGACTGTTCCTGGTGACTGAGGCTAGGGATAACAGCTTGCAGTTTCCTGGATGCTCTTTCTTGCCTTTACTCAGTCAATTGCACTGAGATACTTTTCTCTTCTCACATAACAAATTAATCTTGCTTCTCCCTGGCAATTCTCTTATGCTTATCTATATACTGAAGAGACTTTGCTTTATTGGATGTTCATTTTCTATGTGTTAGAGATAGGAAGTAGGATCCTGGAATTCACACAGAGCACTGAGGAGAGCAACCCTCCTTGAGGCTTTATGGTGCATACTTGGATGTGCAGAACAAAAGTAGTAGCCTTCAACTGGAAAAATAGTCATTTTTACAAGGAAACATAGGGTGGAAATGGACTCCCTGAACTCATTTTGACCACCTTGTTCTTATTCTGTTTGTTCCAGAGTGTAATTTCCTGTATCAGTTTTCCAGATATCTTCCTTGCTACGGTTTGTCACTTCTCTTCACAAGTGGAGCAGAACTAATTTATATTGCTTTTCCTTGGGAAAAAGCCGTTTGTTTGGCATATATATTTGGATACTGTCTTCATATCTATCTATGTACGTTTCTCTAAGCTCAATGACTCCTATTTTCTCAGGCTTCTTTCCTGGGTAATATACTCTGTACTGCTAGTCATCGAATTTTTTTTTCTTGGATTTATCAGGATGCTCTGTTTTGTAGTGTTCTATGTACTTATCCATTAGTGATGAGAGACCTTTTTAGAAGTAAGAACTAGTGCATAAAAGGACTGAGATCCATCTCTTCCAATTTAAAATAGAGAAGGTAACAATTCTGAAACATACCTAGACATGTTGGGGATTCCAAGACTTACAGATTAATTTACAACTGAAGGGTTGGAAATGCTGGTTTCAAATTTATTCTGCTATTATAGCTTGTAAATCCTCCTAGCTGTCTAAATACCGCTATATTTAAGCAGTTTTGTCCCTAAGAATTAACCATGTGCTGTATCAGAGAAGGAGGTAAAACAAAGTTATCTCTAAAATCATCTAAGCCAATGTTACAGAATACTGAGCTGAAGACTTGCTCATTCAGTTGCTTGGATTATGGCAAATAAGGTAATACTAATTAATAAGAGGGTTTCAGTAAATGATGACCTATTTTGTTCTATTAACACAGATAAACATGAAAATTTCAATTTATTACTGCTTGTGGTGTTTTTAACTGTTGATTTGGAGCTGCCTTATTATAACACAGTGGAATTGATGCTTTCTTGCCGTTGCTTATTTTGATATTCTTCTTTTGAATGATTCCTCTCAAAGTGTTTTTTTAAAAAAATCATATATTATGGTGTAATGAATGGTGATCACATGTAAGGAACATTCTCCAAATTGGCTGTAGGAAATGAGTCCCTCACTATCCCCCACAATCTGGGTACACAATAACCCAGGTAGCAGATTTTCTGTGCACTCAGTAATAAACACTAATATCCTGGACTGTAAAGTGTAGTGTCCTCCCTCTTCTCATGGAGGCAAAGGTGAATGCAGCTCCAGACAGTGTTTTTTATTATGCCTTCGATTTTTGACTCTTCAAACATGCACTGATATTTGTAAACGAAAGGTGGCTTAAGGAAGTGGTGATGCCAAACGCTGTCTGCCACTGAGTAGGTAATGGCAGTGATAATGCACTGCCTGCCCATGAGCGTAGTTATAAGAAACTTCCTGCATTAAGGTCTATGGCCTTTAATATCAATTGCTTCAATACATTTGAAGTTTATGGGCAGACCCTGTCCAACAGCGTTTGAATTCTTCACTTGCTCAAGTTCTTAGTATTTTGTTGAGCTTTTCCGACTGAGGAGAGGTTGTTAAAGAAAGTCCTTGATTTTATTCAGCTGATCAGCTCTAAAATATGACCACCTTGTATGAGGCCGTGTCCAAAGACCACATTTCTCTTTTGGTGTTTGCATTGGCTGATGCTCTTTAAAGGCTTAAAAAAAAGACCTAGAAAATTTGTGAGGCTCTCCTTGCTCCCCAGAGTCTTCTGCTTGCCTTCATTGAATATATTTATGTAGAATCTGTCAGGTTCTTTGGCCAGGACACAGTTTTCTTCATAGCCCAGCCTGGGTGGAATTGCCTTGGATTTGTTTCCTTGTACAGGAGAGGGAGCCAGGATTGGAAAGACAACTCTTCTGGGCAAGATGCAGTCACTGTCTCATCAGCTCTGTCCAGGTGAAATTACATCCAGAAAAACACATACCAATCCAGTCTGGAAAAAAACAACAACAAATAAAGATCTTTGAGAATAAAGCCAGGGGAACAAGGCGCTGGACAACCTAAAGACATCTGATCAAAATTTTCATCCTACTACAAATAAGTGATCCATAATGTAAAGTGAAATAAGAATTTCAGGTTGTTTTATTAACAAGTAGATTTGGTCTTGTCCGTTTAAATTTGTGCACTGTTTATTTTAAATGTATTATCTATCAGAAATCATTCAACTTGAAGGAGTTTCAGAGGGCATTATGCATTGAAAATAACAAATAGACTTGGTTTTATCCCTATCCTTCAAAGATGTTGAATTGTTCAATGCCGAATTTATAAATCTTTATTGTCAGATGCCAAACTAAGTTTACTAACTGGGCACATAAAGGAGCTGAATTTTCTAAAGGTTAAAAAAAACCCAACTAAACAGAATCTTGCAAGAGGAGCTAGGGTCGGATTGTTTTAAATCATACCAAAGAAGTTTTCAGAAGTCTAACTCCTGTTCCCTTTTCCATTAGAGCTGCAGGCTTGGTTATTTACAAACAACAAGTTTCTTTCTTACTTTCAATTTTGTTTCCTATTTTAATAAATAATGAAAGATCCCAGAATTAAAGCTGGAATTGGGGGGTTGGGCCACTGAAATGGGATCCCAAGTTTAAATTCAGACTGTTTTCAGCTTTAAAAATAATGACAGTTAGTTTAATAAGTCCAATAAAAAGTATTTTTAAACCAGCATGTTTAAGGAGCCTTGTGAAGGAGATAGTGATAAAGATGGAAGTGGAACTTCAGTGAAGTTCTTGAATGATCTGAAAACAGGAAAAACAGATGGCAACATATGAGCAAGAAATTTCCTTTGTTCAATGAGTTACGTAGCTACATAAAGCTGGAATTGCTCATAGCTACATCTTTACCTCTGCATTGACCTAACTGGTCCTAAAGTACAACTTATTAACTCAGTTCTGAACTTAGTAGTTGTAATCACTACAGAGAAATTGGCAAGTAAGTTTTAAAACCTCGTAATTTTGTAATATAAATGCTCTAACAATTCTTTTTCAGAAGTATGGATTTAGTTTATAACATTAAAGAGCAGCGTATTTCTAATCAGCATTAATAAAACTAAATGTGCATAGCAACTGGAGGAAAAGGTGTCAGAAACCTTGAAAGAGTGCTGTGAGAAAGGACTCAGGAACAGATAGGGTTGACCCTGGGCCCTCACAGGGCATCTCTTCCTCTTGGGTCACTTCCTTCAGCTGAACACCAGCATTGAGGAGTTTCCCTACTCATATTTCAGTTACTCATACTCCTTTAGTAGTGAATTTCTCTGTCATTTAAATTACTAAAATGGCCCCAGATATGAAAGAAGTACGGAGGGAATTACAGTTTATGCTATTTTATTTGCTTTGTGCATTCTGTTAAGAACATTGAGACACCTAAGAAAAGCTGCCCTCTTTGAAATCAAAGTATTTTGAAGGTGTAAGTTGAGAGCTTGAGATAGACATGCTTGTTTGTATTTTGCACAATTAACTGCTGCGTGATGACAGTCTATTCTTCTGAAGCAATGTTAGACTTGTATAGGCATAATAATACCTTGAAAAAAATAATTGGGGAACTTCATTTGCAAATGACAAAACTACATGCAAGGCTGTTAGCTCACCCTCCCCTAAAAAGGTATTCTTGGTTGCCCTCTTCATACCGCGCCTGCTTTCATCATTCAGAGTATTTGTGAATGTAAATTTCATGGCTAGGAACCTTAGTGTTTGACGTAATCTGTCATGAGGAAGAATCAGACATTGTCCTTATCTGACTGGAGGATACAAAGACAGATTTTCTGCAGAAGTGCAGAGTAATTTGGCAAGAGGCCCTGGGCACAAACTGGATTATGGGAAATTCCAGTTAGATATTAGGAATTTTTTTAAAACAGAAGTATGCTAAGTACTGAAACAGATTACCCCAGAGATGTTATGGAATCTATGTCCTCGGAAGTGTTCAAGACTCAGCTGGATGTGGCCCTGAGCAACTTGAGGTCTGCTCTGAGCAGGGAGTTGAACTAGATGACTTAGAGAAGTTCCTTCCACCCTAAATTATTCCATGATTCTGTGGTTGTGGCTGCTTTAGAAGTGTGTCTTGTTTATTGTAGTACATAGAAACAGAACTATTTTTAAATGTTTCCCATTTCCATATTTGGGTTGCAGCCAAACAACCAATATTTCTCCATGTTTGGCAGCCAAAATAAATACAAAAAATTAAAAGAGAAGAAATAAAAGTTTCATAGTTTTAGATTATCATTGAAAACTTGACTGGTGGTACTATGACACCAGATTTGGAAAAATCAAAGCATTGCTGTGAGTGATTTGAATAAGTGAGGTTGTGCTTACAAATAGATGGTGCTAATATATTTTCATAAGGCACACTTCATTTGTCTAGCACTCTGGGAGGCAGTGCTGGGTCTTGCCTTCATGCCCCTTAAAATCTTTGACATGGTGGGAAATAAACAGTTTCAATGTAAGGCAAAAGGAATTCTGGCAACAAAGCCAAATTTGCTGTAATACACTACAGCTGTATTCACCCTCTAGTTTTGTAGGGTAGAGTTCAAGGATCCTCCCTCTATGGATAGAAACAAAAATTAGGATCAAATTGTGTTTGATCACGAGAGACTATGCACACTTAAAGGGTGCAGTAGACTCCCAGCATGAGTGAAAGTCACGTCTAACTTTTAAAAGTTTCAATATTTTTTTGCTTTTGTCTCCTGTTGCCTATACATTCCAACTAGCCAAACTATGATGCTTCCAGCTGGATTCTTCAGGCCTCTGGTAGCTATTTTCTTCTTTCTGAATAGTTGGTGGTGGCTGGTTTCCTTATGATGCAGCTGATTCATCAAGCTGTTTTTCATTCTCTCCCAGTATAGGCAGACTCCCTTCCTTAGAGTGATTCCAACACTCCAAGCGCTCTGATGCATTTAACATCAGGCTTTTACTTCAGATGTTCTTTGCACAGTTTCTCCTGCTGATCTTGGCCATCAACTGACTTTTGTTGAAGAGAATACTTGCAGATCAGTGTGGAATTTCTGTTGGCAAGCATGGAGGGAAAGATTGTGTTTCAGAGGCAGCTATAGATCTCAAAATCTTCTCTTTGGAAATGGCCTCAATGTAAAAGAATTATATTACAAATGCAAATACTTAAGACCAGCGTTTCACTAACAAATGCCAAAAACTGACACAAATGGATGGAATTAGAGAGCATCTAGTTTATCACTCGAGTCTTTCATCAAGGAGATGCAGGGGAAAAAAGGTCTCCTGAAATCCTAATACGACAAAATTATTTTCTCAAAATCAAATAGATTCTGTCACAGCATCATAACAGTTAAGTTCCTATAACTCCCCTTGTCCATTCAATCATATTTAATGAATGTTTATCTGAGTGGTGACTAAAAGAGACATACTACTCAGATTAAGAATGCTTTCCTAGTTAGTTGTTCAAAACAGTGTGAGATCAAAACAAGTGAAATCTATATTGCTAATATGCTCCTGGGGGCAGTCCCCATTTACCAAGATAATTTATGAATCATTTACATCCACATTGCTCCAGGCTGGTCCTCTCTTGACTAGACTGGCAGCATCTGTGCAGCAAGTAGGATTGAACTCTCCTTGTCCTTGGTTGCTCCACTTCTGTTCATACACTTCCAGAAACCAGTCATTTATTGTTTTACCAGTTAATATTCATCCCTCATTTTCACTGATTCTGGAATGCACACAGCCCATGAATAGGAATGTGGTTTAGTCATGTGAAGTGTGGCATCTGTGTTGTTGCTTTAGCGGTTATTTTCCCTGAAAAAGACGCAGCTAAGTTAAAGTGAAGAACGAGATTTGTCTGCCTTGCTCTTTGCTGCTCTTTGGGTCAGGCTTTAGGAAAGACAGGTCCTTCTTGCCTAACCTTATCTCCTCTTATGACAAGGTCACTCACTCACTGGAGGAGGAAAAGTTGTGGATATTGTGTACCTTCAACAAGGCCAAATGCTGGATCCTGCACCTAGCTCATGACAACTCAAACCAGCCTGGTGATAAAGGACTGGGGTGTGTTCGTCACCAGCAGCTTAACATGAGCCAGGGTGTACCCAGGTGGCCAAGAGCCTGATGGCAGCCCGGCCTTTATCAGCAATAATGTGCCAAGCAGAACCACAGAAGTGCTCACCCCCCTGTACCTGGCACTGGTAGGGCTATGCTCTAAATCCTATATTAACTTTTGGGTCCCTCTCTACAAGAAAGATGTTGAGGAGCTGAAGCATGTCCACAGAAGGGACACAAAGCTGGTGGAGGGACTGGAGCAAAAGTCTTACAAGGAAGAGCTGAGGGAGCTGGAGAAAAGGAGGCTCAGGGGGGACTTTATCTCTCTACAACTGCCTGAAAGGAAAGTGTAGGGGCCAGGTAGGGGTCAGCCTCTTCTCCCAAGTAATAAGTGACAGGACAAGGGCAAATGGCCTCAAGTTGTGCCAGGGGAGCTTTAGATTCAATACTAGGAAAAATATCTTCACCAAAAGGGTCATGAAACATTGGAACAGACTGACAATGTTTGGGGCACCATCCCTGAAAGAACTGGAAAATTGTGTAGATGTGGCACTTGGGAACATGGTTTAGTGGTGAATTCGACAGTGCTGGGTTTATGGTTAACTTGATGATCTTGATGGTCTTTTCCAACCTAAATGAATTTTTCCTAATGGTGTTTTCCTAAACTCTACAGGGACTCTGCAATACTTTTTGCCATCCAGGCCATCACTGTACTTAAAAGTAAATTAGAGGAAAATGACTTACCCTGTCAAGACAGGGTGCTGAGGACAAGGATTTATTTTTTTAAATTTCAAGTGTATCTCCTTTTCTTCTTTCCTGCCTTATTATCTTTTTTTAAAAAAATACATGATTCCTGTTTATATTCTGCTAGAACTGTTCTTTGGTTTTAAAAGCTCTCTTGGTGGTTTTGATATGCTAGCTATAAAAAAGATCTAAAGGGTCTTATCTCAAAGCTACTACTGTTTTGGGATCCCATTTAAACTTTCTAATTGCAGAAACCTCGCTGAGACTTTTAAGGCTTTAATAAAATCAAGACTCTTTTGTCACTATAATTGACTGCTTATGAATAAACAGTGGTATATCTAACTGAAATTAGACCCAGTTGAATGTAATCTTGATATAGAATTAAATCTTCAAATTTATGTAAATTATAACTGATACAACTGTGGGGGAGAAAAAGGTTTAAATTATTGGAAATTTAAAATTAAATAGACCTTCACTAATTTTTTTTTTTTAATAAATTCAGGTTTGAGGCTGATTAATAAATTTATTATAGAAATCAAGTTACCATATTTGAATTAAGTTCTGTAAGACTTGTTTTATTCTTAGACATGAATACTCAATAGAGACCAGGAGATCATCATTTCAATAATGCTTAATAGGTTTTGAAGAATCCATAATTTAAACAGATGTAGCTCGCTGTCAGTCAGAGATACTAATCCTAAACTTTGTTACCAGTTTTTTACTAAGTGCCTTTATGAAGCCCATTAGAGGTATTTGAAGTGTGTTGTGGTTTTTTTCGGGTTTGTGCTGTGTGGAACCCTGTCAATATTCAGAGTTGCACATCCTCAGCAGTCTTGTGCACTGAAAATGAATGAACTAGGATGTCACAGAAATTAGAAGCAACTGGTGCCCTTTTCCCCATGAAGGTATTGCACTGCTGAAAATGCTAGAGAACTGAGTTTTCTAGAAGACTTGCAGTCTTCTGGAACCTGGCAGAGTTGCCTTCGGAAAATTGTGACAGTTTCCTGGCTGAATGATTTTTCTTGATCAGTCTTCAGATAAAGGAAGGGAAACAGATGTTTTCCATCAATTTTACTTGTATGCTTCTTTCTGTAAAGGGAAGAGGCATAAACTGTTGGCTTAAGGCTTTACATTTTGTATGCAGACAACTGCAGATGCTCAAATCATCTACTAAAACAAAGTGAGGGTTTTGGTCTCTTGGCAACTCTACTCACTAGAATTTCTCTAAAAAAAGCAGAGTCTGTTGGGGTGATACCACAGAATCAGAATGTACTTGTCTAGAAAACTTTGAATATCAGTCTGCAATTACTGAGAGAAAGGGAGAAAAGGAGAGAGAGAAAGCGAGAAAGAGAAAAAGAGAGAGAAGTTTAGTATCGCTCTACCCTATTATTCAATTATATATTATTTATCATTTATCTCATAGTTTTTCTTCAGGATTTAGTTCCTGAAGTAAAGTTATTGTCTACGAAGTTCTGGTTTTTCCTGATAAGTTAATTTCAGCCCTCATGATTGGACAGGTGCCTGAAAATCTGCTGGGGATAAAAACTTTTATTTTGCGAATGAGAAGAGAAATAACAACCCAAAAGGTACTAGTCCAGTGCTGGTGTTGTAAGTTTGGGGAAAAGCCAGCAATTCAGAAGTTCTGAAAATATGATAGGCCTAACAGTAACAAGGGAGTATTAAAATTGTACATACCAAGGAAGGAAAAGGGAAAAGCCAATCCTCCCTTACCCCACCAAGAAGAAGCCAAAACACCAACTCCTAGCCTAAAAAGTTAGTTATTCTGTTGTGAAGTCATTCTCTGTTGCTACAAGTTAAACTTTTGCAGATGGATATACAAGATGTTTCTTACTTTATGTGCTGTTCCCCTGGAAAGCATAAAAATGAATGTTTAAAGACTTTCTTCGTAGTTTTGAGTAAAATATTTATGTTAGTTAGGTGTCCTGGTGTAATTCCAAATACAAAATTACATTTCCAGCCCAACATAGGGGAAAAAAATTGTAGAGGGTTTATTTGGATCTAGTTACTGTTTATCTTCTACCATAATTTTTGAGTGTGATTAACTGATTAACTTAATTTTATGTCTTCATATTTTCTACTAAGAAGCAAAAAAAAAATCAAACCAAAACCATGTACGTTTTTCTCCTATAAATCCTACGTATGGCTAATACTACTACAACTCTTGCATCTAAAGGAAGAAATACTTGCATTTTTTCCACTTACTTCATGCATGGTTTTACTACTGCAATTGTAGATGTTAAAGCAAATGATAATGCTTAACAAGTGGAAAAACAGTCATGTTGGCAACCAATATTTTGCATGACTGTTAGTTCACTTTTTAAAATACATTGTGTTTCCAGGAGACATCACCTATAAGAAATTTTTCAACTGCATGCTATTAGCAAATTAAACTAAATTAGCAGAGCCTTATATTGTTATATTGTCATGTTCCATTACTGAATATGTGATCGCAAGATAATGCATTCTGATCTCATCTTTTTCACTCTTTCCCCAGTGAAAAGGCAGAGTCTGAAGGTTCAGATCAATGCAACAGATGACACTGTCTGCATGAGGTATCTTCGACCAAGTCAAAGCACCAAATTAGAAGGTTTTGTCCTAGGTTATGGAAGCAACTTCTTTTCTAATCAGTACATTCCTCTACCTTCAGAAGGAAAAAACTATATAACAGAACTTGGTAAGACATATTTCCTGTGCATACTGTTGTTGTAATGAATTCTGGGAAGAGACTGAGGAGAATGTAAAGCTTTTCTTTGCCTATTTTTTTTTTTTTTGGTTGCTTAGGGTTTCTTTGTTTTTGTTTAAGGTGGCCATCAGGAATTTCTGTGGAAAGTGGAATTAGCAGATCCTTCAAGGAGAACAACTAGTTCTTGTTGTTTGGAAAAGTTTGCTTACTGGTATTTGTTTGGGGGATTTTTGTTTTACTAAGAGACTGTACTATACTTGAACAAATCACAGATCAAACGGGATGGTTTGCCTAAAGATGCAGCTATGAAGTAGAATACAAGGGAAATGTGATGGCTTTTAACAAATAATAGAAGAAGCAGTGAAACAGTCTTGAGAATTATGTGGTTGCTTCTTTTTGACAGGAACATTCATATCAAAATGAAGCCTCTTCTTGTAGGGATCTACTGCAGTATTACATATTATAGATAAATCTCTAACTTCTGTCAGACATTACCGACCAAATTCTGTGAGCTGTTTCATGGAAGAGATTAAACCATGTCAAGAAT
This sequence comes from Phainopepla nitens, assembly GCA_013400175.1. Taxonomy (NCBI): domain Eukaryota; kingdom Metazoa; phylum Chordata; class Aves; order Passeriformes; family Bombycillidae; genus Phainopepla; species Phainopepla nitens. The sequence continues at coordinate 155,075 of VXBQ01001267.1, read as the reverse complement.
GCTATATCCTGTTATCTGGAATAGGGAGAAGGAAGAATAAATTTTTAAAGCATGGATTTATCAGGATTTGACCTTTTGAGAAATCTGTTAAATCCCCGAGGATTTTCCTATTGATTTCTTTAGGCTTTTCTAGCCTGAAATAAATCAATTTACCCTCACCATTGTAATGCTGGTGATCTTGATGTAAAACAAGGAGGAGGAAACGATACGTGAGCATGGAAGTAATAATTGCCATGTTTTTGGTGTGGTCAGTTAAAGCCATTTTGAAGTCTGCTCCAGGCTGAAAACTGCAGAATGAAAACTGCAGAATAAAAACTGATAAAATAAACTTTAGACGCAGAACAATTAAGATGTTAGAGACTGACAGGATAGCTGTGACACTGGTTAACATTCCTTTTAATGAGTTGGTACTCCTGGGATCTCTTTGTAATTCTATCACCAATCCATTGTTTGACTTCATAACCATCACTTAAGCTGAGTCTGGCTTACCTGATTCATCCTGTGTGTAACTTTTGAATCAGTTAACTAAGAATGATGCACAGGATTTTCTGTTGTTTACTCTGCATTAGGCATAACAATGCCTGTTGTGTAGGAGTAGTGAAGATTAATATTTTTCAGGTGCTCAGAGATATTAGGGAAGGGCCGAAAAAGGACTGAATGTAACATCATTTGCACCTCCTATTTTATAGAAGCTTTTATACCTAATGTTTTGCAAAACTGAAAAGTGAAAGCTCAAGGTCACCTGGAATTTCAGGTATATTGATATTTTGTAGCTTTAACTATAACAGCTAATGGCTGGAAGCTAGACACCTTTCTTCAGTTCTACAGCACATCAGAGCACTGACCACATGCATATCCTTCTGCTGTAGGTTGTCTGGAGAGAGAAAAGCACAAATGTTGGAGGAATACTCTTCCTTTATGATTATTTAAAAGGAGAATTTTGTCTCCCTCTTGCTAATAGAAGTTCTCCGTTTCCTTATGACAGTAAATCTATGCTTGTGACTTCTGAATATCCAGTAACTAAACATACAAAATGCAATGTAATATAGATGGCAAGACAAGCATTTCAGAAAATGTCATCTTTGAAAAGACAGGAGTAGAAAAAGTTATCAGCAATATGTACTTCAAGTTGCCAACATTTATTTAAGGCAATTACCAGTAGGTTTATTGGAACTGTTGCTTTTAGTTGAGAGATTTAGGGTTAGATTGTATGCCTTGGGGACTTGTTTATTGGAAACAGAGAGTGCATAATCTTTCCCATTTCACAAATATTAAACACAACATTAAACTGCAGCTTTGACTGTGCTTTCCAAATGTGTATGGAACACGAGCTAAAGCAATAAACATCAGTTGTGCTTTTGGCTCTACTTTAGACTGACTTGTGTGGCAGAAATGAAGACAGAGATGATTGCTAGCACACTCCCTTCTCCCCACCATATTTAGGGATCAGTTGCTGGCAGAAACTGGAAGAATTGCAGAATAGTTCTTAATTCTAGGAACAATGATTAAGTTTTATTGTGGCAACCAGAGCTCTCAGGTCTAGTATACACTTTATATTGATTTTAGAAAAAGCAAGGTATTGTAGAGGGACAATAAAAATACTCTTAGGAAATATGCCAAAGATATAAAACCCCCTAGACCTTATTGTTGAAAAATCTCAGATTATTTTTGTACTCCTACTACATCTCATATGTAATGAAGTTGGCCTGGTATGTTAGTATGTATCTTCATACTAGAACATAATTTTAAAACAAAATTTTAAATTCCACACTCAAGGTTGTCTAACCCATGTTCTAGATATTCTAGTGATCCAAGTGCCAGTGCACACACTGAAAATGGTCTTCAGTGTGTTCCACACATTTTTTCACAATCAAAACAACTAGGTTTATAAAAAAAAAACCATTCATTTTTGCCTTGAGATCTCCTTTTTGGCCCTCTCATGCTTTGAGTTATCTGAATTTTACAGAACACAGGTGAGTTTACAGGCTTCCCTGAGCAGTGGTGGGTGAGGCTTTATTGAACAGGATGTGGAGGAAGTGGTTCCTAAATATGAAAATTCATTGTGGTCTATTTAGACCAAGACTAATACAACATAATTCTTCCTCCTTTCTTATAGGTTCTAGTGGTTCATGGAAAGAGAAACCTTTCCCAGTCAATTTAGGGACTATGATCACTGCCTTAAATTGGTTTGTAGCTGAAAGGTAAAGATTAGAAATGGACATTTAAGGGCTTTTGCTACTTTCTAAAAGGTATGTTTTTCTAATGCATTAAGGAACAATACTGTGGAATATTATCCTCTGGGAGAGAGATTAGATCCAGGAGAATGGAAAATCCGTGAAAGTGGGTCTTTTTCTGGTAGTATTAAAATTGTTTATTCTGTGATGATTTTAAGGAAAAATCATGCAGATACACAATCAGCTGCAGACCCTACTAAAAAAATTAATTAGCTGTTAGGCCACTGTAAGAAAACATACAGACTTCACATGTAAGTCCTTATTCCCTTCCTAAAATGCATCACTGCTTTGAAATATCACTTCTCCTTCCTAACAAAGAGTATAGCTCTTCTCTAGAATAGGTTTTCTACTATAGAATATAGGTAGAATGAAATGCCTTGCAGTCACTTCCACATTTCCTTGATCTAGCTCTGCATCCCTGGTTTTGTTAATGGAGCAGCATAATCGGTATTCTGTTTAGAATAAGTGTCCCCAGTTGGAACTGGGATATGGAAGATGACACATTATACACAACAATATATACTTCTGAGGCCCAAAAATTCCATATTTCCAACCCAGCCATTGTAGATTAATACGAAATTTATTGTCAGCTTTTCTGCTGGATCACATATCTCTTGTGATCCTGTTAACAGGAAGCTTGAAATCAGCAGATGGATGAATTTATAACATTATTTGTCTATAGATGAATATATTTTTAAAGAAATTATTAAGGACATTTCCTAGGATTTTTCAGGAGAGATATATGAATTTGTACAGCGTGTGACATGCATCTACATTTCATCCTTTAAAATATTCAGCACCTCACTGCAGTAATTCTTATCTTAAAATATCTCTTTTCCCTTTGTTTTGCAAATTATATAGTAACTGAGGCAGCAATTGCATAACATTAGCAATAAATGGGGATATGCCTGCAGAGGGCACATGGAAAGGGAAAAGGATTCTGTTGGATTTTCTGAACTTGTAATGAGTTTCTGCTGGCAACAAAGTCTTGAGCTGCTTCATGCACTAGTAGATAGAGCTGAATAATACTGAAATCTCAATGACAAGGCAGCAGCAAAGTTTGTTTCCAAGAGTTATGCCTCTGTTTCAGGACACCAGATATGGTTTGTGCTAAGTGTAATTTATGTGATCACATGACAGTAAACAACATTAGTTTTGATCATGAAAGCCATTCAGACATTGTCAATAGATGTCAAGATGTTAATTCAGCTAGACTAATAAAAAGGTGAATGGACCCACCCAAAAGCTCTGGGCTTGACTTAAACCTTTATCTTATTTTTTTTCTGTCTTCCTGACTCATAAAAAAGAGTATTTGCTTAAGAAATTTGCATTAGCCTTTTCTACCTTGGCTGGGAAGATTGCAAGCTTGCCTCCTAGAAATTGTTGATACTGTTGGAGAAACCCAAAAAATTGGGTGGAGACAGGAAAGTTTTGTAAGAATGACCAGCAATTATGTGTTCACATATATATATGTCTTTATGTATACCTATGAGAGGGTTCTAGTACCACCTTGAGTACGTTTTCAAAAGTGTAATTCAGGGATCTGTGCCAGAGCAGTGCTTAGCTAAAAGATCTTGCTGTGCATTTTCTTATATCTGATCAATTACCAGAAACTGGTAGTTACATTAGCTACATGCTTTTCCAGATGCCAAATTATGTGAATTCAGCATCGTGTTGGCTCCTGCTAACTTACCTGAAATCAGGTTCTCATTGCTAATGCTAGCTGAGCCTACCAGGAAAGAGGAGGTCAGGAGATGCCCCTTCCTCTAGACAAGTGCATTGATCAGCAGCGGGTGCATTCATGCCGGCCTCTTGGTCCCACTTCTCTGTCTTTTCCCATGCTTGTCACACTACAATACTTTCCATCCTCCCCTTCCTCCAGCTTTGCCCTTAACAATATCCCATGATAAGTCTATAGCAATCCCTAAATATGGATTAAGGACTTGCAGCCTGAAGCCAAAAAATACTTTGTTTTGATTTCTGAATCCAGTGGTCCATGAATTCTAATGATACATTTGTAATACTCTTTTAAGATTTATTCTAAATTCATCAGCCAGTTCATTCTTACATTGTTTTGCTTTTGAGTGCCTGTTGACTGGGCTTGAATAGTGTGCTTGAACAAAAGCAGAATTTCCTAGCATTTTGTAGCACATGTTAGTTGCCTGCTGCCACTGCTTTGATAGCCTAGCTCATGGCATGTGGAAGCAAGTGCTCTCCTATGTTAATCTGATATGTCAATGTCATGTATTTTTGTTACATTCTGGTTGTCGTCATAAGGTGTTAAAATGGATAATAGAAGCTTTTTCTTTTAATAATTTTAATTTTTAATATAATAACCCATGTTTGGGGAATTATACCACTAAGAATTAGGCATGGATTGATCAAGGAGCATTTCTCTGGTACACATGGGCATTTTCCTAGAGTATTTTGTGGCTAAAGGATTGAGTAGTGATCTCAATTTGGACTTTATCTCTGATCTGAAAGGAGTTCTTAGCCAAGATGTTTGTTGTTCTAGCCTTAGTAAAGGGGGTTAGACAGTAATAGATTCAAAGAAGTGGTCTTAGAGTAGCAGCCCTCCAAGAATGTGTTAGGCATCAAGGAGCTGCTAAGATTTTCATAGCAAACTTGCAAATATATTTCAAACTTAACTTGTTAAAGCTTGCATTTTTTTTTGTAGGGATCCTTCATTTATGAGATTGTGGATCCTCACAGATGACACACAGATCTATGCTTTGTATCTTTATCATATATGTCTCTGCTAGGTACAGACTGATGTTGAAATGATTTTTGCAGGCAGATGCTGGATTCATGTATCTATGTCCAGACATTGATCTTAATTATGTAACTATCCTTTTCTTACTAAATACAGTTCAAATAAAAAAAGAAATATTCAGTTGCTGACAGGATTGTCTGTACTTTGTGGTGTAGTTTGTTTTTACTTAAGGTTGTAATTTTATTTTTCAAATGAGCTTCTCTTCTTAAATATATTTCCATGCAAATAGTTGATCTATTTTGTGAATCATAATTACATCCAGTCAAACATTCATATTTTTATGATTGACTGTCACATTTTCCTACCTACCTCCTATTTCAGCAATTTATCTCTTAAGCATTAAATGAATAGGTGCAAAGTAAATTATGGTTTTATTTAAGTTCTGGTATTCTGCAGAATTTTCATTTTCTTCTGCTGTGTTACTCACCTCTCCCCAAGATTCCTGCTTCTTATAGACATGGATCTGTGGAATGGATTTTGAATATATAGGCATCATAAAAGAACACATATTATCGAGAAGTATTTTCTGTAACTTGACAGAATTGAATACATGGGTGAGGCAATGTTTTAACACCCTGAAAATGAATTGAGTCATAGTAGCACCAGATGATTTCAGCATTGTGATGATGACTGAGAGCCATATTTCTCAGCAAGAGGGCTGAATCAGTGTGGAAACTCAGTAGTCTACTGAACTTACTAAAAGAAATGTTGAATTGCAGTGGAAGGCTAAGAAAGAACTCCCATTTCTAATGAGTCAGGGCTCATTATATGATATCATAAAAGCTTTCTGCATTTTTAAATTTCAGATTCCTTGGATACAGAATGTATATCTATCCAGAATAAAAGCATTTCAAGGCATGTGTTCTCCATCCCATGCATAATGCTTTGATACTGTGCATCAAACTAATGAATTTAACTTAAATTACAGTTGTTCTACTCTTAACATCTATATAGTAGCATGGGTCATTCTGCTCAGGAATCATGGAATCATATTTCAAAATTAAGATATATCTTAAGTACAGAACAGAAATTTATTTTTGTATCCCAAGTATTGGATGGATTTGTTTAACAAGTTCATTTTTTGATTTCAGTTATAATGATCATGATATTGAGGTAAATTCAGTGGTTCTAAAGAAGTGGTACTATTTAAACCTGCCTCTCCTCTAACAGCACTCTCTTAACATCTAGTCTCAGCCTAGTTTTCCTAATACTTCCTTTTGTAGGTTGCATTGCAGTCAGAAGAGCCCTGAATTCTCTGGAAAATGGGAATGTGTTGTATTCTTTATTAAGGCAACATTTGTTAAATTCATCAAAAGAAAGCTTAATGAACAGCATATAACACAAAATATTTCCACAGAGAACACTTTGTTACAGAGCAAAAACACCTGCTAGAACTAATGAATCCTGAAAACTGCCAGGTTTTGTAGCTGAGATGTCCAGTGAGATATTAACAGTCTTTGTTTATTGCCATATTTTGTTTAGCAGTTAATCTATTTCTATGCTGCTACACAAGTCATTTCAGATTTCAGACAGAATTGATTTTTCCATTTATGGAGCTGGAAAAAACTGTTTCAAAGTTTTTGAATAACTTTCTTTCACAATCCTTGGACATTTTACTGATAAACCCATAAATTTTAAGAGTTTTGAAGACTGGCTTTGCAGTTCTTGAACTTTCAAGGTCATGCTTTAAAATAATCTTTTTGAATACTTTGTGGCAGTTATAGCAGTCTCACAAGTGGGCATAAATGCAGAGTAGAAGACTGGGTGTAAAAGAGAGGGAAACAAAATTATTTTAAAGCATTGCTTATTTCTAGTTTTCAGTCTCAGTACAAAAAATGTCCAAGTGTTTACACAGGTCCCACACTCTAAATATTAAAGAATGTTTTTTGTAAATGAAGATGTATTTACACCTTGGGGTTCCTTTCTTTTTAACTAATTCTTTCTTCCACACTGCTTTGAACAGCTGTTTTCAGTGCTTATTTTGGTTATTGGGCGCAGATGGAACCCATTTGAAAAGATTAATTAAACAACTTAGGTGCATCCATAGCATGGGTTTCCAGTGATTTAGGTGCACAGAATCAGTGAAGTTAGGTTAAAGTGGTTTTCCCCACACTGGCAGAACCTTTTCAGTAGAATATCAAGCTTTGGATTTTTTTGGTACTGCTTTTCTTTCTCTTTACAGAAATCTGAGTGTAAGAGAAAACTGAATTATTTCTTAGCAATTCTGTTCAGTTGGTAGAATTCATGGTGCCTATAACACTGAAATACACAGGAAATTCAGTCTCTTATTTATAGTTATGCATTTAGGTAAATGTGTCTAAAATAGAATAGGAATTCTATGTAATCCTCTTTTTTTAAAGCTATAGTAAAAATAATTTTGGTCAGTATAGAGTGAGCCAAATTCTGGTCATGGATATCTTGCTGGAATCTCCTAAGACAACTTGTCTCATGTTGCAGTTTGGAAAGAACAGAGCTTGATTTTAAATAATTAAGAAGGGCAGAAATGGCTAACATCTGGTTTTTAAAAGTAAGGGAAAATCTTAGTTCTGAAGAGGAATTCCCCAAACTAAAATAAACATCTCAACCTTGTTTTAATTGAAGCATTTATAATTTTGAACTCAATGAATTCTAAAGAAAACTGCCTAAAGATCACAAAGATTGGATAATGTATCAAGAATTCACTGACTATTTGACTTTTTCTTATTAATTTCAGATTAATCTCTTTTCAAATAAATAGCACGTCGATACTAATTGCTTTTTCTTTCATTTGCAGATGCAGAGCCGCGGTATTTGGTTTCAGTTAGACCAGCACGCGTTTCAAATAACAAGAAATCTTGTTCAGGTATTTTAATATTACTGCATCTCTTTCTTAAAATATTTGAAAGAAAACATAGCCTTTTGCTGGGTTTCTTTGAAAAGATAATTCTACCTGTAGGCATCTGACTGGGATGCACAAATTCCGTATGTGGAAAGGTAAAAAAAGGACAGTGTTTCCTAGCCAGTAGCCATGCACATGGTATTCAAAACATGAAGATGTACCTAAAGATTTTTGCATAAAGTTCTTACAAATGAGAATTGGAATTTAGAATAGTAATTGCTGATGTTTAAAGACGTTAAGGTTGTTCTTCCCAAACTACAAGCAAGGATTTCTTCATCCATAGAAATGTTAATGCTCTTCGTTTCTCATTGGAAAATGGTAGTGTGTGTCTGTCTGATTGTCTCTAGATCAATACTACCCCTGAGTTTGCTGATGCAAGAAGTTATGGAAAGAGTGATATTTCCAGCTGAATCTCTACACAGCAGAGTAGAAATCTGAATTTTATTCTCATCTGTTTCAAAGCCCTTCTATATGACCTTAATCATGTCATTAATATTGTTAGTTCTGGATTCCTTACTTTAATATGGAGACTTAATTCTGTACTTTAGTATGAAGAATTCTTTCAGAATGACTGGACTGTTGTAAAAAATAAACTGATGACCTATCCCTGGAAGCACTCAAGGTCAGGTTGGACAGGGCTCTGAGAAACCTGATTCAGTTCAAGATGTCCCTGCTCATGGCAGGGGACTTGGACTAGAAGGTCCTTAAAGGTCCCTTCTAACCCAAATTATTCTATGATCTTTAGATGATTTTTTTTTTCCTAACTCCCAGTAATGCTTGGGATAAATCTTTTCTTGCTCTTGGCCAGGTATAACACAAATATGTCTGGAAAGATTTTGGAAAGTGATTTACCTTTCAGAAGCAACATACATTTTGGTTCTTAATGTAGGTTTTGTAGCAACATATTCATTAGCAACATAAATTAAAACCCAACATGGTTAACATTTCTAAATGTGCACGCATGTAGTGATGGAAAGTACAAATCAGGCTGTCAGTAGGGTTGGTTAAATGAGGATACAGGGTTCAAAAGGCATGAGAAGAAAGTTAGTCAAATCTGGTTCACAACAGTGAGAAAAAAACCCTTTAGATCAGCGGCTTATAAACTTTCAGGAAATGTTGGTCACCTGTATGTTTTGAGGAGGTACGATCCCTTAGATTTTTGAAGTATGTAATATGATTTAAAGAATATATTGATTTCCTATAGTCAATCGTTTTTCAAACACCAGAGATTCTCCTTAGACCTGTAGTGGTCTGTAAACTACAGGGTCAAAATAGAGTCTCTAGATCATTTGTTCATTTCCAACTATTAGCTTTTAAATTGTCTTTAAAATAAGTTCTTTCTACACACTAGAGTTGTACTTCATACACAGCAAAGCTGAAGTTCAGTATCATGCAAAACCTGATTTCAGTATTGTCAGTAATTAAAAGAGAAAAATCCTGCAGATACAGACACTGACTCAGATCTGCCTGCAGTTAAAAGCAAAAGAACTTTTTTTAGGTTTTATTTTACTCTTAAGAATGCTCTAGAAAATATTGATATGTGTAGATATATTTGCAGTGATACTGAGAAACCTGCCAAGAATTTACTATTTTTATCACAATCACGGAGACTTTCTGATGTCCTGGACTCTGTCATATGTTCTGTGATATAATCCAAGATAGGCAGAGTTTTTCATTTAATCTACCTATAGCTTATACAAAGCATACTTAAACCACCAAATGATCATTTTCAAAAACTAACTTAAACTGGAATATTAGGTTGAAAAAGTGACCATGGACACTGTCTCTGCCACTTTTGTAAATCATAAGTTAGAAATGGTGACCATGAAAAATCTTCATTTACTTAATTATCCAACTGCAAAAACTTTACATAATGCAGGAGAGAAATTAACTTTATATGTTTCTTATCTAGGTCGGAACAAGACCCAAAAACCTCTGCAGCTGGTGGTTGGTACTCTTACCCCAACCTCTGTATTTCTCTCTTGGGGCATCCTAGTCAACCCTCAACATGACTGGACAGCAACAAGTAACTGTGCTAGTGACAGGTAACAACAGAAAAAGATGGGGTTTATCACTATAATGATTTCGTTCAGTGCAGCTCTCTGCTGTGGTTAAGATAAATTTTACATTGGAAATGAAAACGTTGTAAACAATAGTTCTGAATGTGGAGTAAGTTTTGTCGTTTGCTCATGCCAGTGCTCTGCAAATCTTGACAGCAAGTTTAGTCAGATGTCTACATACTGAATTACAAATCTTGATATTTCACACTGGATCCTTTGTTCTTAAACTGGTGGCCTTGGCTCTACCTTCATTCGTATCTGAACCAATTGAAACTTTGTTAAATTACAGGAAATATTTTACTTTAGAGTTAACTGAATAAGCGTAAAAGAAGTATTTTGTTGTGCTGAGGTGGGAGAATGATGCCTTGTTTTAACATTATTTGATTTTTATTTCCTTTACTTTGTCTTATCACCATAATTGCTTTCCTGCTATTGATACAGTACAGCTTTCATTAATTTTCTGTTGTAAGTAGAAGAAGATCTCTTCCATGTCAGTGTTTTTGGCATTCACTGCATGGCACAATAGGTGGGAAACTCAGGGGGGCTCACCAAGTAGCAGTTTCAAGAGCAGTCATAGTGCAGAAGAGTTTCTCTATTAAGTGCACTATTATGGTTTAGTAAACCCTTGGCATATGAATAAAATTATTAAAAATTGATAATGCAGATGTTTTCCCTACTTTGTCTTTTTGTGTTCTCTTTATATTCTTCCTTGACAACAGAAGAGTTTTTTTACCTTCATTTACTTTGTGTGAAGAACTATTCTACTCAGCAGTGTTTTGCAACTCTTATATTTCGGGTTTTAAGTGCACTTTTTTTTTTTTTTGCATGATTCATAACATTTCTTTTGCCTGTCTAATATTTATCTAATTTGTAGCTGTATAATTTAGACTTGAATTTTCTTACTCTGGTGTCCATAAGAAAACTCTAGCTGACACAATTAAACTGGCTGTCAAACGAAGGTTATGTTAATTTCATACCTTTACAAAAATTTCATACCTCACAAAAGGACTAATCCTTTTTAAGCATCAGAAATTTCCCATGAAAAAGATTTGGATCTTCATCACCAACCATTTCAAACACTATTTGAATTTCAAATTTCAAACACTATTGAAAAAAGGTTAATGTTTGTTAGGAAACTGTTATGGAATGTTAGTAAATGTCCAAGGATGAAATTTGATCGTATTTTTCTTCAGCAAAAATAAAAGTTGGTTTAGGCTTAGATTTTGCTCTTTGAATAAAGGAAGAAGCAAATACTTTCCTACTGTGAGAAACTGAGGAAATGAGCTGATCTTGGATGAACTTGTAAAGTGTTTTGACATAGTGATTTTAGCACCATTTTTGCGAAGAATTTATCTTTATGTGATGCGTCAGCCTCAATGTTGCAGCAGCCATTGTGCAGTGGAAATGAAGAACACTTCAAGAGAAGCCTATATCCTGTGTTAATCCACCTGGAAATTCAAGGCAAATGGTATCCATCACTATGCCTTTGTCAATTCTGTGTTTTCTCCTCAGCAACTGAATTTTCTTTTTGGACATTCATTGACACAAAGTTTGAACGAAGTTTTAAACATAGCTTTACAGTTAGGGCAGTGTGCTACTAGTGTCTTGCTATGTTTATAATATATTCTGATGTATTCATCCTCTCAGGAATTACTTTTAATGTGCACTCCATTTTAGTGAAGTGTTGTCAGACAGGAGTAGCTAGTTTAAAAACATTTATATCAAATTACAAATGATCTTATCAAAGATAGGTAGATACCTATAACCAGATTTCTGGTTTGCAATCATGCATAGCAATGAAGTTAATGAAGAAAAAAAAAAGTCACTGAAGTGGTGCTCTTATTAATTTTACCTTTATTGGCCCAATGTGCTTGTGATTTATATAAATGATGAAAACAGTTGTCAATGTGACCATGGTGCATACATCTAGAATTCTAAGAGAGATTAGATCCATATGTATTTCTAGTCAGTGTGTAGAAGAAAAACTATTAATTTATTAGAATAATTTGAATGACTGATAATGTACAATAAGAAAAAAATTGGACGTAGCCCATTGTTAGCAAGCTAGCATTGTGATAAAAGTATGAGACTTACAAAGCATGTGAAGGATTTACCAATATTTCAGTCTATTTCAGGGGCAGTCTGCCTGACTCAATGCTTTTTCATCTGGCATGTTCTCCTTGCTGGGACACGCTGCAATGTACTGTTAATCATCCTCCAGTTTGCTGTTAGTGGCTAAACTCTAACCTTTGGCATTGACAGTACATAGCAGTCAGGACCTCTTAACTCAGTTCTGTCAGTAAATATCCCACCAAGGTTTAAATTGGTAACTCCCTGTGACCTGAAATGGAGTCACTGTTCTCGGCCTCTGATTTTACCATCTCCATGTGGATGTTAGGCTTTTGTACAAACGTTGCATAATAAAAGTTATTTCGATGTGTTACTGAGTCAGAAGATAGAAACCACATGGAATAGCACAGTTCTGCTGGCCAAGATTTTCTCTAGTGCGAGTTTGACCTCAGTGGGATATTCCCTGGAATTTCTTGGTTTTGTGAGCAAATGTGTTTGGAATAAGAGGTGCCATATTCTCAAAGAGCATTGATATCTCTTACTGCTTCAGTGAAATTATTGCTTGCTTGCTTCTTTAGGGCACATAGTGGTCTTCTGTATCTATGAAATTTTTAAGAAACTCCAATGAAAAAAATTTACTGTGACATTTTTCAACAAACCATTCTTTTGGCTTAACTCCCTAGAGATTAAGAGCATAAGACAATAGAGTGCTATGTATTTCCTTCAAGATAACCCCAAATGCTAATCTCTTGTTGAAGCAAAAATATTCACTGCCATTTTTGTGGACTAAAAATGAAAGGCAAAATTTTGAAGCATTCTTGAAGTGACTATTATCTCTCATCAGGCCCTTAGCACTAGAATTTAAAATAAAACAAAAATACATAAATCAATAAACTCAAGTGATTAGTTTTATGTAAACTGATGAAAACAACATAACACCAGAAAGCACAGTTGGTGGAGCCTGTGTCAGCATCCTCTGCTTTCTGACACCAGTGGACAACAGTTGATGAGGGAAGATAGCAAAGTCATGCTAAGATATCCTGCTGCACAGCCATGTTCAGGCCCTCTTTTTATTATTTCCAAGAGAGTAAGAGGCTTGTTTCATCTCTGCCTGTGTTCAAACAAATATTAGTGGACAAAATAAAATAAAAGTCAAAATAAAAGTACTAGGGACTGCTAGATGGACATTTACTGTCCATCCAGGTCTGAAAAAGAGAGAATACTCTGTAGATTTTTCTTTCTTTGTATTTGCTTTGATTAGAACATATCTTTAGCTGAGGGGTCGAAAAACTTTGACTTTGGACTTTGACTCTCAGTTCTTTAGGAAGAAAAGTCAGGGGATGGAACAAAAAATCTTATTTTCCATGTTAGATGAAAGCAGGGTTTATAGATACAGTAAAATATAATATTCTTTTGAGTGGATTGTATAGAAAAACAAACACACTTTCAGATACATGAAAAAAAATTAAAACCTGAAGGTATGTCTTTTTTTAAGTTAAAAACTATGACAAATTCCCATTGGCATTGTTTTAATTGGTTTGCCTGTGATTTAAATGTCCTAATGTCATACTTGCAAGTAGCCCAGATTTTGTTTTATTTTATCTGATGCTTAAAAAAAAAGTAAGAAAAACAGTAAGGGAAAACCAGAGAAGAGTCCATACTTAATGTTTATGTTGCATAGTATGTTGAAGTGGGGTTTTTAAGACCCTAAATTTAGAAAGATACGTGCCTATCTCCTCTTGTGCCTATTTGCAAACTTGTAGCAATATGCAGCCACCGACAAAAGTCATACTTTGTGTTGCAAGTGTCATACAAAATGTATACCAAACATATCAGAATTTCTTAAAGGCAAACATACAGCAGCCAATACACCTCTTGAGTTTCACGTGCTTTTGAGTTGCTGCTGTGGGAGTACATGCTAAAAGCTTGTTTAAACTGGAATGATTTGTTGCTGTATAGTCTCTCCCTCTTCAGAGCTTCTCACTCTTCATTTCAGTCACTCTACTAAAAGTATTAAGTAAAAGAAGTTAATTTTAGTGATCATGTAAATGTCAAAACTAAATTAGAAAGTGCTTTGCAAACTTAACTGGTAACCATCACTGGTGTCATTCTTTACATTTTTTACATACGCTGATGTCTGTTACTTTACAGTAAACTTAGTAAAAAAAAGAAACAATATAATCAATTTCATGTGCCAATTTGCGCAACACTGTCTGAAAAATCATAGTTCAAACCATTTCTTTTATTACTTTCTAACATTAAATGGATGCTGCACTTCTAATGAAGTCTAACTATAAATAAGTAAATACCTTGTATGCTAGAGTCTCTTTTAAAAAATTCTGGTTGCATTTCTGTGAACAAAAAAGAAATGAGCTTTTTAATCTTTTGTCTCTGACAACACAAAATCATAGAGCTGGAATGTTCTTATATCTCCAAAGCTTAATTGTTTGTTTAGTGTTACGTGTGACTAAAATAGTCATGATTAAATTGTTTGGAGTTTTCATTGGGACGTGGTTCCAAATAAAGCTATGATATTTATACAAACTGACCTAGTCTTGAAATCCCATAAAACCATCTGCCTTACAGGATTTCCAGTATCTAATTGTGTCTGAATACTTGACTGTGCAGGCATGTTCTGGAAATCTGGATGAAAAGAGATTTGCTTAAAAAATGGAAAAATGGCACTGGAATTCTTGGCAAAACAGTATCATTCACACTGATAGACAAAAGCTTGATGTCTTGCCTATCCATCCTAGAATTTTACTTCTTTTAACAGTGAATATGGTTTGCTTCATCCCAAAAGCAAAAGCCCTCTGTGCTGTTTCTTTAAAATGGTCATTTTATTTTGATTTCTAGTGCAATGAAAAGGCTGTCTCTAAACTGAGCACTGCCTTGCATTCTAGGGTTTTAAAAAACTGTGTAAGCTGAACGTAGAAGAGAAATAACCTTCTGTGTCAGGCTGAGAGTCTTTTACATTGACTTTGCAGATACAGTAATCACTACACTGGTTGGCCTATGAGTAACCTGGTGCTCTTGTGGCTTCCTTTAAATTATGAAATTGGTCTTGTTTTATTTCTGCCATCATATTTTGTGTGCATCTTATGTGGAGGCAAGTGAAGAAAAAAATATCATCAAAGATACAGGGTTTCAAGAATGCAGACACTTAACATTCAATGGTGTTGCACAAATGCATATGGAGAGAGGCTCTCTTGATGAATGTAGGATCTTCATTCCTCTGCTGTGGTGGGTTTTGCCTTTTTTCCCCCCCCTCATTATTACAGCCATTAATTCTGCATGCAACAAAACCTCTCACCTGCCCCTGACACCTTTTATTTTAAATTATTGGAGTTTTAGCTGTCCAGTTAAAAGGGAGGAGGTAACATTTCCCTGCAGTTCCTAGGGTGGCCTGATTGGTGGTATCTTCAAATGATTGAAGCATTGCCTGTTAGAGGGTGCAGGGGAGGTACTAATTTTTATGGAGTTTGAGAAAAGAGCTCCAATGTTTTATAGACTGCTAGCTGGCAAAGAAACAGAGTGAACCCTGAAATAATTTGATTAATATTTGTTGTAAATAGAAATAGAAGACAATTCAATAAACATTATTCTGTTTAAAATGTTTCCCACCAAAACACATAACAAATCAATTAATCAAAATTAAATGTTAAATTAAGTTAAATATTGTCAGGTCCTTATACCTGCTGAGAATCTAGATTAAAATAATTTCTCATCAGGTGTAGCTGGATGTGCCATCGCCTTGCTGAAACCTCAAACCAGTATTGACAGGTGAGAATAGCATTCCTAGGAGTGTTCCACAGTGTATTACTTGGATATTAGGTGCCCTGTGGTGAGCAATCAGATTTTCCTTTTCTTACCTCACAGAGATAATGGGAAGTGTTTTATTTGAGAAACACGTAGTGTAGCTTTCTCTTTTATGTGACTATGACAGCACTCTATTTCAGCCTGCCTTCTGTCATTCTGGAGGGAATCTATGAAGATGTTTTGCTGAATGTTTCCAGTTCAGCCAGCTGCACTCATTTTGTGCCTGTATGTCACTGCCGCAGGGGGATTGATAGACGTGAGTGGTGACTGGATCTTACTGCTTACTCATGTCTTCAATTATATGTGTTGACTGTTTGATAATGTATTTTTGATGAAAGAAAGGTTTGAAAAAGGGAGAAATTAAAATTACAACAAAATTCAGTCAGTACAGTGTTCTCAGGCAGATGCAGAAATTGCATCTTATTTGGCAGTTTGTTGGTCTGGTTTAACAATGAGTTGTTCTTTGATGACAAAACATGGCATTTCTGAATTTTACTCCATAAACAAATGATTGCATTTTCCCAAAAGCACATGTAGATATTTAGATATTTTTAAGAGTTAAATATTGTGACCTGCAAATTGTTAAACGGAACTTCATTTTTATTGCTTTTTATTGAAATGGTTGAGGAAATTCTGTCATCATAGTCAGTGTTTTTAGTACTCACTATGGCAGGTTTCCACTGAAATAATTATACCCTTGGTAAAGTTTTTATAGGCTTGGAAATCTTGGAGTTGAGAACACATTTCTTCTGTGCCATATGTTTCTCTTTCTAATGGCACAATTAGGAAAATCTTCTTTTCAGGTTTTATAATAGTCTTGAATTCAAGTGAAAGATGGAGTTATTTTGTTGTTGTTCTTGTTGTGCAAGCATTCTTGGTATTTTAATTCGTATCAGGGTGAAGGAATTTCCAGGTGTGGAGACAGCATTAAAAAGTACAACATTTTGTCCACTAGAAGCAAGTGGGGACTGCCACTTAAAAGCCTATCCATTAACAACAAGTAGTGGGTTTTTTTTCTCCTCATTTCTGATGTAGCTGGTTTTAGATTGTTCAATAACTGAAGTGAATCAGTAAGTATACTGTCTTTTTTCCATCATGTGCAACCACTTTATTACAATTCCATTGGATTAAAATAGGTAGGAAAAGGTAAGGATGAAGATGAAAACAAGTGAAAATTCCTCTTTCAGGCAAGGGAAGAAGATGACTATTTTCACTTGAATTCACTTTTGATGTCTGTCTATACTTATTCTAAATCCCTTACCAAAAGACTTTGTGAGGTCCAGTAAGTGGCCTTTGCGTTGAAGACTGAATTTGTTTGTTAAAATTACATCCTTTGCAAGACAGTGATAGGCAGTTCAAATAAGCTGTTCCTGTTGGTTAATGTCTGTGTGACTACATACAAATGGATTAAGAGGATAAAGGAGAAGAAATTTTCCTTCTTTAAATGTTGCCAATAATTGATTATGTAAAATGTTCTTTGTCAGTTAAACTGATAATTAGGTCTATTATTTGACATTTGATTAGATCACAGCCCACAGAAGTAAGGAGACAGATTATTACATGGTAGTCCTGGAACTGAGAGAGGATATTCACTACTTGTCTTTTTTTTTTCCTTTCCTTTTCAAGTTTTAAGTTAGGCTATATCTCGTTTTGAACACAAAGTAGTACAGTTAATGAAGTTATGGGAGCCAAAATATAATATCATTTAAACAATTGATCTTGTAACCTGGTGAAGTACCTGAATGAGCTGAGTTGTAGCAACTAAACCAGGAGAATCTTTATTTTTGATGCCAAGAAAAGAAATTTGACAATTATAAGATAAAATATGTAAACAAAGTGAACCATTATGTATGGAAATAGTTTCCATGGATGGCACTTTCCATGTCTTCAGTTGTATTTTAACAGTGAAGTTGGAACTTCTGTGTACTTAACAATCACATTTCGTGTAAACTGTGTTCTGAAAGTGTTCTGTAATTTTAGCAGAAGCAGCTTTATGAATTCACTGTATTAGGTTTGATCCACTAAGTAATTTTAGTCTGGACTTTTGAAACATTTTCAGTTGTTTAAGAACCATTTTTTTGTTGATTTGGGTTTTTTTAAGTCCTCTTCTTTTTTCTCTATATAATTGTCTATGTAATGCCTGTAATAAATCTCACAAGCAAGCATTAAGTTGCTCTATTTAAGTGTGGCAAAATACAGTGGGACTGAATTCGTCCCTTTACTGATGATGTAAATGTGAGATAGATATGGATGACAGATATGAACTATTTATGTTATGTGTTACAATTTTCAGTAATACTTGGATTAAAAAGTTTCCAAATATCTCAAAGATTTGCTTTTCGAAAAAAAAGAAACCTGCACTCCATTCTGGTGGTGATTCAGCATGTATATTGAAAATGAGACTTTAGTCAGCAGGGGAGTTCTTGTGCTGAAGCTCTCACCATTTCCACCGCCTCATTTTTGATTGGCTAACATTGCAATCATGCTTTTTCAGGGTGGTGCTCCTTGACAGAATTGGGCAATTTCTGTAGAAATGTTTCCTGGTTTCACAATCAGTTAGCATCCATCATGTTATTGATTTAAACTGCTGAAAGTAATGCCTTGGTTTATTTTTTTTTTGTTTGAAGTGGAGGCAATACATAATAGGATCTCTGGGGCATGTACTATACAAACAACAGATATTACTAGTCTTCCTTGGAGAATGTTTTTGAACTGATTTTGACCGGAACAACTTTCACAGGATGGATATAGAAGATTTTGAGAAATCAGTAGAGGCTTCTTGACTAGCAGACTTGTGATTCAGTTGACTGGTTCTGACATATGTCAAAATCACAGGAACTGCTCAGACAGTGAGCTTACACTTTGTGGCTAGAACCTCATGTACAGTGGATGTTTGAGAATAAGGAGACTGTCCTTTGGCTCTTTGTACAATATTCCTAATGTCAGGGACTGTATGATAGGCTATATATATGTGGAATAAATCTGGTTTTTCTGATATTTGGGGACCATAAAGAACCAGAAAGAGGAAGAACAATAGAACGTTATTGTTATTGTTATTATTGCCTCACAAAAACGGTTATAGTGAGTTCCTATGTGTAGACCTATTATCTTTTTTTCCTGAGCAGGTTCTATACAGTTCGCTACAGAGAAAAAGGTAAAGACAAGAAATGGGTTTTTCAGCTCTGCCCAGCCACAGAGACAGTGATTGACAATCTGAAGCCAAACACACCTTACGAATTTGGAGTTAAAGACAATGCAGAGGATAGTATTTGGAGCAAGACTTTGAACCATAAAACAGTTCTCTCTAGTAAGTATTTGACAATAGTTAATCAAATAGCTGCTGATTTTGACAGTGTTTTTTCCTCTATTATGTTATTACTTAGAGTAAGCTGCTGATCACATTTTTACTGTTTAAATGCCATCCATCATGCCCCTAAAAAATTCTTTTAGGAATTGCTGAAACTATAAATATTTTGGTTTTGAAAAACTGCCGCCTAGTCTTCTGAAAGATGTTCTCCTGTCATTGCAAATAGAGGCTCTGCTGCAGGTTGGTAGAATTCTAACAGTGTTTAGTACAGATACCCATCAAGCGTTGAGTATGAATATTTATAATTCTGACTGGATTCTAAGCTTTTTCCTTAGGCAGTGAATAATAAGCTGATCAAGTAATGAACTAATCCATCAACCATCATCCAATTAATCAATTTAATTTCTTCTATCAACTAGTATGAGTCATGGAAATTATTAGCATTATTTTAATCTTCTTTTACACCTGCTTTTACATTGAAGCTGGTCTCCAAAGTAGACAGAGCCTGTCCTGCCTCAATGGGCCCTTTATGACTCCACTCAGAAACTGAATTTGAAGCTACTTTTCAATCAAAGTATTATATGTATCATGTCTGAAGCATACAGTGTTGTGTATGCTTTTGTTTGTGTTTTCATGGAGGCAGTCAATAACAGCTCTGGCTGGCTCTCAGTCATATTTTAGGATTCTCCTCTGAAGTCCCAAGACAATATAAGAGAAGTGATGTCAAATTAACCCTTGTAAAAGTATGTACGGCTGAAAGAATCACTTGTACCAGTAGAGGAAATAGGCATCAGCAGAGGTTTCCTCCTTTTAATGATAAGAAGAGAGTACTTAACAGAGATTATCCAATTTGATTTATTTTTCACAAGCATTTGCATAAAGGTATTTTGAAACATGATGTTGGTCAGAAGATGCTGCAAACTGCTATGCTTAGTATTTTTAGCTTGACCCAAAATGTAAAGAATGGGAATTCTCATTAGAGAGCCTTGTTCATATGAGATTTCCAACTGAAATTTAATTTGGACTTCAGTTTTGACTTTAGGTGAGTTACAGAGTTCAATATACTTTAGGATAAGGGAGGGGAGCAGTACAGTAACTTGTAAGACTGGGAAAACCTTCATACTCCCTAATAAAGAGCTTTGCTGGCCTTCTTTATAAATTTCAAAGCTATAACTTTGAAGCAGCTGCCCGGTGTCCATAGAGTTGTTTTAGCAGTCCAGAATACCATTGCTACACCATGAGCTTAAAGAGGACAATGGTGGCAGCCTTTTCCCATGCCTGATTTACCAAAGGCTCTGCTTCGCAGCCTTACAGATATCTTACCAAGTGTTTTTTTCTGTTTTTTTCTACATTTTAAACAACTTAAAGTCATCTGTAGAGCAAGCAGGGAAATATATTTCAGCATTTAGAATAAGAGGGAGTGATGAGTAGAAAATATTTATAGTTTATTACTTGTTCAAGACTGATGAAAATATCAACAAAATTTCTTTCTATACAATGTATTTCTAAATAGTGTTTCTTACAGACATTTAAATTTTTAATAGGTCAGGAGAATCACTCTTGTAAGTTTATGGAGACCCATTGACTTTAGTTGAAAGATTATTTGTTGTAAGAGTTCATATTCTATTTACATAAGATTTCTTTTGTCTGAAATGTAGACTCATGTATTCAGTGGATGCTTCTGCAGCAACTAAATCCAGGGAGCTTGTGATTACCCTGCATGTCTACATTCTGGTCTATTGATAAAGAATCTTATAATTGGAAAATTGTCAGCACTTTTGAATTCAAGCCTTTCATATTTTTAGTGTATAGCAGGTAGATACAGAAAATGTGGGCAGTAAACAGAGTGTATGTTTATAATAAATGTATAACCAGATACCTGTAAAGCTTATCAATCAGCACAAAGTTCAACTCAAGTTCTTCTCATATAGGACAAGCATCTCAACCTAAACCAAATATCCTTCGCTGTAAATGTTCTTTTTCCCACTGAAGAATATATCAATTACTAGAAACTTCATGTTCTTTTGCATGTTCCTGGATTTGTTGAATCCACAGCCCGAATTTTTGTTATATACTAAACATGTTGGGAGGGGCTGGGGGGAGAATCTGCTTTTAATTCATGATTTGAGAACACATGAAAGGCATGGCAAAAGTTCAGCATTTATTTAACTGATTGTTTCAGAAGAGATGAAAGTAGCTTATTTCAGAACATCTTACCATGATTTTCTCATGAAGTCACAGTGAAACTTCAGTCAGTTTTCCCTTGAATTTAGGCCAATAGTAATTCTTGTTCTTTAGAAGTATCAGGCACTTTGAAAGACTTTTTTCCAACTTAAATGTATCTAAATTGATATTTCTGTAGAATTGATTTTTTTTTTTCTACTTCTATATCTGTTTTGGATGCAATTTGAAAAAATATGATAGTGTGTAACTTGACTCTTGTTTGCACATCCATTGTTGCAAAGGAAGCAGAAGTGTAAAGGTGGAAGATACAGAGAAAGTCTGAAGCATCATGCTACAATAGAATAGGTGCTGAACAGAACTGTTTCTTGACTTACTCAACAGCTGCATCACAAGAAACTTCTAATACTTAGAATCTAAGAGGAAAACCTAAGAGAAAAAAATTCAGAGTTTAAATTTGGGGGTTTGTTCATACACTGAAATAAATGAAACCATAAAGAAAAGAAGAATACATTTCATTTCCTTGCTGTCAAAATGTGAGGAGAAGGCCTTGCAGATGTATGAATGGATCTGGAGACACAGGGCAAAAAATTTTTCCATGTTGTGTTTTTATACATGCTTTTAGTTAGGCCTCCTAACTTTCCTAGCTGATGAAAAAGGTGAATAAACTTGGTTTGCTTTGCTTTGGACAAAACAAAAAAAATAATTCTGTGTATTTATTTATCTTTCTGTCAAAACAGGTAAAAAAGTAAATGGACAACTCCAGAACATGTACAAGTTGGTACCCAATTCCCAAACACAGGTATGCAAAACAGTCTCTTTTTTTACATTATTCATGCTTCATATGATCAAATTTTTTATTCTCTGTTACTCTTCAGTGAGAAAGACGTTATCAAGGCCACAAACTGCCACTAGAAAACAATCTGTTAAATGAACAGTATGGAAAACTTTTAAATGTGTTGATGGACAAAATAATTGAGAACTGTAACCGAAATGATTACATACACTTATTCCAACTTATCAAAAGATGTATCTGATGATTTCCATGTGTAGACTCCAAACTTAAAAGTTGCTTATTCCTTTGTAGTCGGGTTTCTTAACCTGTGATATTTGTTGTGTTCAGTTAACTTTGGGATAAATAATGTGATTTGATAGAGTAGTTTTGTATATACTCGAGTCTCCTAAATTAGTCATCCCGCTGAATTCACTGATAGTTCCCATATGTGAGGCAAGTGTTTGCAGAACCAGAGGAAGCTGGAAAGGGCAATTTAATGAAGTTTGCTAGGCTGTCCCTTAAATTCTTTTATGTGGCACAGTAGAATTTTTACCATTTCATTAAAAAAATAATTGCTTATTTTTGCAAATAAATAAAGATTTTTTTTTTCCCTCATCTGACTTTTTCCATAAACATTCTCAAACAAGCATGGATGGGTTTCATTTGTTTATGGATTCATGTAACCAGATACTTTTTCTTCCACGAGCTGAAGCAGAAGTGAAGGCTCTCTAGATTCAACCAGCTAGTGGGTTTTAATACAGTGAAAAAATAGACATTTTAGTCATAACTTCTGATTATTACCAGTTCTACCATGAGATTAAATTGGTTTCTTTATATTCCCTCTTGTTGTTTTTTCGTTAAAGTACAAGTTTCAGCATCTAATCTTCTGGAGGATTTTTTTTTTTGTTCTGCTTCTTTTTAGGTTACTATCCCTGAGGCAGACTATGGGATAACTTCCCAAAAAAAGTTGTAGAAATCCTTCTTACTTTAGAGATTTTAGAGGGTTAACTCATGAGTGTTAATTATTACAAGAGAATAACCCATTCTTCGCAATTCTCTTCTGTCTCAGATTTTCCAAATGTTTTCATGGTGGGAAATGGTAATGTATGGTTTCTCATTGTTTGTTTTTCTTATTTCAGAATATTATAAATGGTCTGTAATTATCAGACCTCAAATTTCTTCAGAAATCAAACCATAATTCATTAAATACATTTTCTTCTAGGAATAATTATGTATGCACAGAATCATAGAATCAATGAGGTTGGAAAAGATCTTTAAGTTCCTCAAGTCCAACTGCTAGCACCATCACCATATTTACCATTAAACTATGTCCTCAAGTTCCGTATCCACATATTTTTTAACAATTCCAGGCATGATGACTCCACCATTTCCTTGGGCAGTCATTTCTAGTGTTTGACACACTTTTCTGTAAAAATGAATTTTCCTAATATCTGATCTAAACCTTCCCAGTGCAACTTGAGGCCATGTCCATTCATTTAGAGCAGTAATACTTCAATTATTGCATGACATGGAGAGTTAGATCAGTATAATGCTTACATTATTGGAAATATACTTATGTCTTGCATTCACAAGAAAATATTTTATTTGTGAGTAATGTGAATCCAGCTGGTTAGATATTCAGGAGGGTGCTCATCTCATTATGCTGATGAAGTCAACTTTACACTTCTTCCCCTTGGTCCCATGACCAAGTTACACAGCCCAAGGTAGGTAATTTAGTCTGGGATATAGAGTGCAAGCTGAGTTCCTTTGGTCCTCTTAGCAAACCCTGTGTGCCAGAGCCCTGACTGTTATGCTGCTTCTGTGCAAGTAGGGATTCTGTTTATTCCGGAGAAGTCCTGAGAAAGTGAGCTAAAACAGTTCTCCAAATATTTGCACAGCTCAAGTAGGAAAGGAGGACTGGAGCCAACATCTAGCCTTTTTTGTGATCTTCACAGGGCTCAGCTCCAGAGCAGTACTGCTTTATCACCATCCACAGAAATATCATGAAAACATACCATAGATTTCACTAAAAATTCTCTTATCATTCTTGCTTTAGTGGTGCAAAAAGCCAAAAAGCAGATAATTTACATTGTTCCTTCCATTTCCATAGCATTAGGTGGGGTATGTTTCAGTGGTATTATCAGATCATTGATGCAAAGCCAGAACTAGTGTTATTTAAGCCAAGTTTGTTTGTGCTTTATTTTGCTCCAAAGACACAACTGATGCGTATTAACATGGCCCTAACTCTTCTCTGTAAGGGCAGTTTTAAAGGCTGTTTATTAAAACAATGTTACCAACCCATCTAGTCATTCTGCCCTTTCAACATCAGTCACATATCATCTTGTGTTTCTTTTGGCAGTCTCATCCTATAAGTTTGTCTAAGCTCCCAGGGCTGTGTGAGCAGCAACTAATGAGAGAGTGGAAGAAAAGGAGTGCTCTAGAAATGGTCATTTTTCTTCCCTTCATAAGCAATGGATAGTGGTAGGGTCGAGAAAATGCAGTAGAAATTGATTTAATCTTCTGTCTGGTTAAGTTCGTCTAATTGCATAATGTTGGCCTGGAAGGTGGGGTCCTCCCCAATATTTTCAGCCAAAATCTTAGCTTCTACTGTTTGTTAAACTCTAGAAAGAAACATTCCTGCTCTTCCAAACCTTATTCAGTCCAGACTGACCATGATCCTCACTTGAGGAGTCTCTTATGTGCCTGCTGGTTAGTTTAGGCTTTTTGAAGTATGAGAATACAACGCAGAAAGAAAGAGCAGGTGTCTCTTAAAGTAATGTTGCCATGTGCTCTTTCAAAGAATATTTGAGATTTGCAGTCATGTAAGAATATGCTGTATGTTTATAGTAAGAAGTGAGATGCCTCACCTATGGTATAATTTACATCTCTAATTTTCCTCTGAAAATAAGGAATACCTTATTTGCCATCTTCTTTCATTATGGCAACAGTTGTTCTAATAACTAATGTTCCAAATACTTATATGCTTTATATTCCCTGTCTGAAAAATATGATTGATAGTGCCATTCCTACAGATGATGGATTGATGTTTCCAAAATAGTTTGTATAAGTAGTAAATATTACTAGACCAAGGAATATCTAAATTAGTCACTTTGTTTTGACAACATGGGTAGATTTCAAGTGCAGCAGTTACAGATTTGTGCAGGTGAGCAGTCTAATTATAGCAGCTGGGGAACATGGATTTCGTGTCAATTATTCATTCCTAAGAGAAAAACTACATTTTTAATGTATTTAAATGTATTTGGAATTTTTATATTGCTATCAGTGTAGCCATCCATTATTATTCAACAAAGAAAGATTGCTCTTGTCAATATAAGAACTGTTTACTAGTAAAAAGGCTGATAATAATTATGATTAGAAGTTCTACAGTAGAGGTTACACAAGTGCTCGCTACAATTTCAGAGCTGTTTATTTGATTGTAATGCTTCTGATGAGAAATACAATAAAATTAACACCTTCTAACAAATGCATTACATCCCATTTGTTAGTCACATGAATGGGAGGGCTGCCTCAAAAGCAGGTCATCGGCAACACAATTTTTTCACTAGAAAACAAAATGGAAATGTAAAAAAGGAAGAACAAAAAAGGAAGATTATTTCTATCCTCTTATAATGGCGATGTTTGAAATCTTCACTTAATTTAAGGCCATATTCACATCAATGCAAAACTGTTATTAGGTAGCAGACATATAGCTTTCATAGGATAAGCAGCCACCATCCATTTCCGCAAGGAAAGGTCCATCTTACTTGTGGAGATTGGCCTCCTTCCAGCTTCTTAAACTTTGGTATGTGTTTAATGTGTACCCAAACATTGTTTTTAAAGCTCTTCAGAAGTATTTAGAATAGAACAAAAATAGCTATCCTTAGGTAAATAATTAGCACTTTGTCATCAAATGCTGACTTTTCATGCGAGTGTTCTTTCACATGAAGTAGACCAGATGTCATAAAGTACAAAGTTAACATTACCTGATTCTGATTTGAGCAGAATGTATTTAGCATGGTCGGTGATTGTCGGAGTTATTTTCTTTCTTGTAACTAAAATATAACTAAAAAAAGTCACTTTTAATGTATTCAGCATTTTTATGTTTTTAACACTACAATTTACCTTCTCTCATCGCTTGAGTGCATTATTAAGCTTTGAGAATTTGTTCATAATTCTTATCTTTTTTTTATCTGCTGTTTTCTTTTAATAGCTGTGGGGTCCATTCATGTATTCTTTTTATTTTTTTTTTTTATTTTGTGGTATCAATATAATTGGATATTCACATTTAGATGAGATGTAATCTGGATCAAAGAGAAATGAACAGCATTAAAGTCCAAGTATTTAGCATAAAAATGTAAGAATCGTGGGTGGCTGACCACTTGTGCTTTGGAAAAAATTCCACTAAATAAAATTATTCTGAGCTAATTTGCTTTAATCAGCCTATGCACCCAAGAGTGCTGATGGTTTACAAATGTGCACCTGGTTCTGGAATAGTCTTTGTTCTAAATATAGTATTTCTGAGAATATATTTGTGTCCTGTGACCGAATTGTAATTGCATATGTTTCAGATGTTTTGTTGTACTTAAATTTCAGCTTTTCTTAGCATTCCGGACTACTCCCCAGTGAGTGCTCCAGAGATCCTTAAGAGAAAAAAAGAATTGGGGTTTCCTAAGAAGTGAAATATTGTGTTTTTATTGAGCAAAAACCTCTCAAGCTGATCAAAGATCAAAATGTAATATTACCACGTTAGCCTGTGGG
This sequence comes from Phainopepla nitens, assembly GCA_013400175.1. Classification (NCBI taxonomy): domain Eukaryota; kingdom Metazoa; phylum Chordata; class Aves; order Passeriformes; family Bombycillidae; genus Phainopepla; species Phainopepla nitens. Next base: position 128,220 of record VXBQ01001267.1, on the reverse strand, counting down.
AAGTGAAGCAATAGCGCAACCATCAGGGACCAGGCCAGAGCCATATCTAGTGTTAATTTGGGACAGGCATGGGATTGGATTAGAACTCTCTATTTTTATTACTCAGTTCAACTACTATTATGGCAATTATCCCAAAACACTACTTTTATCTTTTTTTCCCCTTCTTTCAGATTATACTGAGTGATAATAAGAAGTTGGTCCCTGTCACAATAATCAAACAAAGTAAGTTTGTGTATTTTTTAAAATTTATTCATATACTCTGCAAGAGTAACTTGAGATTAGAATGAGTGTCAGGGCAATGGATGTCCTGCAGCTGGCCCTATAATAAAATAAGAATAGAATGTCAGTTTCACCAAAATTGATATACCAGGGGAAAGAGGTGTACAATTAGGAGACAGTGTAGAGGAAACACAGTTTGCAGTCTCTTAAACTGAATTTAAATACAAAAAGATTAGGATGGTGTCCTCATCTGCAAATATTGATGAAAGGTTTTTAGAATGCTGAGGTTTATTTCAGGTGGGGTTTTATTTCTTATTTCATTGGTTTTTGGTTTTTTGATGGGGTTTTTTTTTGGTTTTTGGTTTTTTGTTTTTTTAATTAGCTTCTAATATCCCTGTGTTGTCTCCACAGTTATTCAAAATCGGACACAGTCAAAAGCACCAGATAGTTCTTCTCTCCCAGGAGCCATATTAGGTGACCAGAAGATATTTTTATTATTTCTCTTAACCCCTGGTTGAACTTAGAATTTTGCAAATGCTTTTTAATTTTCTTGATCTTAATAGTTTTTCCTTGCATATCAAAGAGTATTTTGCAGCTGGTGCAGACAATATTTATTACATTTTATGGTGGTACAGATGGTTCAAGAGTGTTGTAGCTTAAGTGAAATAGAATCATTTTATTGCCATTGTATTTAAAAGAAAACACTGTCACTGTTTAAGCCAAGGAGTCCTTTCATACTTCAAATGAAGTTCTATGGCAAAGATCTTGTTGAGATGAAGATTTGCTCTTACTGGGCTTTTAAGGTGGCACAGTAACATCACATCTACAGTCACAAACCTGATATAATAAACTGTAGAAATCTTGCAATTAGAATTTTGTGTTAGATCTCGGAGTATTACTGTTTCTCTCCAAGCCATTCAGTTTCACACTTTATGTTCTTGTTTCACCTATAAGAATATGCAATATTGGCTTAGAACATAAAAGCAGGGGAAAGTCTGTCATACAGTGCACAGTGTGGTGAACTACTGGTCTGCCTGAAATTGCCATGAAAGGCTCACTGTACTCGTGACCAATTTATTCCTGGATTTATTGTTTAGTCCTCTATATACGGAAGTATTTTCTATGGCTGCATAACTTTGGCTTAAGTTTTCTTTGTGTGAGTTTCAGTGTATTGATGTGAGTCAAACACACACATACTAACCCAGTGTGGTGTTGAGCCCATTTGGCCCACCAGGCAGAATCTGTCCCAGTATCTGTGATGTTGCAGTGTTCCAGGGTTGAAGGGTTTCCAGCTCTGATAAATTATGAAATGAGGGGGTTAGGAGTGATATAAAGGGGAAATTGCACCAAATGGGAGAAATAATTATGGGATAGAACAAAGCCATTTCCCAGATATTCAGACTAAACTCCCAATGGTTCAGTGGTAGTTGGTCAGGTGTCTCAGAGAGCAGACTGTGTGCTTTCGTGTCTTCTGGAATTAATGGCACACATCTTTCTCTGTAGTGCACCTTATTGTTCCAGGTCTCAATGAAAGTCAGCAGAAACTTCCTCCTCTCCTGACAATAGATGACATACCTCAAGCGTCCAGGAAAAAACTGGGTAAGCAGAAAGGCTAGACAAATGAAAAATGCTTAAAAGCATTTTGCACTGTGAAAATAATGATTCATAAGTCATTAAATCCTTTCCGTAAATTTTATTTTTAAAGTATCTTTTAATGAACAGAACAAAACCAAAAATGCATGTGTGTAACACAGCTTGTAGTGATTGTGCAGTGGAAGTTCATTGGGTCCTAAAGGTACTCAGCTGTCCACATTTATCCATGTTGGCTTACTTAGTCAAACTGAAGTGGGACAGAAATAAATCTGTGGTAAAAGAGAGCAGATATAGCTTTGTAATTATTCTCTAATGCCTGTTCTTTTAGCTAAGAATGAAACTGGAGTATGGCCTGCTGAATCCAAAACACCAGAAGTTCAAGAAATCTCCCCACAATCCCTTCCAGGTAATGAAAATTCTGTTTTTAGAAACTCTGTGGAATATCTTTGCCAAACACATAAACTAAAATTAAACCCATCTTTGTGCTGCTTAATCTACAGTTAAAATAGTAGTTGGAAAACAGGAGGATAGTGGCTGAATTAGCAAGGAGTGGTAATGTGGATAAAAATCTGAATCTAATTTTGGATGCAAGTTTCAAGTGATATAATTGTTAGGTTTATAAAACTACTTAGAATTAGAATTATACTTTGTGGCGTGATGAATGCCATGAAATTGTGAAAAATGGCAAAATGGGGTTTTTTGTGTAACACACACTACTTCATGAATTTGTATGACAAGTACAGTCACATATTTAACATTTTCAGTCTGGGGGAGTGGGGAAAGGATTGGAAAGAGCTGAATTGTTCAGTGTCAAATGATGAAGATTAACTTTTCACCCACTTTATTGACTCACATTTCAGAATTGTTTAAGGAGGCATATGCCTATCTTAATAATTTTCTATAATCTGACTCTAATCCTATAATTGAGTCTGAAGTCTGGGTTCTGCTGTCACAAGAGACAATAGCTGGCTTCTGCCAACTTTGCTGAAAGGAAGAAGGGATGCTTGAACAGTGACAAGAATTTAAAATCAAAAAAGAATTTGAGGAAACAATGACCAAAGGTTTGCTTTGGTTTGCTTTAGACATATTATGTGATCTTGCTGGCATTACTCTCTTCCATCTATCAAGTCTTTCCTGGCTGGATGAAGTGTGTAGCATATGGTTTCTCTGACATCACACAATTCAGGCAGATACTGCCCTTCAGTATAGTTGTGTTTATTTTACACCTTAACTATGTAAAAAATTGCTGTGCTTAACTTCATCATACCATCTTAGTCTTAAAAGAAATAAAAAAAAAAAAAAAAAAAAAAAAACCCCAAACAAACAAACAAAATCCCAAAACAAACAAAAAAACAAAAACCCCCAACAGAATAAAAAACCTTCCCAAAAACATATAGGGAATTTAAAAAGTGTAAAGAAATGCAGCAATATAATGTAAACATTGACATCAATCTTTCAGACTAAATGATCTATTTTTTTTCTTATGTGAATATGTTAGAACTTCATTTTCTACTCAGTAGATTTTGCCAAATTCTACTTTAAACCATTCCTTCCTTTCTGCAAAACCTTCATATGGATGGCTCTTTTCTGTTCATCCTAAATATTAAGAGGGAAAAAATGATGCCTCTTCACAAGAATTTGTTTTCAAAGGATACCTTGAAAATGTGTGGATCCTTTTTCGAAAGCTGTGAGGAGTCTTTTTAGGTTGTTTGGTTTGTTTTCTCTTACAGTTCAAGGTCTCTTGTGGAATTAAATTTTTTGACTATGTTACTAGATTATTTACCTTGTTTAAGTAACTGCTTAAAAAGTTAAACAGTTTAACTGTTAACAGTTAAGCAGTTTAAGCAATCTGGAAGCGTATTTTCTAGAATATTGTCATTTTTTTGTGGAAGTGAGAACTGAATACATGTCCTCAAATCCCAGCCCTCAAGCCTGCATTCATCTAAAGAAAATGTATCATTCCTTGTTGATGGAATGTATTGGTCAGTCAGCTAAAGAGTGTGAAATGTGGCAGCTGGGAAGGGGAGCACTGGTGCATTCCATTTACTTTCCTTTGTGTTCTGTAATTATATTTATGTACCAGCATGTAGAATTTCTAACCATAAACATTGTCATGTCTAGACACAGCGCAGAACTGTATGTTTACTAAGTTGGATATTGTTTCATTATACTGGTAATAATTGCCAAGTACTGTCTTTCCTTGTAACAATTTAGTGACAATTTGTTACAACTAAACACATTCTTATTGCTCTCACACCAAGAGTTACTTACTGGAATGTTTAGGATATTCCGTTCCGAGCTTCCTTTGTGGTTTTGCTTCTGTGTCTTTTTTTTCCTTTGGTGACCTTTCCTTTCAGATATTATTTGTTGATCTCAGCCCCACTACCTTGTGTTTAAATAAGAGTATATCACACTCCATTAGAGTTACAGTATTTCAGTTAAAGAGAAATAAAAAAGGAAATCAGGAAACAGGAAAGTGAAAGTGAATCCTTTAAAAGAAAAATGTTCTTTGAGTGTAATTCTGTCTTGCAATGGGTTATGGAAAAACAACTTTTCTGGCTAAAATGCTTAAGTATTCTTTTATGAGTAACTTAGGTGAGAGATCTGAGCACCAACCCTTTGCAAGGGTTGCATTTAAGAGACCATTTAGTATATAGACATAATTAATTGAGTTTAGCAATAGTATCTACTTCATTATATTTCATACAAACATTGCTATTTGAAAAATCATACAGAATTCTTTGAATAAGGCATAATAATTAATTGCTGTGGAAGGCTTGAGGACTGGTGCCAGACTGGCAACAGAACAGTGATTTAGATGGAGCTCTGTGCTGTAGCAGCTGTTGTGTCATCAGCCATGCTAGAAGGGAAGAAAGGAGCTCCAAGCACTTCAGCAAGCAGTCTATCTGAAAGGCGCTGTAAGCTGGGCTGCTCGTGTTCCACTGGCTCTTTATCAAAGGGTGTGTGTTCTGTGATGTGACACAGTTTAGTAACTTTTTTTCATATATTTGTCCTCCAGGCATCCCATCATTTTCTTAATTTCAATCCTCCCCTCCCTTGGCATGCATTTCCATGGAAAGATTTGTTAGTATGCTCTTCCATTCTTTGTTTTTGCCAGGCTTGTTACAATATTTTCCACTCAGGACTAATTTATTTTTAACACAACAGCACAAATCTCTAGTGTTTCCCTCAGACTTTGAATTGTTGTCTAATACACCTCAGACTACCACTACAACTTTTTTTCACTGCTAAATGTGTCTTTCTATTAACTTCACAGGAAATTGGAGCTCACCAACCCGTAGAAATATGAACACATTAGTCTGGGATATGAAAGAGCTAGTCGCTTTTTCTTTTATTTACTTTTTATTTTTAAGAAATAAAATAAAGCTAGTTATTTCTTTATGTGATGGGTTATGCTACAAATTATGTGAATTAGATTTGTGAAATACGGAATAGGCTTGAAATGAAAAGTGCCACCTGTGAATCCATTGACTAGGGCTAATGTTCAGTTGAAATAACTTCTTTGCTGCCATGTCTACCATGCTCCATTCCTCCTGTTCTCCTGCCCCCTGAAGAGATCCCCTTGTGCTCACAGGGTGTATCAGGAGTGAGATTAATGTTTTCATCAGAATGTCTTCATTCCACTGTAGATGGAATTTTTAGTTTTTCACTTGACCCTCTTTTCATCTACATTTTCATTGTAGATGAAAAGAGGGTCAAGAGAAATTAGAGGAAGCAGCTTAAGAAGCATTGCCTAGGTGCATTCTTGCTGTATTCCATGCTGTGATGATAAAGTAACTTGGCTGTGTTAATGCTTTACTTTGTAGATAGCCTTGAACCAGTACAATAGGCCTAGCTTTCTTCCTGCCAAGCATTTCCCTTTTCTCTGATTTAGCTTTCAGAGCCTAAACTTTCTTCTTCCCGTATCTTCTTTTTAACAAAAATGTCTGATTTTCATGTCATCCCTACAATGTTTTGTGCAAAACTGAGAGCTTGGTTTCTTTCCACTTCTAGGCATGTTTTATCTTGTTCAGTTTGCTCAGCTAAGACACATTTCATTTGAGTGTAAATCCTCTGACCTCTAAAAAAAAAATCCAAAACATCATGAGTTCTGTATTTGCTTGTATTTGGGAATTTTTTCCCCTATTGAACCTCACCAATAAGAAATGTTAGATTTTGAACTGCTTCTGAGGCGCAGGTAATTACTTGCGGCGTCAATGTTTCTTATGAGTGAATTCTCTCCCACAAGTTTCATACAGAGAAATTGCTCTGCCTTCCCTGGACAGCAAACTCCTCCTTGCCCTGATGAGAGTGACAGCACTGTAACTGACTTAGAAGCTGAATGTGGGAAAACAACATTTTTTTTTCTTTTTTTTTACTAAATGAAATAATAAGCTTATAACCCCCATGATCAGTTCTTGCATGTTAAGTAGACTGTGGAAAAAGCTTGGAGAGCATGCAGGAAAAAACCAAACTGTCTTCTAATGTGTCTCAAAAAGAAAGGGATCCTTTATTAAATTAATACTAAAACTTAGTGCTATATTGATGCCAACCATCAATATTAAAGACCTCTTCTAAATAGCAACTAAATACTAAACAGTATGTGCTAAATACTGTGCGATTTGCTCTGTGCAGGGCATTAATGTGCTTGTCACATTCAAGGCTCAGACCTTACCATTCTGTGTTCCGTATCCAAAATCTTTGTCATTTTACAATCTTAGACGACCAGTTCTGAGTATTGCATGACTGATTAAACACCTCTAGGGTCTCCAGCAAGATGCAGAGGAAAGACTTACTTACTATTGGCATTAATTGCTATGTGAAACAGCTGGCAGAGTGTGTTATGCAGTGTGCAGTTATGCAGTAGTATATTAAAATATGGCCAGATATTCAGTTTAGGTACATTTAATGGCTGTTTAATAAACTGCCTGCATATTACTCTAAAGAGGTAGAATTAGAAGAATGAATGGAAATTAAAACCTATTCTATAATTACAAGAAAATTGAAAGAGCTGAGATATAACAGGTAAGTATTTATTGTGTTCCTGAAAATGTCTGTATTAGAAGGTTTAAAAACCATTCAAAATAACAGGGAAAATATTTGTAAATACACTTTGTGATGTAACGTACCTTGTTTATAATCTATTATAATGAATTTAAGAGGCTGTAAAAGAAGTACACTGTGAGTTTGTGACCTTAACTTTGCTGTTCATGACTTATATTTTCTTTTGTTCATATAAAACTGCAGCAAAATAAATCCAAGACATCATATGGAATTTCACATCTGAAAAAAAAAAGTAAATATTAATCGTGATGGAGTTGAGCTGCTGTAGAAACCATTCTAATCATGTGACATGAAATGGTGATAAGAAAAGCAGCAGGCTTTGGGAAGTAGATCAAGAAAAGTTCAGAGGGATTTTAAATTACATTAAGCTTCTTTCTTCTAGCTCAGGCTGAGAAAACACACGGACCTGAAGATTTTAAATCGACGCCCAAACCCAAACTGGTGCAAAGTGAAAACCTACTGGGTAACTAATTTTGCTGCTTTTTTTACAATCTTTCTGCATTAAATGCTTTTTTACCTCCAGCAGAATTTTCTACATCTTGCTGCATCCTCTTTGTGTTGGCTCCAAAGGAAGTCCTGATTAAAATATTCTGGTTTCTTTTGTGGTTCCAATGACTAATGCTGAAATGAATTGTAACGCAGGATGCACCCAGCTCTGGCTGAACAGTGGCTTTCACAGATTTGACTGCCTGATTCAATGTGATTTTTCAAATTAATGCTTTCTGTCTATGTGATCTGCATGTTTGACATAACATAAAATTTCCATCTGTAAAACTGGCCTCCGTGGTAGAACTGAAATAATTCCTCCTTGATTTTCTTCTGATTACAGGTTCATTTAGATAACACCAACAGAAAAGAATAAGAACAATTTTGTATTTCATGTGATGGGATATAATTGTATTTGCCTTGAAGGAAAGAGAAGCTCTACTGAGTTTTTCCATTTTTTGTCTCAATGTTTTATGGTTAGTTTTCTGATTTGGTCTAACACTTATTTAGTTCTGGTGTTCAGAATTCTAAATTCTCTAATGTTGGTTTTATTGCTTGTACTTCCTTCCCTGAGCCATGCAAAATTATGAGGACAAATATGAACTTGATGGTGTATTTAAATCTATTTTTTCAAAAACTTTGCTTGGTCTTTCTAAAGCGCAGCTGGTCTGCATTCAGGAGGATGTATGACAAAGGGAAGGACCAGGAATGTTTGCAGGACTGAAATGCAGATCATCCCACGAAGAGGATTGCTAATGCTTCTCAACAAATGCATTTTACACGTTCCTATTGATGCACGTTAATATCTTCCACTTTTTTTCTTTTTTCAATTAAATTTGACAGCAAATTTCCAGAATTTACTGAAGCGAAACTGTCAGTCAATCTAATTTCATTTTAACCTTTAATCAGCTTTTTTTAACCATATCCAACTTTCCTTGGTTTTGCTGTGTTTCAAAGATTTAGATATGAAAACTAATCAAGATGGGTCATTGGTTAATTTTAAACTAGGTGCTCGTAGTTACTGCTAGATGTTCATTGTCAAATTCCCATGCTTGATAGATCTTCATTTAACAATTAGGGAAAAAAGGACTTCCTTCATATTCCACATACCTTTTTAAGGGACAATTTATGTGGGTTTTTCTCTAGGTTGGAATTACTTTTTCTTTTTTTATTAAATATCATTGTTTTCTGGAGTGAGTGGTCCATAAGCCATGTTGTGCCCTGTAGTATTCTTCATCAAGTAAAGTTTTGGTTATTTTTTTTATCATAGCTTCTAATGAAATACAGCTACTTCCTTCTGGATCCAGAATCCCTGATGCTCCAAAAAGTCCATTGACAGAACTTGGTAATTACTTTCTTGGTAAATATGAGTAAACTTTAGTGAAAAATTATCTTCAAAGCTTGCTTCAATAAGAGAAGTAGTGTAATTCAAAGAGTAACACACAAACTTCTTATATTGTACCCTTTTTGTGGTGCTTTGTACGCCCTTTCATTACATAACTGGGCCCTAAGCTCGATGCTTTGATGCTTGTGTTGGTGATGAGCGGGGAGGTTTCAGCAAGCTGTGAGCATCTAGAGTCCTGAGCTGGGAAGAATATGATGTTTGCGTGGATGCTTTCTTCCTCCTTTCTTCTTTCTTGCTTTCTATTTCTGGGAGACATCTCAGATGTGTGCCCACCGCATCGGGGACCATTTGTGTATGGTAGATATTAATTCTGTGTCCTTGTTGTTACCCTAAAGTAATTTTTGCCCAGTTCCAAGTGTGCAGGTTTTACAACTGACATTGTTGAGCTGTTTGTGGCAGGGGATGTCCAGTGCCAACCCTAGTCCCATCTCTCAGCATTTCGTGCCCCTGCTCCTCTACATTGTACTCTGTGTCTCCCTTTCTCAAGACCTCTGATTTCATAAAAGGTCTGCATTTTCTCTGTTTTTGTGTTAGCCATAAATAGCTCATTCTACCAAAACTATTGCTTGTTGTGGTTTCTGTATTAACAGCTATTACCCTAGTTATCTGGAGGGCTCTTGAATCAGATTCATTTATATTTCATTAAGCATTAGTCAAGAAGTTATCATAGAACAGTGCTGGCTTTTTAGGATGACATACTTTTGCTTAATGTAGTCTGCCAAATTTTAAAATAATTTCCAGGAACGCCTCTTTGTTCTTGAAATGTGTACTTGAAGCAAATTCTCAAGAACGTGAAAATAATCTTCACAATTTGTTCTTACTTGGATACATTTTTTTGACAGCTCTTTTCCAGATATGTTTGAGGGGATGGGAGAGACATTTGTTTTCACCGTAGTGAAAGTCATTTGGTTAAATCCAATTAGAAGCAGCATTGGAAAGAGAGAGAGAGACATGATGGTTTAAGAAACTATTTGCTATAAATGTAGCTGAAAAACTGAAAGTTATTAGGGATGTATTTTTTCTGAAAGTATTTTTTTCTTTTAGTAAAAAAAAGGAAATAATAATCTAATCCTATGTTTGTCTCAGTGGTGAAGGTAGAATAATAGCAACACTTGAGGAATAAATAAGTATTTCGTTCAAGTATTTATTGTGGTTTTGTTCTCATGTCCTCCATTCCGTTGAATAGTTTCACTTGACAAAAGTGGGATTTCATTATATGAGGCTAGGCCCAGCCTTTGGGTCAGAGGGAGCTCTCCATGAAGTCACTGTTGAAGTCAAAGATATTCTGTGAATGTCAGGGCATGGTTATACAGAGATTTCTCTGCACTATGCCTCTGCATGCCTTGATCACCTGCTGTCATAAAACCAGCAAAGAAAGCAAAATTTAATTTATGAAGTTCAGCTGCATCTGACCTGTATTCTGCCCTAGTTCCCTTGAAGAATTTTTTCTTTATTTTTCTATCTTGTTTGTGCTGGAGGGAGATCTCTCCTTTGTTTTGTAAACTTCCTGTGTGGTCAGTATATTTTCAATTCCAATGTTTCTAAAAATATAGCTTTGTGGACATGCCTTCAATGTTCTGATGCTTTTGAGAGATCTCTTATAGTTCTTACTGGATGTAAATGGATGAGTGGAAGATTTTGCCAAAAGCTGTGAATCATACAGCTTTTGTTGGTAGTGTTTTCCTTTATATAAATATAGAGTGGAATGGTTCTGTTTCCAAGAGACCTACAATGATCATCTGGTCCAGCTGCTGAGTCCCACTATATCAGGATAGTAACCTGGAATCCAAATTGTTAATGTGATAAGGTGAATTGAAAGTTAATGGGAAAGCAGATGCAATGTGTGAAAAAAAGGCTGTTCACTTTTGGCATATATTCTCATATTTCCTGTACTCGAAATGAATGCTACACCTAATTATTTGAATGGGGGTTTTAACAGAAAGAAAAATACTTACTGATCAGTACACGCAATTGAGTAGGATCAGTAGAAGGATAATAGTGCAAAACCTGCACATGGTGGAAGCTTGTTCATGATGGCTTTCAGGTAAGAGTGCCCAATTCCATCTTGACTCCATTTTCATTAAAGCACATTTTGGGTTATCCATACTTCAAAGTGAAGAAACCAGAAGGTCTTTGTAATAATCCTCATTATAGATAACTGATAGTAGGTGTTGTTTACTAACTTCAACACTTATTTCACTGATTTAATTGTACTACTCTTTATCTTCTGCCATTACAACTCCTTTGGAAATAGTTATAAAGTATATAGCAGTAGTGACTAGAGACCTGCAAGTGGTGTGAATATCAAATATTGGGTTGTAGCTGCCTTGCTGTGAATAAAATCCTCGTAAGGAATAAGGATTCAGCTTGATTAGATAGGGTGTGCTAAATATGAACCAGGTAGAAATTAATGGAACAAAGAGATCTTTAAACAAAAAGCCCCTTATTAGTTACAGTTGAAATTAGATTTTATATCACTTTCCAGAAGAGTCTGTCTTGGAATGATAAAATTTTGTTTCATGTTTGCTCTTAGCTACTCAGATTCCAGCCTTGAAATCCATATCTCTACCTTCTGCAGAAACGAGAGAGATGGAAATGGGTAATTAGCAGATTAGTTCCATGATTTTTTCCCATTATCATGTAGATCTGCAAATGTTCATCTTGGCTACCAACATTCAAAGAGAGCTGCTTATTCACCATTCTTGTGTCTGTGTAACCGCCTGAAAAATGTGTTTGTTGTCAGCTTAAAAACTGCCTAAAGACAGTGTTGCCATATCTCATCATCATCCTATTTCTCTTGGTATAGCTGTGGCTCTTACCCAGAAAATTTAATGAGAGATAATTCCTTGCTGGTAAGAGTTCTTTCAAGCATGTTGCACTTGCATTTCAAGGCCAGAAACCTGTCTTTCCAGCCATCCCCTCCCCTTGTCACGGCCATTGTCTCGTGTCTTACTTGAGGCCATCTGCCATCTTGCTCATCATCTTTGTGTTAGCATCGTCTGGAAATGCACAGCATTCACTCAGCTGTTTGATGCTAATCCATCAAGTCACAGCTCTCTCAGAATTTTAAGAGTAGATTCTTTTTTCAGCTTTTGAGGAAAAACAGACTGTTTCTTCAGGATCCAAACCATCTGGTACCATGGAAGTGCAACCAACTCGATCTGGTAATGGTTTCTCATGAGGTCAATCCTCCTGACAGTTGGGAATTTTTGGAGGAGACATAGTGCTCCACATGAAATAGTTTATTCGGTTTGACATAAAAGGAGAATAACTGTAGGTATGAAAGTGCTGCATCAAGTATCAGATCTCTTTATGATATTTTATGCAAAATAGTAAACTAGTAGTTCAGGGGATTTTCCACATTTGGCAACGGCATGTAATTCTTAGTTTTACAATTAAATTGGACTTACTGTAAATATAAAATTTAAATAGGACTGTCCACACCTGAGTTTCATAAATAGAATATCCTGATTTGCTGAAGGGTTCTGAGTTGTCAGAGATGAATGGAAACTGAAGAAATTCCAACATATTATGAAACTATCACTCTTCTTTTAGCCTTTCTGTATAAACATAGACATAATTATGCCCAGATTTCTAAACTGGCACCATAAAAACATATCGCTGAAGATTCAGATGCTTTCTAGTTGATCCTTAAAAAATTTCTATTATGTGTTTCTTTTATTTTATAGATGTTATTTGCCTGGGGCAACTAACAGTTTTCCAAAAGAAGGAAAAAAATTAATAAGATGAGAGCCAGTTGGAAAGATTTGATTTCATTAGCATGCCAATAGTGTAATGCCTGATGCTTTTGTTTTTGGAAGATATTAACATTGAAGGAAATCCATTACTGAGGGGGAGATTGGCTACAACCATCAGCTGTTCACGTGTCTGACAAAAGACAGTTTCTATGTTTCATTTGGTCCAGTTCCTGTTTTGTCATCTTTTTTCCTTCTCCAATTTCACCACCAGGATATCCTCCTTCCTGATCCTAGAAAAAAGTTCCATGCAGTCACAGTTTCCAAATTTTTATTCCTAATTTGTTCTCCTATTTTGAATAGCCTTGTATTTCTACTTTTTAACTCTGTATTTCACCTTTTTGTGTGAGTCTGATAACAATTTGGTCATAAAATGCATTATGCATTAATCCATGTTTTTGGAAATCATTTTCAAGTCACATGTATCATTATTGTACATTTCAGACTCTACCTTTCTGTGAAGCATAATGTGTTAAATACTACCTAGAAGTTTTGTCAGCTTATGAAGGAGTATGATGTTGTTGCAGAAGGTTTCTTGTCACTTCAAAGCAATACAGCATTATTTTTGCTTTTATTTTCCAGCTTCACATGACTTTCTTCATGTTATTTCAACTCCCCAAACTTTTACATCTTCAGAAATAACAGACACTGGTAAATTATAATAATATTCATTCAGAAGCATACCCTTTTGATTAGCTGCTGATGAAAAGTTTGTTGCTGCCTCCATGTTGATGATTTCAGACAGCTATTGCATACTGCTTGTCTTGGTTGTTGACCTGCATCTTATTTACTCAACTCCTGTATCAGCATCCTCATTTTCAGGCAGAGTACAAGTTTAAAGCAAGTCTCCAAGTAGCTTGCAGAATAATGCAGTATTTATCAAAGAGATGTGTCAGGGAAAGATTTAAATTTTGCAAGGCTTAAGGCTGTTCCAGTCAAGTAAAATACCACGCTTTTTAGTGATAAGATTTTTTGTTTCTTTCATCCTGTCAATTTTTCACATACATTTTGCTGTGATTTTTTTCCTATGTATTGTCTTAAAATGAGTAAGTCAACACAACTAAAGCCAGACCTTTCCAACTAAGCTATACTTTGAGTTATAACTTTGGGAATATATTGTTTTTCCTGTAGCCTTAGTTGGGTGAGGATGCCCAAGTTAACGTCTTCAGCTAAGTAATTAATGATGGCATTTGAAATAGACAAAGGAGGTTGATTTTTAAATAAATAAGTAAAAATAATAAATCTTTGCAGAGTAGTGGAAAGTAAAATTTCTCCCCATCACAAGTTCCTTCTTAATTTACTTGCATGAAATTATTTCTCATGTTTGGTTGGTTGGGTTTTTTTAACAGCAGCTACAGATAGTACTGATTTGGAAATATATCCATGCCCATAATTACTACAGAGCATCAGCTGTTAGAATGGCATGGAGTAAAAATGATAAGTTGACTTCATTGTACTTTCTAAGATTTTGGTTTCTTTTTTTTTTATCCTTGCTGCTATTTTTGGAAACTTTGCATTGTTTTAGTTGTCACCATCACAGTAATTCATACATTTGCTGTTGTTAACTAGATTCTCATCTGCACTCATTATTAATCTTTGTAGATGGAGGATCAGAGGCAAAGAGGTTGGTTGTGTTTGGTTTTCTCATTATTAAGATTCCCAGCTGTGGACCTGCCTATCTTGGTTTTGGGGCTTTGTTGACCTGTGCTGAGAGAACTTAATTGTGAGAGGAAATAAAAAAAAAACATATATTTCTGTGTAATGTTTCCTAAAAAGGCTGGTCTGCTGACTACTTTCTGGATCCAAAGGTGTTTTCTTACTATCTGCCATGCATTATGTGCTAAAATTATTAGGAAGATAATAAGAATTCTCATTAGTATGACTAATTAGGTTGCCTGGTTTCCACATTGACTTCCACTCTAGCCTAACAGTCCATGAGACAGAGTAATGCCCAGCTGACTTGAAAGCAATTTTCCCTGTGCTTCCATTTTAACAATGAAACTTCTGTTCACTAAGTCCTAAGTTATTCAGGTAGCTCTGAGGCAATTAAGCCTTTTAACACAAGATTATCTTTCCAGATTTAGGTGAAAGGAAGACTCTTTCTTCAAGATTCACAACATCTGGCATGCCAGAAATGCCACCAATCTCAGCTGGTAATAATATCTGTCTTCTCTGTAGTTCTCACATCTAGGCAGTCTCTCAAAAGACACCACAATGCTTTGCTAAATGAAGGGTTTATTCTGACTTGCTCTGTATAAAGCTGGAGAGACAGAAACTAGTTGCATCTGCTGAAGCATTTGAGCCATTTGGAATGAAATATTGCAATGATAAGATGAACTTTTTCATGTCAGTAAACTATTAGCTTGTCTGGATTTTCTTGTGAAGGATTGTTTTTATGTATGGATATATATATATGTGGAGGCTCATTGTTAGGAATGGTTAAATAAGTGTTAACATGTCAAATTTGTTCCTTTTGTACATTGGAAAAGCTCCCTCACAGGCAGAAAAGAGATTTATCTACTGTTCTTAAGCAGATGCAAAAACTTTTGGTTAGGGAGTCTTTGAATGTTGCTAGAAAAGGATCAAATCAAAGAGACTTGAACAGAAGGATTTCCATTTCCAAAGGCTGGGAATATCAAAATACCCCAGAGGAATCACTCAACACCCTTTCCTTATTGCCACCAGCTTCATCCAACTTTGTAAACTGTCACAAGTCTTGCTTGCCTTAAACATGAAACCAAGCCCAAAGCAATGGGCAAATATGAGCAATGCTAGTGTGTACACATAGTCCAGATTTGACACTGGTTTATGTATTAGGTTGTGTATTCTCCCAGTCCAAAATTAGGATAACAGGGTATGAGGAGATCAGTAAAGGGACTTGTTCTTCGGTGTACAAAGAGATGTTAAATTGTACAAGTGTAAGTTGTAAGATGTGCTAGAATTTCGTGGAAATTTTTCCTTTTTCACTTGCTTGCAAGAGTTTATCTACAGAGAGATAAATTCTCTACACTGTGTTTTATTAGTGCCAGGGACAGTAATTTCTGACCCATAGAATGAAGGATTTAACTGATTGTAGGGAAAGTGAGATCAGATCTTGAATTCTAAATACATAGGTGTGATTCTTAGTTGCCATGTTACCTCTGCAAGAACTGTTAGAATCTGTCAAGGCAATGTAAGGAGTAGTTTCGGAATTGGATATTTTGGCTGATTGTAAAATTTGAATATTTTTCTGCTGATGTAGAGCCATTTAGCTTCTGACGCTCGGGGAGTATTGTGTTAGTTACAACCACAGCAAGACACTTGACTGAGGATTTGAGTCCCAGAGTACTGCCAGGAAAGGGGAGACATTTAGGGCATTGTGAGCTGGTGCTGCTTGTACTGCTGTGACAAGGCTGAGTGGATATCTCAAGATCATTTCTGTGTCTGTAGCGACCGAGACACCAGACCTGGACTCGACCTCATCTGCTTCACTGGAAACCACAAGGATGGGTAAATAGCCAGTGATTCCCTCCTCCACTGCTTACTTTGGCAATGCTCTTCTCTGCAGTGATGAGCTTGTTCAGATGTGCTGCTGTCCCAAAGAGTGGGTCAGTCCTGTGGCTGGACCCTTTTGTCTCCTTACTAAAAATTATTCTACCTTTAAATGTTCTGGGGAACCATTTCTATGTTTCCTCTCATGCCTTGGCTGCCAAGGCCACTTGAAAGGCAGCGTTGTGCCACCACAGTGGGGACTGAAGCTGTGACATGGTAGCCTGGGCACAACAGGGCCACATCCCCTTCTTTAGAGCTCTGTCCTGATGTGACCTGTGTGACAGCAGCCTTTGTGAGGACCTGAAGATGGTTTCTGTGTTTGATCTTAGCTACTCGAAGACCGAGGCCGAAATCCAGCACTCCTTCCTCTCTGGCAACTCAACCAACTGTGATGGGTAACTAGCAACAGCCTTCTTTTCCCATTGTCTCCCATCTCTTTCACATCCCATCACACCTCCCACCCCAAACCACCTGGCTTCCTTGTCATCTTCCATGGAGAGGATGAAGACTGGTTGGCGCAGCTTGGCTTGCCGAAGCACTGGCCACACTGGTTCTGCAATTCTGTTGTTTGATCCCACGCTTTTTCCGTGGCCACTGAGCATTTCTTTCTGCAGGAAGCATGTGACATTCTGCAGAGACCACGTTGTTGCACCTGGCCTTCATCTCCATTCCCCTGCTTTTTTGTGTTTTGGTAGTGGGTCTTGCTTTCTCTGATGCATTCAAAACAACAGCATTCCTAAGAAGCAAACCCAGCTGGGTTGGCACAAGAGCACCGCACAGCAGTTCAGCCACCCTCCAGGCATTCCTTGGGCAAGGCTGTACCTCTTGGTTGCATCACCACTGACTTTCAAGGTGGCTGGTTTTCTTCTGCCCACGCCTTTCCATTGCCATCCCCTGGAACTGGGAATGCTCTGCCCCACTGCTGCTTTCAAGGCCATGTTATGTTTTTTGAAATCAATACCTCATTTCAGCTTTTGGTGAATAGGGTGATGTTTCTTCATGGTTTAAGACCCTGGCAGCCTCTGGTTTTAACGATATTTCCTGCAGATCTGACAGCTATGCATGGCAGCAGTGTCCCAAGAGATATTGTTTTGCTTTTAGCCAACCTATTACTTCTCTTGCGCCTATATTGGGATAAACCTTCAGTGTATACATAAATGGGGCCCTACATGCAAACCAAATTTAGTTCAGGCCTTGGCTATGGCACTTGGCAACAGTGGTGGAGATGCTTTGGCAACAGCTTCTTTCACACTGGCAGGTGTACAAGACCAGTCCTGTGTCCTTGCAGTATTTTGTGGCCCATGGGGTAACAAAGTATTACATGAGGAGGCTGGTATGCCTAAAATCTGAAGTTGAGTGCAAGCTAAAAATGTAATGAACAGTATCAAGTAACTTGGCCCTTTTGTCTGGAGCAGTCTTGCTTTCATATCAACTGAGATATTTCACACACTTCAGGATATTTTCCAGGGAATTTACGTTCCCTACTTTGCATTACTTGAAGTAATTTTCTGAGCTTTCTTGTTTTTACGGTGGAGAAATCAGATACTTGTAATTATAACAAGGCATATAAATTTGGCCCGGCTAAGGACATTAGATTCTGTTTCCCTGCCTAGTGATGTTGTCTGAATCACTTTTTATGCTCTTTTATTTTTGCCAAATTTTTAAATTGGATTTTTTCCAGTATCTTCATCTCATAAATTTGCTTTCTCCTTGACTCCTCTTGGCCAGGGTTCTTGTACTTTTTCAATCTTGCATTCCTTCTAACCCCATGGGAATTTTTTCCATATTCCTTGTGTCATTCTGTTTAATTTTTTGCATTGTATTTGTGTGGTTTTACACATCTTTGCATATTAACCTCTTTCTTTTAAAAATTCTGCTAATTTTGCAGAATATTTTTTTCTGTTCTTTATTGTTTGTACTCTAAACCACTGAGTCCACGGTTGCAGATGATGCCATGGTGTGATGGTTCACGTATTTTTTAAATAATAAGCCACCATTTTTTCCAGCCTCACATGATTTTCCTCATGTTACTTCTGCTCCCCAAACTTCTACATCTGCAAAAATGTCAGAACAAGAGACTGGTAAATGACATTTATTTTATTACCTATCCTTGATTTTTCTTGATATTCAAGTGGTATGATTCTGATGTCTGTTATATATCCTGTATTTTTAATGTTGCCTCCAGTGGTCTTTCATTTTTTCCTTATGGCTTCATGTTATTTGTAATAATTACCAGTGTATAATTAGCAGTTCTAGCCTCAGGTGAGGGATCCTGGTACCACCTGGCTCTTTCAGGCCAGCATTTTATTACTGAAGGGCTCTGATGTGGTCAGCGGGGCTGAATTAAGCACTTAAGAGGAAACTCTCAAGCTTTGATGAATTTTGAGATATCAGCACAACAGTTATCCTTTGCAGGGGGAATGTTTTTCTTTACCTAGTAGACACATTACATAGAGATTCATTGGCTGGATTTTGGTTTCCTATTATAACTTTGTTAAGTAACCTCTCATATTTAAAAGGCTGCTGCAGTACAGCATTTTGGTGCTAAAAGTAATGCCAAAATTACTTCTGCTAATAATTTATTGTTTCCCTCCACGTATTCCTGAAGAATATAGGATTTTAGGCACAATTTATGCATTTGTATCTGAGCTTGAGATTTTCCCAGAATACAGTCATAAAAAATAGCAGAAGGTTGCTGTGAGGTTCTCATTCCTGGTTCTGTGCATGCCAGCATGATTTAACAAGTGATATTTTATTACATCAACCATCCTCTCTTTCTAGGGACCAACTAAATGGAATTGGGTAAATTGACATAGTTTGTCATCTGAAGATGAGCTAATTACAACATACATACACTATTTGTGTTTTCTCTAGTCTTATTTGGTTACAGTTTGGTCAGTGTTCTTTTAGCTTCTCTTCACAGATAAATTAAAAAAACCTTTTATCTGCCGCAGAATTCACACTGAACACAAACATGATACAGCTGTACTAATACTCAGTGGGTGGTGCTGACAGTTATCTGCCTCTGCATGAACACAAGATTTTTGTTTTCTTTTGAAGTTGAGAACTCAATCTCTCCAAGGTCATTTCTATCTTCATTAGACAGAAAACTTTTAGCAGTTTATCAGGCATGACTTTGCTGTTGTCTGTAGCACTGTTCTCACCAAGTTACCACAGCTTTCTCTCTTGATTTAAAGAACTGGGCTACTTAGATTACTTATTCCTTGGCCTTACACTTTATTAAATCATGACTGTTCTTAACATTAAGAATACCCACTCTTCATTTTTTCATATAATACCACTCATAGAAATGTTTCTTTCATGCTCTAAGCTGCATTATTTCTTTAATGGAAATGGTGGTCTTAGGGGCTGATAGAATCGGATTTTTTTTTTGTTGACGTTTGTGTTTTTATTAATGTATTGTCAGAAAAACATAAATATATTTTTAAGCCATTTTCTGGCGAAGGATGGTCTGTCTCAACAATCCTGCTTCTATCAAAGTAGCTTTGTGGCAGTTGCAGGGAAAATCTGATTCTTGGCCAAAATATGAATTCGTAGGGAAATATTTTGATACCACCAGTGTGAAAAGTGTGTGCATGCTGTATCAAAATCATATTGGGCATTTGCAACTTGTTATTTAAAAGACGTATCTGGCACATCCAAACTAAAGTGAAGGGAGAAGAGTTTGCTGTCAGCTGTTGCTACAGGATAGAATTTTAAAATCAGATACAGACAGCTGGCCTAGTAGCTAATGCCTAAAATTAGATGTTATATATCCCAAAAAAAATTACCCCATGAGACAAAAATGGAGTAGGCTACCTCAAATATCAATTAGAAGTGTGTATATAAGAAATCTAAAATAAATTTATGTCACTTGGACCTAGTAAAGGCTGAAGATCACCTTGTCTAAAGGCTGATTTCACTTACTGTTTTAACATATTTTCATATTTGATTAGCTACCCGGGGATCAGGCCTGAGAGTCACTTCTCATCCCTCCATGGAAACCAGAGGGAGCGTGATGGGTAAATAGCTGATAATTCCATTAGCTTTCCCATTGCTTGCTGTCCCTTCCAGCAGCTGTGGACAGTTTGTTCAGACACATTGCTTCGAACACTGCTGGGCTTTCTCCACGCACTCCATCCCCAGCCCTGCTCAACTCAGCCATTTATCTGCAATCTAAGCTGGAAGATAATTCCCCACAGTGACTGAATAACAATCCACAAATAGAGCTCTGCTAGCTTATGTTGCCTCTAGGTTTCTTCTGGTAGCTGCAGTTTTCTTTCAAAGAAGAAATACTTTAAAAGAGAGGCCAGTGAGGAGAAGGTTGCCTCACATGAGCTGCTGGAATTGACCCTCCTTCATTTCACACCAGCTTCAGTGTTCATGTAACACCTCATTTCTCAGTTGATCTTTACAGCTGCTGTCACCCTGCTTGATCTCACATCAGTGTTGTCTTGAACTGCCCAGCAGCTACTGGCCAAATATTGTGGATTTGAAGCCAGTTCTAATTTTAACTCCAGATTTTCTTTCAGCTTTTGATGAAAATAAGCACATATCTTCAAGATCCGAAACGTCTGGCATCCCAGAAATGCCATCAGCTGTACCTGGTAATACTTGAAAAATGTGATTTCAAATAGAAATTGCCCCAGAGATTTTTATTAAAAAATTGGTATATTGTTAGTTAAGTTTAATATGACTTAAAATAACTTCAGAACTGTCATAATTAAGGTTCTCTCTCAAATATCAGACTAATTTAGGAAATTTTGAATGAAATAGTGAATATTCTCTTCTAATTTTGGCCTGTATTCCTGGTATATTTACAAGTCTATATTTCTTTGTTTCGTGTTGATAGGCATGTCTTATTACGTAGAGTTCTCTTTTTAAGTTGCAATACTGTAGAGAGGTCAAGTGAAAGGTAATATAAGTTTTGTTTAAATCCCTGAATGAAACCATTCCAAGTTGAAACTGTTGAGTTAGTCCCATAGAAATAACAGGATCAGTAGCAATGAACATATAGGGTTCAAAATGGTGGAGAATAGACCTTTAAATACATTAATTTGAATATATTTAAAGCAGCAATTAAGTTGGGCATTTTGCTGTGAGAAAGGGAGACTGCATAGGCAGGAGATTAAGAGAAACAAAAATGTGTAATGTCACCTGTACTGCTATATTGCTTGAGTACAACTTTGTAAATAAAAGGCACAACATTATAATTAAAGAAAACATTTGCAACAAATTACTCTTGACCAGATGCTGCCAAGGTAGATCTGATGTTCCCAAACACCCATGAAACTTGTTATACCAGACCCCAGTGAAACTGAGCTGATGGATTGATGGTATTTTCATTGACATTTAAATTAATTGCACCTAATAATATGTAATAATCTATATAGTTTTCTTGTTCTTCCTTGTCAACATTTATCCTTTAGTCTTCTTCTACTTCCTCAATTCATAAAATAAGCTAACTTACCAATACCTTACAAAATGGGACACTGAAACAATGCAGTTGTATCAGTGCTCAAGGTTCTGTTTCGTTTAGTGTCCCTGGAGAAGGAATTTTAATTTCCATTCAGTAATGACAATTTCCTCCAAAGTCTATTTCAAGTTGTTACCAAAATTCCCTTGCAGCAAAAAATTGTTTAGGTTTAACTTTCCTGGCATTGCAACTTGCTGCCTTTTTCCTGCTGTGAACGCATTTTCTTCTAAGTCTAAATGGCCGGCCTGTTAATGGACAGTTTTGTATCCGTCACTTCTTGGTCAGCAACTAGAAAGCATTTTTGGTACAAAGTGCAAAAAGGCTGATCTTTTGCACCAACTTGTATGAATTTCTTCTTTCTGTTGGTGTAATTTAAACTCCAGAAAGTGTAGAAGAAGATCCTTGGGAGTTCTGTCTAGCCTCAGATACTGGATCTTCTTGTCACCATATTGGTCTGTGTGTCTCTGTCTTTATTCACATAATACAGAAAGGACTTTGAAGTGTCCAGTATCTTGCTTGTGTTTGCAGTGACATCATCTTGAACAGCACAGCTTGTGTGTTTGCTATCCCAGCAACAGTCAGAGTCCTCGGCACTTTAAATCCAGATTTTCTGTGCAGCTCTTAATGAAACACAGACAGTTTCACAATTCCCATCTAAAGCATCTGGAGTCACGGAAATACCATCAGCTCAGTCTGGTATTGACATTTCTTGCAAACTGAGTGTTCTTGAATTATCAGAGGAGTTCCCAGGGAGTTTTTGGTGAAATGTTGATTTCCTTTACTTTGGAGATAAGATCAACTGCAAGATAAAAATTCTGCATCGGGTACTATTTTTGTTTAAGACAACATCTATGATGTTTAAAATATTGGATTGTGATCTTCTTTCCAAATTGAGTTTACTTTTATAGTATTAATTGGTAGTATTACCCACGATTGCCACTGGCTGATTATGTAGTACTTAATGTAATAGAATTTTACTATGAGATACTGTGGGGCTTGTAATCAAACTTTAATTTCTCTACTATATGCAGTGTATCACGATGCAGATAGCTGTTGTATTACTTCAAGTCATATCCTTTTTTATTTTCTATTTACTTTTTTATTACTAAAGTGTTTTTCTGTATTTAACATATCTTCCTGATCAGTTACAACGTTGGGGGCACAGAGTGATGTGCTCAGGAAATTCTCTTTGTGGATTTATCTCCTATAAATATTCATGTTCATGTTCAGTTGTGGTTTTAGAACAACTTAATGGTTGTTCAAGTTGTAAATCCTGATGTTGCATGGAATATTCAAACGTATTTCTCATTAAGGAGGACTCTCCAAATATGACAAAAGTCCTTTCAAGGAAATTAAAGGTAGCACAGTCAGCATTGCAAACTCAAGTTCAGGGTTAGGGGTTTTTTAAAAGAGCCTGAGACTTGATCATCTAGATATATCCAGGGGAAAAAATATTTATTTAGGGAAGAAAAAGGTTTGTCAGTTTTCTACATGTTTCCTAAATGATCAAGCCAATTTCTTCTATATTTTCCTCCTCTATAGGATAAATTTAATGCTGAACACAGGAACACTCCTTTTTTTCTTTTGGTATACTCTGAACATTTTCTTCTACTGCAGACCTCTATAGATATTTGTAAATGTTCTACAGTATCTCCCTGTAAGCTAACAACTAGGTACTTCCTTTTATATATGCCATCTTAACAGTAATGTTGAACACTTCTTTAAACCAGTGGTAGGCAAGGAGAAGACATTCAGAAAATGTATTTGTGAAGCTCTTATTATTCCCATTTTTCAGCAAACAAAATGAAGATGGAGAGGACAGTAAGTATCCCTGTGGCACAGAGAAGGGTGTAGTCAGATGAAAAGGGAGAAATGTGTGAAACTCTTTCAATCCACTCTCCTGTCAATCTACCCTACAAACTTTTGATGTATTTCTGAAAGATTTTATTTGCTAAGACTGGAGGAAACTAACAGAATTCTTTCAGACAAGAACTCCATGTTTGAAATATTCTCTTTGTTGGTCCATCAGATTTGTGCTCTTTGTCTGTACTGTGTTCTTGCAAGTGTGGGGTCAGTTTCCAATCTTTGATCCCATTTTCTGAAATAAACTGTTTGACTATCATCTGTTCACATTAGGAATTTGCTCTCTGCTCTTATGAGAAACTTTCTTCTTTTTTAATAATACATTCTTAGACAAGAGAAGGGATTTTTGTTGTGATCTTTGCATTCACTGTTGTCATTTGCATATCTGTTCACTAATTACTGTGCAGTAAATGTGACTCTTCTTGTAGCTTATCCTTGTCTTCAAGTGTCAATATGACATTCTGTCTGTTCAAAGTATTTTATACCTGTTCAGAATGAAAACTCGTAAATTAATCAAGCTATTCTATTAGAGATTCTTACACATTTTGATTAAGAAAGCACAAGTTGGTTTTCTTCTATCAGTGTGCCCAACTCTTGATGAAAATCCTTATTAAATTCACCTTTATGTATTTTCCAGTGGAGACTCTATTGTTTCTCTTTTTTTTTTCCCCAGGCATATATTAGTTTAGATCCAAAGTTCATATTTTTAAGTTTGATGAAGTATATAATAATCAGAGCTAGTTAATAGTTTTTCAGATAAAATATGAGGTGGGCAGTATCTTTGCTGCAAACAAAAGTTCTAGCTATATATTCATTGACAAGTTTGCAATTTATAGTTGGAAAATATTTGATGCCTGAAAAAGGATTTTGGGATGTGTCATTTACTGCAACTAAAAGGCAGCTCTGGAGCATCATGACTGCCACTATTGTGCAAGAGAAGCAGTGTTTAGCTAGTGGCTGGAGGTTTGTGGTTATATCAAGTGACTATAGATTAATGCTGGATTTATTTGGTAGAAAGAGTATACATGAGAACTGATGATTAAAATACTGACTTATTTGAGTGTGATTAAAGCAATGCTTTCATATGAATAGAGAGCCTGCCATAACATCTCAAGATAGTTTCCATCTCTAATCTTAGCTCTCCCGGGACCAGTTCTGGAGCCCACATCTTTTCCTTTCCTGAAAACCACGAGGACAGTGATGGGTAAACAGTGATTCCATCCGAATTTCTATCATTTCATAATACTTAAATGAGAAAAGCTGTATGTTAAAATTTAGTCCAAAGATTTCAATTCCTTTTACTGATAGTGGTAATGCCAAACATTTCAGCAAGATGGTCAGTCATTTATGTAAATGATGAGATACTTAATTATTAGGCTTCTCAATTATCCTTCCTAATTTTCTGCTCTGTAGGCTTAGTTCACTAAAAGATTAACTGTCTGTATACTACACTAACTCAGCTAAGCCCTTCTGATTTTGAAGTGGAATAACCTTGTAATGAATGCAAACAGTTATGTAAAAGAGCTGAGTATAATATGAATTTTATTCACAGTTCTGTACTGGCACAGCATTAAAAAAAAAAAAAAAAAGTTCATCTCTGTTTCTGAAGGCATTTTTCTGGTTTAATCTTAGTTACTCAAAGACCGAAGCTGAAATCTACTTCTCCTTACCTTGCAAGCCAAGGAACAGTGGAGGGTAAAAAGATATTTTAATTTTTTTCTTTTTGCCATCATTAGACATAATTTTCATCTGCTTTGAGCAATACCTGTGGTTTGTTAATGCACTTTTAAAACACTTGCCAAACTAATGACATGATGATGATATTTGAACATATGCTTTTTTCTATCACTTGAAAAGTCAGTTTTGAAGGGACCAGTGACAAAAAGAATTTGTCACAGAATTCCTGTGTGACTCTATGTGCAGTTGTTATTTTGAAAATTATTTCGAGAATGAAATATTCCAATATGGCAGAAACATGATTGTGTCTTCCTACTGATATGGATTTCTTAGCATATAGAACTTTTTTTATCTTTTTGAATGAGAACTGAAGTTCAAGCTTGATGAATAGGCATGTTAATCATTGGCTGAGAGACTAACTGTCTAAGGAAAACTGGGAATTATATTTCTAAGGGAATTGCAAGGCCTTTCATGTGAATGAAGAGAGCTCATATATTCTATTGTATGTAAAAACAATAATCACGAAAACAGTAAGAAAATACTTATTTGCAAAAATTTTTGAACTTTTAAGAAAGGTTAGAGTTATAACTGAATATTGATAGCACAATGCGCAGCTTATTTCTTCATGCTAGAAAAATTAGTAATTAGTATTTGCAGCTGCTTGCACTGGAGACATACCCAACACTTGTCATCCTGAATTTTGAATTCTAAGATGAGTCTTGGCTCATGCTCTGTCTGCATTTCCTGTTGGGTTTCCATCTTCCAAGGTTGTGTAAGGAGTGGTTTGGTGAATTGGATATTTTGGCATTTTTCTGCTGATGTAGAGCCATTTAGATCCTGACACTCAGGGAGTATTGTGTTAGTTGCAACCACAGCAAGACACTTGACTGAGGATTTGAGTCCCAGGGTACTGCCAGGAAAGGGCATGTGTGGCCCTAAATACAGACATTTAGGGCATTGTGAGCTGGTGCTGCTTGTACTGCTGTGACAAGGCTGAGTGGATATCTCAAGATCATTTCTGTGTCTGTAGCAACCGAGACACCAGACCTGGACTCGACCTCATCTGCTTCATGGGAAACCACAAGGATGGGTAAATAGCCAGTGATTCCCTCCTCCACTGCTTAACTTGGCAATGCTCTTCTCTGCAGTGATGAGCTTGTTCAGATGCGCTGCTGTCCCAAAGAGTGGGTCAGTCCTGTGGCTGGACCCTTTTGTCTCCTTACTAAAAATTATTTTGCCTGTAAATGTTCGGAGGAACCATTTCTATGTTTCCTCTCATGCCTTGGCTGCCAAGGCCACTTGAAAGGCAGCGTTGTGCCACCACAGTGGGGACTGAAGCTGTGACATGGTAGCCTGGGCACAACAGGGCCACATCCCCTTCTTTAGAGCTCTGTCCTGATGTGACCTGTGTGACAGCAGCCTTTGTGAGGACCTGAAGATGGTTTCTGTGTTTGATCTTAGCTACTCGAAGACCAAGGCCGAAATCCAGCACTCCTTCCTCTCTGGCAACTCAACCAACTGTGATGGGTAACTAGCAACAGCCTTCTTTTCCCATTGTCTCCCATCTCTTTCACATCCCATCACACCTCCCACCCCAAACCACCTGGCTTCCTTGTCATCTTCCATGGAGAGGATGAAGACTTGTTGGCGCAGCTTGGCTTGCCGAAGCACTGGCCACACTGGTTCTGCAATTCTGTTGTTTGATCCCACGCTTTTTCCATGGCCACTGAGCATTTCTTTCTGCAGGAAGCATGTGACATTCTGCAGAGACCACGTTGTTGCACCTGGCCTTCATCTCCATTCCCCTGCTTTTTTGTGTTTTGGTAGTGGGTCTTGCTTTCTCTGATGCATTCAAAACGACAGGGTTCCCAAGAAGTAAACCCAGCTGGGCTGGCACAAGAGGACACGCCTTTCCATTGCCATCACCTGGGACTGGGAATGCTCTACTCTGCTGCTGCTTTTGGAGCCATGTTAGGGTTGTAATATCAAAACCTATTTCGGCATTTGGTGAATCATTGGATGTTTCTTCTCCGTTTGAGACACCAGCTGCCCCCGGCAGTAATGATATTTCTTGCAATTCTGGTAGCGATGCAAGATGGGAATTGTCCCAAGAGATATTGCTATGCTTTTAGCCAACCTGCTACTTCTTTTGGGCTTAGATTTAGGTAAAGCTCATGTGTAGATGAAAAGGGCCACACATGCAACACCATATTTAATTCCAGCATTGGCTATGGCAATTCCACTTCTTTTGTCATGTAATCTCTTCTTCATATTTCTTCAAGCAGCTTCTTCATAATTTTCATCATCAGTGCATTTTCACACATTTACATTAGGAAATCCATGGCATGTTCATTTGAGATGTTTTCCTTTCCTGAATCCCTAGTTTCTTGGTAATGTCTTGAAAGTTATTCCGTCTATATGTTCAGATGATGCCAAAAAATGTTTTGTTTTGGTTTTGTTTTTCTTTTTCCAGCTTCACTGGACTCTAATCATATTAGTTTCCTGTCCCAAACTTCTGCATCTGCAGAAATATCAAAAACAGAGACTGGTAAATTGTATTTATGATACTTCCATTGCTTAGTTATTTGGTTTTGTATCAAGGATGTTACAGTCACATGCTGTTTTCTCTGATTGCTTGGTGTCTGAAAAAGATTTTTGTTTGCAGTGTCTGATAGGCTCTGTAATTACTTGGTGATATTTTGTGATACAGGATCAAATACAAGCGAAACCACAGGAATTAATATTTTTTGTATGGTTTTAAGCTGTTGAATAGATTAGGACCAATAGGACCCATAGGTAGATGGGTTCATTATCAGTTATAAAGATACATTCTTGAATGGGGCATTTTGCCACAGGGGATTTTCTGTTAACCGTTTCATACACATTATTTTGCAGTTTTCTCTAGTCATAAGACTTTTTTTCAGATTATGTTGCTATTGCACCTTGAAATTTTTATTCCTGGGGCCTTAGGTATTCAAGAACATTTTGTATTCATTGCAAAGGTACAAATGTGCAAGAGATAAGAAGTAAACTTATCCTAAACCTAGCAGTCAATATTTGAACAGTTTTGCATTAGATTTTCTGCCTCAGTCTATCTCCTCAATATATCAGAAGTTGTTTTAATTTATATTATGTCAATTAGATAAAATACCACAAATGATAAATTGCATGATGTATAGTATGTTAAAACCCATAAGTCAAAATACTGGCTTTTACTGCATTGAAGCATGCAAAGCTTTTGCAATAGAAATACCTGGTTGTACAAATTCATATTTGCATGCATTTAAAGTATATAGGTCTCTTTCTACAGGTGCTGGTGAAGTCAAAAGCACAGGTTTTTTCATGTTACATGAGCATAGACTCCTGTTGATAAATCTGCTTTTAGGGGGACTGCAATTCCTGTCAGGATGTGTCTACCAGGTGCATGTGACATCTCCAAAATTTTGGAGTTCTGTTACTTTCTTTTAAAGTTGGAAATTCATGAAACTCTGTTGTAGTGATGTTGGCATCTTGCAAAGCAATGTAAAGCAATCTTTCTTTTTCTGATTTTTGCTCCCCTTTGCTATGTCTGCATCAATATGGATCTGTCTCAGGGATATTTACATTTTTCCACAGTTACAAGTTCAGCTGACCTGGAAAAGCCTATGCCTCCACTTTCCAGAACACCTCATGTGCTAACAACAACGGAGGGTAATTGTAATGCATTAGCTTTTCAGTTAAACCCCTTTCGGTGTTTGGACAGCCATTTTTGAAATTTTATTAATCCCAGATATTTTGATCATCTTCCATGTTGTCTTCTGTGTGAGTCATGATCATGGAAAGCATCCTTTTTTACATGACAACTTGTGCTTTCTGCTTAGAAACTCATCTGGTAGTGTTTCTGATCTCAGATTCATTTCTCAAAAAGCTTGTATTGACATATTTTGACATATACTTACATGAAGTACACCTGGTTTAATACTACTAAACTAGGTTTTATACTACTACTGACTAAATTTTAATAAGATTTCTAAGTCTAATGGTTATATGCTCAGTTAGAATGCATGTTTTTATACCAAATATTGTCTTGCCAGCTTAGGAAGCTCCTTTCTTACTATTTTTTTGCTGTTTAGTGATTTCTTTAACTTTACCCTTGTTTTTCATGTGTGTATGACAGATTATATGACATTAAAATTCACTAAAAATATTGACACAAAACAAAGCACTGAAGAGAACTAAGGCAGGTGCTTTTTTTCATGGAAATAAATTTGCAGCACTTTTTATTTTTTGTAGTTTGGTGGCGGTGGAGTGCTTTGTCTTTATAATTGTGATATTAGAAGTTATTATCTTTGTATTTTCTGGATCACTTTAAGCTATGTGGACCATGTGATCCAAAGCCATATTAGCTTTGGTTGGCTGACAATTTAGTTTCAGTTCTCAGTTCAAGCACTACTTTTAGCTCACACTCTGAACCAATACTGCTCCATTCCTGAGGCCAGGCCGTGCTTCTGGTGAAGTGCAAATTAGGTGTGCTATAACATATCACATTTTTGCTTTTTTTTCTATGACCAAAAAAAGCTGTGTGTAGAGTTAATAATCACAGATAACATGACATGGTTTTTTTATAGTTTTCAGTGGTATTCAGCCTGTTCTTTCAAGTCCTGTGGCACCTAGTAAGCCTGAAATAGCAGAAGCTGGACCAGGTACAATAATCTCTACCTAGTTCTTAATGCAGTAGCTCAAGCCATGTTATAAAACTCAACTGAAATTAATACACTGCTGTTATTTTCAGTGCAGATTTGGATTAGCCTCAGCAGTTAATTTTGATTTATGCTGCTGCTAATGGTTGAACTTGGTGTTTTCTCACAGTTATAATGCATATGGAAACTCACAGTCACATGATGAAGTCAAAAGCACAGGATGCCACACAGGTATTCTAAAGAACAATATTTGTAGAGTAATTCTGATGAAAACACTGTGATGTGAACAGTAGGTTGCATTTTATTGTTGTAGCATCACTAAAAATGTTAACATTAGTGCATCCTTAACAGCATTAAATTGGTTAACAGTTACAGACACTCAGTGGTTTTGGACTGAAACTACAGCTGGATCTGTTGTCAGGTTTCTGTTCCAAATTTATGTTTTAATGTGTGACTAATTGATTGTTCAACATGTCCTCTTCATTAAATATCTACATTGTACACAGTACCATCTCCCTTAAGTATTCGACCAGAACTCAAAATGTTCTAAAGCTCTACTTAAAATCTTACTTGGCAGCAGTTGAGATCCAGACCAGAAGGCAGGAGGAAATAAATATCCAGAATTTTTGTACATCACAGATGTGCTGATTTATAGTCACTAATATTCTGTGCAGTTCTGAATTTCTCCCTAATGCATACTAAACTGATAAATGTCCAAGCATTAGTGGAGTATTTGTTGTTCTTGTTAAATCAAATTTATTTTTGCTCATGAAGGAAGAGTTTCTTCCATTAGCTCTATGCTCTCTTATGACTGTCATCATTTCTTCCAGCAGCAACAAGTGAATCCATTCTGGAATCTTTCACACCTAAAACTTCCCGTCCTTTTCAATGGCCAAGGGTAACATTAGGTAATGTTGTTTTCACCCAGTGAACAACTCTATGTTTGTTTTGAGCACTCCATCCCATATGAATGCATTCCTTCCACATATCATTTCACATGCATAATCATTCTTTTTCCTGGTTAGAGAGTCGTGTTCCTCCATCATCATTATATTGATTGTTCTTGACATACCTGTGTGTGAGAACAAGAATCTGGGTGGATTTACTGTCTCAGAGAAGTAAAACTTGTCTCTTGCATGATAAAACACCATCATCCTTTTATTAGTGTTCTATCTCTCTTGCTCCCAATGCACACGCATGTGCTAATTGTCTCTGGTATGTAAAGCTTCCAAAATGGAAATTTTCATTGTTTTGGACTCACACAATCTTATTTCTGATCAATGTAGCTTTTCGGTATCATCTCCATTCCACACTTCAAAATCTGATTTCATCAGCTGCCTTTAACATTTCTTACTAAGTTGTCTTCAATATGAACTTGTGACATGTGCTATTTGTTGTGGGAAATGCTTGTTGAACAATTTTTCATTGCAAACTGAGCTCTTTCTTTCAGCTCCAAAAGAAAAACCACTTATTCCTTCTAAACCGAAACCATCTGCTACCCCAGAAGTACAACATGTGAAACCTGGTAATTGTGCACATCATTTTCATAAATTGGTATGCAGAGAGATATGTTCTCTAAAAATATCTAAGCAAAACTTCCTACAAAGGACAGGAGCTATGCAATACATGAGCATCCTGACTAACTCATCATTCTCAAATTGGTTATTAACTCTCATTAAACTAATGAGAGTTAAGCTCATCAGTTTTAAGTATTTGGGTCCAGTGATAAAAACATTAACCAGTTCTCTAGTGTTGTAACCTTTTTGAAGGATTGGAATGAAAAAAATTTTTTTGGGTGGCACAAGGGTGTTTTAATATCACTCCTGTAAGCAAAAAATATTATTATTACATTTATAATCTCCTTTGCCACACGCCATCTCCCATTTTCACACCAAGGTACTATGGCAAAGATGGCATCTTTGCTAATACTGTAGGAACATAATCATTGGGCAGTGTATTTTATGCCTTTTGGTCAAAAAGACAGACCTCTACTAATTTTCTTTGGATTTGGGATTAAGGGAAATTAATTTGCCTCCTTTAATGATTCAGGTATTTGAGACCTAAAATGTTTCTGTTCTCATGTCTTAGATCAGTAAAAACAGGGCCTAACTTTATTGTCTTATACCTCTCTTACAGTTAACTGAAGGTACTGATTTAGGATTTTCAGCAAAACTTTGACTTTTAGAAGTTTCCTTCCATATCGATTCTCTGGTGTTCATTACAGACTACATTCTTTTCTTCCTCACCTCTCCTTTCTCACTATTCTCCCATAACAGAAGAAAAATTTATTTGTTAATTGAATCAAATACAGGGGTTAAAAATGTCTAGAGAACATAAATATGGGGAAGGAGCCTTAGAAGCAGACTCTCACACAATCATTCAGTGTGCAATTTCATAGGAAACAAAGCTAAAAGGAGTGTAGGGTGTTACACACAAGAGTAAGGCTTATCTAGACAGTTTGAAAAAAACTTCCCCAGAACTACTGGAATGATAACACTTCTGGCTTCATGTTGATACATCTACTGACCAGCAGTAGATGTTTATACATTTACTGTTTGATTACATTTGAATTTTTCTTTTCTAGCCCCTAAACCACCACTTTTGGAGCCTAAAACTTCTCAGACTGTTGAACAACCAAAAGCAACCCTAGGTAATACATGTTTCTGTAGCTGTTAGTCACTCTTTGCAGTCCAAGCCACAGTTTGTTACTTTATCTCATAGCTTTCACTGTATTTAATCCATTTCTCTGAAAGAAGAAGAAAGTTAGGAGATAAGCAATCAGGAATGTTTTTCTAAACTTAAGAGAAAAAGAAACCATTTTTTTCATGCTGTTTTGCTAGTTCCATGGTACAGAAAAAAGTTTTGTCTTCCACTTTGCTGAGAGCTTTTCTACAGCAACACTTTTTATTCAGAAAACTCATTGGAAATACAATTGAAAAACCAAGTGTAAAGGTATTATTGTGGATGTTAATCCCAGAACTCTGTGAAGGATTCCTGTGGTACTAGGTTAACATGTTAATTCCACTGTTT
Organism: Phainopepla nitens; assembly: GCA_013400175.1. Taxonomy (NCBI): domain Eukaryota; kingdom Metazoa; phylum Chordata; class Aves; order Passeriformes; family Bombycillidae; genus Phainopepla; species Phainopepla nitens. The sequence continues at coordinate 95,442 of VXBQ01001267.1, read as the reverse complement.
TATGAATCCTTCTGAATGTCGTTTTGGCTTGAAAAACACCTCTCAGTTGCTTCATGGCTCACTTCTCTCTGCTCTTTTTTGTGGATGTCAAACATTTTTCCTCTGTGTTAATTGCTATGAAACATTTTATTGGAAAGCAGTCTCATAGCGCTGCTTTTTAAAAATGCACAAATTCACTTACCTCTGCCTGAAACTGAGTTTACACTTTATCTGAAGTCAGACTAACAGGCAGATTAGCTCATTTCAATTTCAACACGTGCATGTTTGGTGGAAAAAGGGTTTCTAGGACTCATTGTTCTTAATTTTTACCATTTACATGGTGCTGCTATTCTACTTATATATTCTACTTATATTAGCTACTTTTTTCTATTAGCAGAATTCAATGCCTGCAGTTATGAAGCAGTTCCATTTTTTTAAATTGATTCCATGTTCTTCCAGCAGTTTGCCATTGATTTCTTTACTGTGCAAAAAATTGAGGACATTTCTGTATTTTTTTGTCTATATATGTCTTCTTGTGGCTTAAATTGACCTGGAATTCAAAAGGATAAAAAGCATTATTGTTTTATCTCTTAGGTATCTTGCAAAAATGAATTTGCTAACTTAATGAGAGAAACATTTGGATGTGATTGTAAGATTCAATTATATATTTAAAAGCAATTACTCACTTTTACAGTGAAGAACAAACAGGGATTTTGCTGGAGTAGTGAATTCTTAGGAAGATTTCTGAGAAGCCTTCTTGGCATATCTGATTCTACCGTTTGCTTTTGTTCCTAGTAGCCATTCATTGCCTCATTTGATTTTTTTTTTTTGTTTTGTTTTGTGATACAGTGGAAAGCATAAGCTTATAATCCAGTATATTTCTTTCAGCTCCTAAAGAAGCAAAACTCACTACTTCTGCATCTAAACCTAGACCATCTGCCAGACCCAAAAAGCCACGAACTAAACCTGGTAACTAATTTCCATAGCACACATTTGTTATAGTGTATCACTTAAGTTGAATTTATCTTGAATTTCTCCTGTGTGAATGTGAAGTTCAGCACTTAATCATCAGAAAGATGAGGAATTCCTCTTTGAGGAATAATATTTTTGTACTGGATCCCAAAAAAATATAGAAGCAAAGCAAGAAAACTTGTAGCTTTTGTATCCCAAGTCACCAACTCATTCAGCCTGACATTGAAACAAATTGTTTTCCTGCTTTTCATGTTGAAATAACGAGTTTTTCCACCTTAGTTCAGCGCAGGGTCCAGAAAACACAAATTCTACTGTTTTGCTGATGGTTATAGCATCTTACATAGAACCATAGGATTTGTATTGATTCAGTGATCATTAGTGCATATGCAGACTTATTTGAAACTGTGAAAGTAAGAGTGGAATTTTGTTCTGGAATTCAGTAAAGACATATTTTATGGTCTCAAATGAAATAGCACCTTCACACCGAGGTTAAATTTGGTATATGATGTATGACAGAGAATAAAACACACCTGGCATTTTCTGGACCTGAAGAATAAATAAATACTGTTGTAAAAATATTTCTAGTGTTACATGGTTTATAATGAAATTAGAAAGCTTGAAATTGCATAATTGTTTATTGTAAGAATATATTACTCAATGCTGGAAGAGATCAGATGGTTTTATTAAATTCTTTCCAGAATCCCTGCAAATTATTTTTTGCTCATAAAAAGAAATGAACTCTCTTCAGACCAAATTATTCCCTGTGAAGCTTGTTAAAGGAATGGCACTTATGACTTGGAATTGTCTCAGAATGCTGTGCATAATTAGTGTTTTATGCTGATTACACCTCCTGCATAATTTTTAGTGTAGGAAATCCAGTATTGTATTACAAGAATCATTACTTTTGTCTCTGCTGTAGATGTCTATGTCTGAATATAGATCTGAGTCCTGTATGTTTTTTGAAACAGCTGAGGAAAAAAAGCAACTCATTTGGAAACTGTTGCACAAATTAATTTAACACCCTAGGACTGCCAAGATCAAAGTTTTATCCTGGTGTTTCCACACTGAGTGGCTCCACAGCAAGTTTCTATATGCCTACAAAAAAGTGACATTGTTCCATATTTGTACACTTGCCTCTGGTTTTTTCTTTCCCAGTAGTGGTCACACAAATCAGTCAGGCAGAATCCTAAGACACACTTTTTAATCTTGATGAAGCTTGTCATGATTCTCCTGTAAGTAGTTAGTGAAACTGGTATGTGTTCTGATGTGACAAATTATATTGTCATTCAGAAAATATTATTTGAGTCGTAAAATATGCAGTGCATGGGGATAAGCTGATTTTTGGGTAGGTGGCAAAATGGTCAAAGAGCAGGAGCCTGTCTCTGTTCCAGCATCACTTGGAAGTTCAGCTTAAATTAGAAACATGTGTTATGATAGTGGTTGTCACCTTTCCCTAATAGTGAATCAAAATAATGAACAGTATATGCCATATTTAATCAATTACTTACTAATAACTGCCTTTGGGTCAAGCAACTCATTTGGGTTCTCATTATTAACATGATTTTTGTGCTGTTTCTAGTAAATTATTTGCCTTTTTTGGCAGAGAAGGAAAAAAGCTTGATTTAAAATCCCCATACATTTAAATGATTTTCAGATTTTCCAGCTAACAAACTATACATGCTAGTGAAAGTTCACAGTTTCATTCTGTTTCTTGGTATTTGGGTAACTGAATCTGTTGCCTGCATGAAAAAAAATAAGGCTTTGTTGACAATGTGATCATGCCCAGCCATTGTCCTCACATTTACTATGGTTACTATTCACTATTGTTAGCATGAATATCTTTCTCTAAACATTCTCCATTTTTCAGAAAAGGAAATTATAATGAATTTTCTATTGTGCACCCAAATGCATTGCAACACTTTCTTTACAAAAAAAGTTTTTAAATATCTCCAGGAATTGAGACTCCACAGCCTCTCTGGGCATTTAGTTAAATGCACAAATTATTTGTCCTGAAGACATTTTGGAATATTTTGCCTTCTTAGGATAGTGGCAATAGTATCAAATATAAAAGCTGTCTAAGCTATGAAACATGTTAGTAAAGAAGAAAGGGAAAATTTAGAATTCTAAAATAATTCCGTTTTTTAAATTTAAACACTGTCCTCCCAGGTAAACCACCATAAACCTTCATGTGGGGAAATAGAGACTTCTAAATTACGAATGTGATTTTCTATCTAAACTGACAGAGTTTTGGAAGTGTTAGGTCTCAGATTTTAGTATTTAAAAACTTTAAGGTAGCTTCCTTGAAATAAGTGTACCTGTGAGTCGTAAAATGCTTATGAATTACAATGTGACAGATTGTTAGTATGTCCAAAAATAAAGTTTGAGGCACATCATACAATATTTATCCATCACTTTTTCTTTCCTAATTAAAATCTGTAGGGAGGGACAGAGGCTAAGAGTCAAAACGGAGTAAACAAAACAAAATTTGAAGGATAAGCACTAAGATTACTCAATGATTGTGGATGTATTTAGGAATGAAAATAGATTCTGTTCGTAAAGTCATGCTAATATCAAACAATTCTACCAATTTTGACTTTGAAGTTCTCTATATTTCTCAGGGTGTCTGGAGTTTGTTCTTTCCAAACCCAATTAAGTACTCTAGATAGAGATGAGAAGCTTATTAACTTGATGACCTAATGTGCAGTGGTGCTAGATAATCTGCTGGGATCTTCAGCCTTGCTTTATGTGACTTTACAGTTATTTACACCTGAAGCCTTTCATGTCTATCCTTTGTATCACTATGGGAGAAACTCAGGAAAATTAAAAGAAAGATTTACCAAAGAAAATGGAGTTCTCTGGAACTGTTTCTTTTCAGTGGTCTACAGCCATAAAGAGAGAAAAATATTCAGTAAAACAGGAAGGTGAAGCTTTAGAGAGCTCCTCTCCCAGTGTGTTCCTGTAGCATAAATGCACTTGTTATTTTCCAAAAGCAGCAAAAGTCACACAGGGTAATATCAGTAAATTTATCGTGTATTCAATGTTTCCATTTGAAGAGTTTTGAAGAGGTGAATTATAGTTGGGAAGCAAGAGCAGCTGAGCTGTACCAGCAATTGAAAAATAGGTACAGATGCACCTGTATTTCTCTTAAGAAAATTCTCTTTATTCCAGCAGCAACCATTCCAGTGTCAGTCACTACTAGGAGTCCCTACACATATGAACGTCCAAAGACTGCAGAGGGTAATGATTATGAGTCATCCTTAGTCATTCTTCTTTCCATTGGTCTGATAATATGTGCAGTTGAAAACACCCTTTCCTGGAGGCTTCTTGCTTATTCATGTGTGGTCCAAACCCAGTAAATGGAAGTATAATCTTGGTGCATTATTATTTCTCGATGTTTCTAACATGGAGATGTCTTCTAAAAGATAGGATATCACTTCAAAGTTATTTACTTAAAAGTTTCACTTACATTAGAAGAAGAAAGAACAAAAATTATTGCAATAAAATAGATTTTATGGAATATAGAGATAATATAATCTAAAAATGACATTTAAAACTACACTCTGCTGAACGATTCCTGCAGCAGGACTTCTGTGGCACATTGCTTGATAATTTCTCAAATGTATGGAAAATACTGCATTTTTTCAATTAATACATCCAAACTTGTGTTCAATTAAAAAAAATAATTTTATTTTTAATGAGGAGTGAGCACAGTTTATATAAAGTAATACATGGCCTTTTTTTAGTATGGGAATATATATTAAGTGATGTGTTTAATATATACAGTTTTTATGCAGACTAAGAGCAAAGGTCTCTCCTTTGCAGTGAGCCCTGAAATGCTATATCTGATTCAAAGGAAAATTTGAATCACTTTTTGCATTTACTGTGCAGGTTGTATTTGAGAAGGGCTTCAAGATGTTTTCAGCAGTCTAGCTTTGCTCTCTAAAACCTGGATGAAGCTGACTACATACATGATACTTCATAGGACAAGGGCTGCTTTAAGCCTTACTTAAATGATTTGATAAAATAAAATCAGTTTGGTTTGGTCAATTAGCAACAAATCACTTAAACTTATAGTTTTCAACTGCAACAAGTTCTACACCATGAAATACTCTCAAAGCTCCTCCAATGACATTGGTTTGTCAAGGTCAATGTTGCATAACAAGCTTTCCTTAGCATTGCTTGTTAAGTCTCTTTTCTTTGGCTTTTGGATAAACTATGAAAAGTTAATTTTGCTGCAGAAGAAAATCCAGCTCTTTGATTATCCATCAAATGGATAATCATTGCTTGTTTTGTTCATATCCAAAAATATTTCATGCATTAAACACACAGTATTTTTTCCCATGGTTATCCATTGATATGGACAGAGGGTCATTTCCTAGACTTAATTTCTTCCCTGCTGAATGTGAATGTTATTTTCTGTGGGACTATTTACTTTAAGTTTAAATGCTGATTTTCACAAAACAAACTTCTCCCAATATCCAAAATACACATTCCTCGCATTTCAAGTCCAAATGATCTGCTAAGTCTGATAAGGCGCTCCTTTTGAAATGATGTACTTAGAGCCTTGTTATTAGTGAAGAAAGTAAAGAAAAGAAAAACTTGAACTTTTTTTTTCCTCTAGGTGGGGAGAAGAGCCGTTAATTTTTTTTGGGATAATACTTGCACAAAAAGAAGCCATATTGCTCCAGAAGACAATTTGCAGATATTTGCAGAAATATAAATTTCTTTTTATTATTGGAAGCTGTTTTTCTCTTTGTAAGAATGGAATGATTTTTCAAATGCAACCTGAAAATAGAAATTAGTGTTTTGTAGGAAAAGATTTTGAATATGAATTCCAAAGGTAAATGCTCGAATAATAGCAAAGTCTTTGCAAACCGAGCATATGTAGTGAGAACATTTGAAAAATCAGTGACTAGTTTGAGATTTCCAGTTTTGAGACTGGCCACTGTCAGTAGAAGTTAATACTGGTTGTTTTGGGGTTTTTCCGTCATTTGCAGCAATATCAATACTACACAATATTGTACTGTGAAAGTTAATGCACGACTTTACTTGTTTCTGCCATGGGAGGGAAGAATTTATGCATTAACACTATTTTAATATATATTTGTTATTGCCAAGAAATTTTTATAGCTTCTGCTATCTCATAATTTTTTGTCCCATTTGGTATAGTTTGTGACCAGGAAAAGGGAATAATATACTGGTTTTGTGATCCAAATTTTAAGTGGATATGAGAAAAAACAAACAGGCTTTATCAAACTAATTTTTTTCAGGTAACTAAAATACATCTCTACCAATAGCAGCCTTTTAGTCCTCTGCTTAATTGCTCACTTTAGATGAAAAATTCAACTATTTTGTCATGGTCAGCACACTACTTCCAAGCAACAGAGTTCAGTTTGGGGACTCCTGACTTTATGTATATCAAGAGTCCCTTGCTGTCTTTGAGTTAAATTCTGTGATCTCTTCTCTTGTTTGTTCTTGGATTTGTTGATTTATATCCACATATTTTTGCTTCTATTGCCATTAAGTTTGTCCAATTACTTATTTCTTATTTTACCTGTATTATTAAGAATTTTAATTGTCCATGGTTTAAAAGTCAGCTTGAAATCTGTATTACTTGGTGGTGTTGTGTTAGTACCTGGTTTTTTATTTACCTCTGGAGTAATTTTAAGCTTTTGGAGTGTGTTCCTTACTCACTTTGTCACACTGTTTCTGTTGCAGTCTTGGAACCTATTACACTTAGAATTGAACCATCAGGGTCACACATAGGTAATAGTATTTCCTTGGCAAGCTGTTGTGTTTGCTTTATTTACATCACAGCACGCATCACTGAAGTTTGTCACCTTATGCCTCAGATTGTTTCATTTAACCTCATTTTTCTTCTAGGTAATTATCTTGCTTGGCGTTCAAAACAGTTGGGTCTATTACTCTCTTCCCAGCTGGAATGTCTCCTTTATAAAAAAAGAAATTATGCTGGCAGCTCTGAATCACCTTTCTCATAATTATGCTTGTTTGCACTTGTTCTAGCTTTTATTTTAAAAACACAAACAAAAACTGAGTTTCAAAAATTACTAAAATTCAACTTTCTTGCTTAGATTGCTGTAAACACATGGAGAGTATTACCTGACTTGCCTACTTCTTCTCAGTTGCAGGTGTGAGGTTTCCATGCTTGTGTGTTCAGCTGGTATCAGATGCTAATTGCTGTGCAATTTAACCAACTTACTGCCCACATTTTCTCTTCCAGCTCCAAAGGAGACTCAACGTGTTCCTTCTAAACCTAAAACTCCACCCAAACCTCACATCCCACAAGCCAAAGATGGTAAACTGCTTTGTGATTGTTTCTAGTACGGTTTATTTTGGATTGAAATGTATTTATGAGCAGCTGTTTAGTTATCTGAGCCAGTTAAAACTGAATGGGGTTCTGTTCTGTTCTGTGCTGTTCAGCGATTTAATTGCAGTTTTCATGAGTAGTGACATTTGATAGGTATTTTTCACTGAGCAAAAGGATGAGAATGGTGTTGTTACACTCAGATTAACCTTGCTAACTAAAGCAAATACTAAGCAATTAAAGTGTCTACTGAGGCTACTTGGGGGGCATAATTCCTTCCAACGTTGCTTTGCATTGTTAGAATAAACCTGTTTCCCTTCTAAGCCACAATTAATTAATTTCATGTCATTATTACTTTCTGCATGGGGGAGTAAATCGCCCAGTTATACGTGCACACTTGGTATTTGCTTATAAATATTTATTGGCATTAATGATACTTTACATTGTATTCCAAAATAGTAGAATTCTATGTCATTAAATGTGAGAGCAGTGCAATTCAGTGGTAAGCAGAAAAAAATTACTTTCTGTCCCATGATCGCCAGTTGGTAATATCAACAGAAAATTGCAAGGGTCTCAAATATCAACATATATTATCCTTTAGTAAATGTGAAAAAATTAATGATAAATACTTTATTGAAGACGTTTAAATTGGGGATACAGACCAATATTTTAGAAATCTGATGTTATCTATTAGATGTGATTTTCTCATGTAGCAAACAGTCAAAATCCTTGTCTTCTCATAATTTTTTAACCATAGCTTCTGATTATAACATATTGTTTCCAAATTACACCTTAAGATGCAACTTCTCATACACTCAGATTTTGCCTTTGTGGCCGTTATTCATTGTTATGGTAGTCTGACCTCCTCAGAAATGGTTTTATGGTTTTGTCAAATGTTATGAGCTTGTACTGATCTGTGTTTAAAAAAAGAAACAAACAAACCAACAGCACCCTGTTTCTTCAAGAATCTGTAATATAAAGAACATTTTCTACAGCATCATCCACTTATCTTTATCTTAAAAGATCCAAAGACATTTCTTCTTTTTTAAAATTTTTATCCATACAGAAGAATTGACACAGAATTGACACATCAATTTCACATCCTTATGGCTCTAAGCCACCCAGTTTTGTTTTGGATCCATTCCAGTCTAGAGCTGAATTATATAACCAAGCAATGCAATACACAATATAATGCTCTTTAATAATAGTAATAAAAGTACTATCTGATTCCAGTTGTGTATATGGAGTGCATTTGAAACATATCCCCAAGGGAAGAGATTCATGACCCTAAAGAGCCAATTTCTGCATAACAGGAAGATAATACTTGGATATTTGATTGAAGTCTATGGGAGAACAAAGCTCACATTATGTTGAAGATTACACTGCTTTCTTAGATACTTCTTTTAATACAACTGTTTCTCTATGAGGCAGTATACAAAGTATATGATTCAGAAAGAAGTGTTGATTGTAAATTTTCAACTTTCAAAACATCTTTTCTGTTTTGTTTCTGACGCAGTCCTGGAATCTGTAACACTTAGAACTGATCAGCTGAAACCAACAATAGGTAACAGTTTTACCTACAGGGTAAATCACCTGGGGATCATCACATTTATCTTTTCTCTCACTGAGTATCATGAGCACTTCTTCATTGCACTCCACTCTCACAATTTTTTTTACTATTAAAGTTCATCCTGTAAATGGGAGATTGGTGATTTTTCACAAACAATTCATAATCATCTTTTTCTGCCTTTTTTTTTGTCACACAAATATGTTCTGCAAACTGGATGGAAGCACCACAACTTACCTTCGACTGTGTGTCTCTATACTCCTTTTCTATCATGTGCTGCTTCACCTTTTGTACTGTCCAGCCATACTGGCCTTGTTTTATATTGTCCTGTTACAGAGGTTTTCCATCAGCACTGGGGTTTGTTATGTGCCAAGCATTCACATTTCTCCATTACTCAAGCTTTTGTGATTCCAAAGGGTCCCAAAAGCATGTGTTCTTCTTTAACATTATGCTTTCTGTCAGTATCAGTTCTCAAAAAATTCTAATAGTTGCTGTAGTTGCTGCTTTTTTTTTTTTTTCCTTTCAGTTCCTAGAGAACCACAGCGTGTTCCTTCCAAACCCAGAACATCATCAAGCCCAGAGGTGCCACGAACAAAACCTGGTAATTTCTTTGTTTCTTTAACTTTTCATACTGACACGTGTCTTATGGATTCTACTGTGATCAGTGAAGCTTCAGATTTATATGTATTCCTTGGGTATATATTTTGGAACATTCCTTAAGGTATAAAATCCAGTGACATGTGGAATTTATAAGCATCCTAGTAAGCTGAAAATATCTTCAGTTCTTCATTACATTGTAAGTCACTACAGCAATGGTTGTTTTCTTTACAATTCTCAGTGAAAATAAGTATTTTCTATTCCAACTTGCTTGTGTTCTGGCAAAGTGAAAGTGAGAACAAGGGATGTCATTGCAAAGAGGAAGGATTCTGCTCTGTATATTCTCAAATTGTGTGCTTGTTTCTTTTTTTCCAGGCACAAGCTTTCATTCATACTGGTTGGTTCACTTTTCCAGAGCCCTTGTGATGTCCAGAGATTTAAGAATGTGTAATACTTCCTATAATTGTGTCTACGTGGGTAGTTATAACCATTTAAAACCTTAGGAGAATTAAGGAGGGAGAAAGTAAATTATGTAACTCACACTTGCATGATGTGAGGTACAATAGTGGATTGACCCTGGCCAGAAGCTAAGCACACTGACTTCTTGCTCATTCTACCCCACACTGGTTTGGGGGAGAGAATCAGAAGAGCAGAAGTGAGGGGAAAAAAATCATAGTTCAAGGTAAAGATAGTTTAATAAGGAAGGATAAAAAGCGGGAGGAAAAAAGCAAGTGGTACAAAGCAACCGCACACCACATCTCACAGGCAGACCAGTGCCAGTCTAGGAGCAATGGGTGCTTTGGAAAGTTTGGTTGCTAAGCATGACTTTGTGTGAGATGGAATATCCCTTTGGCCAGGGTGGTTCTGCTGTCCTGGCTGTGTCCTCTCCAAGCATCCTGCCCAGCCCTCTTGCCTGGAGGCAGAATGAAAAACAAAGAACTCTTGGATGCTGTAACAAGACGTATTCAGCAATAACTAAAACATTGTTATTTTATCAACACTTCCTTGCTCATGAATCCAAAACAGAGTACCACAGGGACTGCTGTGAAGAAAATAACCTCCATCCCACCCAGACCCAGTATGGGTATCCAAGGTACATGGAGTGTTAGATGGTGTTGATGAAGAGATGGGCAGAGAGAAAACAACTCAGGTTTCCTTTTCTCCCCAGTAAGTCTGCACCTATTGCTTGAAACAAAACCTTGAAATAAGTCAGGAAAGTGCACAAAGTTGAAGGTAAAAAGTCTCTTTGTGGCTTTTACAAAAACTTTGGATTTATATTTGGGATCTGTTCTGTGTGAGGGCTGTTACCTTGAATTGGAGGAAATTCTGAGGAACATAATACTTCGATGCTGAGTTTTAGGGAGGAGTGACTATCTGTCATCAGCCCTAGCAGGGATGGTATGATTATTCCTGAGGCAGTGATTGTAACATTTTGATTGTTCTTGGTAATACTTTGGTTTTGTTGTTTTATTACGCTAATGCAGTTCTGGAAACGATTAGGTTTAGAACTCAGAGACCAAAGGCAACAATAGGTAATGATGCCTTCTTGTCTGAATGGTCATATTTTCTTTCTTCTTCTGCACAAATCATTAAAAGCAGACCTGAAAAAATATTTCATCTTTCTCTGCTGGTTCCTTAATAATTTAACAGTCAAGGTTCTCCATCTCTTCTTATTTTCTATGAAACAATCAAGGAGAATCCTTGTTCCTTTCAAGTTGTTATGCACATAAGATAGGAAAATTTCCTTCATTTAATGGTAAAAGTAGAGGGCAGATCAGATCAGGATCCTAATTATATGTTCTCAGTCATCCTGTGGAGGTAGCACCATTGCAGGTGGTCATGTGGTTTGGGTGGGCATAGCTGTATCCTGAAAGCTTCCTTTCTCTGCTTCCCTTCCCCTCCAGTTTTATGAAATGAAATTCAGTCCTTCATAGAGCAGTGAAAATAATTCTGTTCCACTTGAACCTTAGTTTCACTGTCAGAACACAATCACTTCATTGATCCTGGGTCGTATGATTGCTTGAGGCAGATCCATTTGACTAAGGCATTTTTGTCACTTGAATTTGATATTGTGAATCATTCCAGGACAACACCCATTGCAGAGCAGTGTATTTATATTTGAAGCTACTTATTACTTTAATAATGCTTAACTCAATTTCTTTCTTTCAGCTTCTAAAGATACATATCACAGACCTTCCAAACCTAAAACATCACCCAGTCCACGTGTTCCTCCAACTAGAGCAAGTAAGCTTATTAAAATATTGCCCTTTGGTGCATGAAAGTTTCATCACTATGAAAATTTTCAAAATTGATGAGTTCTGTTATGATACAGAGATATTTATAAAATAGGCTGTGCTTCACTGTCATAATCAAATTTTGCTATACAGCTGTCATGGAACAAGATAATCAGCTGGATATTTATGCATGTCAATGACACGTGATGGAGAGGTGTAGGTTAACACTCATCTTGAGCCCTTGCACACAGGAAAATCTGCATCTTGATTTCCTTAGAGTGTGACAGAAATATTTGTGTTTTTGAGTGGCTTCTTTAAAAGTGTAAAATTACAGTAATTTCCTGTTCCCAAAACTTTGGAAATAGCTATGTCCATTTGAAAATTCGTGATAAGTTTCCATGTTTCTTCTGCTTTGACTGCTTTGCTGAGGATTTTTTTTTTTTTAAATGCGGAGTTGATTTAAATGAGCAGCAGGTTTTGGAATATGAAACACTTGAGAAGCACAACTGGGAAGTGTTAGAACTACAACAGTTTACTCTGAAAGTTCTGTTTGTTATTGCTGTTGAGAGTGGAGAGTTCATCTGACACTGCACTGTAAAAGTCACTTTGCCTTTAGTCTCTGCACTGGCATTGTATTGATTGCACTAACAGGAGATCTCTTTAGGATTATTTTCAAATGACAGAAATCATCCCTAAAAAATTTCTTAGCCGAAAATGAATCTCTTGATTCATCATAGAAATCAAAAGACATATGTTGAATCATCGTCCTCCACAATGTGTTCAAAACTTTGCACATCTTCACAGGTCCGAGAATCATCATCCTCAATAACAAATTCAAAACTTTGTTCATTTCCACAGGTCCAAAAGAAAGTCGACGAGTCCCTTCCAGGCCCAGGGCATCACCAAGTCCAGATGTACCACACACAAAGCCTGGTATATACACTGTTATTTTGTTGTGCCTGAATATCCAAGGGTTCTCTCGGGTTGTCCTTCCTCAGTGAATCAAGTGTTGATTAACATTCCTTCATATTGCAAATGTATTATGAATACATTCTCTGATGATCCTTACTGATGAGTAATCTGTACAGAAGGGTAGACAACATACAAACATTATAAGAAGTTGGAAGAAATTGTATCTCTTTTGTGCCTGTCAAAAGGTGCTTAGAGAAGAATCTATTTGAGGGCCTTCGTGTATGACTGTAAATATCTCTAATTGAAACTGCTCGTAGGTTTGTGTGACCTAGTAATGGAATTTTACCCTTAAAAATAAACGTAATAGGGATTTACATACTAATGACCTACCAAACCTCTGTAACTTCTAACAATACCCATTGAATATTATTTTGAGTGAGTGTATATTCAATAATTTTACAAAGAAATATTTTTTAAAGAAAAAAAAGAATGTGTTCCAAATTGAAAACAAATCAGTCATGTTAAAGGGAGCATTTTTACCGCTAACTTATCTCACCACTAACACTGTATATCTTTTTTTTATGAAGTTTTGGCAGTTAATAAATTTACAGTTGAACAACAAAAGACAGCAGCAGGTGCATTTGTTATCTCGAGCTGGTCATTATTATTTTTTCACTGCTCCTTGGGGCAATGCTTATATATATCATTAATCTGTTTTTCACATAATCTGTTTGTGGTTTTTATTTGTTTTCTTTTCTGCTAATTGAACTACATTCTACTCTGTTGCAGGTATTGAAAGATTCCTAGCTGGTTTGTTGTCTTCACAGAAAATGTCTTTCCTTGTCTCACACATTGTAATTCCTTTGACACTTGTAGGAGACCAGCACACCATGGGTATTGCAGTTATGGGTTCTGAAATACAGACAGAAATATATGTCCTGTATTTGTCTGTGTTCTTTCAAGTTTTGTTGCTTGGCTCCAGATTTTTGCTTACCTGATTAATTTTCCACCCATGTTTTCATTCAGGATTTTGTTTTCTCTTGAATTCCAATATGTATCTGAAACTCAGTTTTTCAGACTGTCATGCAGGGATTGTTTTTCTTTGCAAGCATGAGAGATGCAGTGCCTGTGCAACAAACCCAGTTTTGTCAAAGTATAAACCCTTAAAATATATCTTTTCTTTCAGCTCTTAAAGAACCACAACATATTCCTTTTAAACCTAGAGCAACTCCCATCCCGCATACTCCATACAGGAAGCCTGGTAAATTATCTGTTTTTTTGTGAAGCTGCAGTGGATAGCTGAACTATTGCTTTTGGGGTAGCAGTGAGGGGAATAAGTCATCCATGCATCTGCTGTTACCTGGTTATTGTTATAGGTTAAGAAACCTTTGCAGGGATGCAATTAAATCTGATGGAAACTTCAACAGTTCAAAAGTTTTTGTATCTTATGCAGATATGAACAGAAGAAATGGTATCAACCTATGTGTTTTTATCAAGGATAAAAAGTTATTTGCAGCTTGTATCTGAGCAACATACTTGAATAGTTTGCACCATGTTTTTGAAGCTCCTATGAGAGAAACCTCCTAACACTGTTGCATTGCTTTTTCTTTATACATGCCTTTTCACCTAGATTAGAGTGAGGATTCCCTTCAATTATATTTTGCTTAGGTGACTCCCAATTATAAATCCAACTGACTTATATAATATAATCAGTGATTTCACTGAAGGTTTGTTGCTGTTGTTTCCCACAAATTTCTGAAGATAAATGCCTATTGCTGTTTTTAAACATCCCTTTCCTGTTGTATACAGTATAGTGCTGAACGAGTTTCTAAAAAAATGAGGAAAGGGAGATTCCTTTCATTATTCAGATCACTTATTGACATTTTTTTCCAACAGAGATTCTTCCAACCTTTGATGAACGAGATACAACCATGATTCCTCATATTCCTGAAAGAACAAAGGCAATATTTGGTAACTGTTATTTCATAAATAATTTTTCTATTTTCCACTTTTTTTAGAGAATATAATCTTAGAGAGAGCTCATTATATTTTTTTAAAAGCTAATAATGAAATTTTGCTCTACTTGTAGATACTTACTTGCTCTTTGCTCTTGATAAGGGTAATAATGCATGAGCACATTTACTTTCAAAGGTCCTTTTCCTCATCTCCTAGCCTTTCCAGTCAGGATGATGTAATTCCTCCAGATGTCATCTATTTTCCAGTAAAAGGGGACTTCATTTAATGAGTAGATAGTGATTCTTCACAGAATCACAGAATATTGTGAGTTGGAAGGGACCCACAAGGATCATCAAGTCCAACTCTGAAGTAAACTAGCCCATCAGAACCCTTGCATCAGCACCATGCTCTAACCAACTGAGTTAATCCCCTGTTCCTCATGTGAAATGTGGATGATTTCATTCTAAAATACTCTTCTTCACTCCTCATGGTTTGATTTTACAGAAAAAAAATCTAATATATCAACAACAGCATAAAGACTCCAGATCAGCTATGTGACTGTCTAAATCCAACTCTACTTCTTAAAACCATCCTCTCTGCTTACTTCTAGTTGTCCATGTTGGGGAAACTTGATTAATATATGAAACCTTAACTGAGTGTTCTTCTTTCCTAATTTAATTGTCAGATGTGGACCAAGTAAGGGTCATTGAATCCAAGCAGTACCCGGGATCAGGAGCATTGCTTGAGCAATTTTGGTTCAATCAGTTTTCTGTCCCCAGTTTCAGAGACAGACCTTGACTGTGATTTTCTGAGAATGAAATGGTATATATTTTCTGAGAATGAAATATTAATAGGCATTTTATAATCTTCAAACTATGTTTCTTTCCTTTTTGAGGAAGGTGAAATTAAAACTGCTTTTGAACATGTTTCTCTTTTGATATATATATACCCAGTGTGCAATGATACTTAGGTCAGTATTCATTCAGTATCTGTTCATCTAGCTTTATGAAGTATGTGCCCTGTTGTAAACACCTGAGCTACCTGAGTAATATTCACATGCAGAAGATGGCTCTTCAGAGCAAGGGGGATGAAAATCACACAGGCTGAGGCAGATCATTTTGGATCTCTCACATCAGAGTAGACCATAGACTAAACAGTGCTAAGATAACCTTTCCAGTAAATAATTCCTACTTTTACTTACAAGATTTTTTTTATCTGAATAGTATGAAGATAACAATATCAAATTATTCCCAAATAAGAACAAAATAATTTAATTTAGAAATCAAGTTTGACACAAATTTTCAGTTCCACTGAAAAAGAAATCCTGTCCTCAGATACTCATGTGTGACAGATGAGGAAGACACAGGTTGCCACAGTCCATTTTTGTCCTATTACAGTATTGTGATGTTAATGACTATATTCTAGACTGCTTGATGCAAAAGTACAAATTTGTATATATTTTTTTAGAAGTCTTCTTTTATATGTAACCATTTAGCTTGTTTTTCCTTTCTTTGCAGGAATTCCAACTTTCAGCATTATTCTTACATAATTTGCCTTATTCTAGAGCAGATCATACTTATGTTCCTGGTGTGCTGGGAAAAGCAGTGCATTTTTTTCAATTATTGTTCTGGGTGCTGTTTGTTTTTATTCCAGCTCCAACTGAAAAACAGTTCATTCATACCAAACGAAAAACAACTGAAAGACCAAGAGTGCCATACACCAAACCTGGTAATGGAGTCATTCTTTCAATTTTGCGTTTAATCATTCTTTCCCCAAGTTTCAGGTTTTGTGCTTCTCAATGTGATTGTTTGTAGCTAGTTTTGTGGTGAAACAAGTGCATTACACCTCATATAATTAATTCAAAATAAGCCAAAACTACACTACAAATAATAGTAAGATATGTATAATATGTAATGGTTTTCCTCTGTCTATTACACATAGCAAATGATGACTGAAATGTAGTAATGTGGGTATTGACAAATTTCAGTGGTTAGGCAGACTGAGTTCTCTGTGATTATTTCCAGGTAATCTTGGGTGCTCCTCTGTGAGCACTTTTTTTAATCTTTTCTTGAAATGTAACAGATCGCCTTTACAATGTGCTTGTGCAGTTAGCAACAGACATTGTCGGCTGTACTGAAATGAAAAGGCTTTAAAAATAGTTATAGATGGCTGTGTGGCTTCCCATTTTTGGTATAAATGTATAGCAGAAGTTAATGGAGAGATAATTATCTTTGTCAGCAGATGATTTTCAAGATATTCTGCTACTCCTTAGTTTGGGACATTTTCCAGGTTTTAACAAATGTTGCTTTGTTTAGACTACAGATAAATATTCTAAGATTTTTTACATTTTCTCCTTAACAGCAATACAACCGACAACTCCACAACCAATTATTACAAAATCCTCTACTACCACTGGTCGTTCAAGGGCAACAATGGGTAAATAAGTTTCCTTAATGTTAAGATACAGGTATTTCTAATTTTTCAGTGGAGAAATTTCTAGAGAATATGCTCCAGTGTGGTATTTATATAACATCATTCCACTATCCTTCATTCTGCTGCCACATGCATGTATCTTAGCACAGAGGATTCTCATTTCCATTTTTTCAAGTAAAGCAAAAATAGCCTACAGCTTATGTCTGGTCAGAAGTCTGTATTTGTCTGATCTCCAACCAAAACTGGTGACCTAATTTTTCTTTTAGAGCAAGAATTTTAGCCACTAACTCAAATTATCCTACAGCACACTGCTGGGACTTTTCTGTGTTTTGGCTAGTCATTTGTTTCAGGTTCCAGAAAGCCATGGAATTGTTATTGTCTTTTTTTCAGGCATTTAAGGCATGCATTTTCTGTGGGCTAAATATGGCATTGGATCACAACTCCTGAAGAACACAATAATAATCTTTTTTCCTTTTCTTTCAGCTCCAAAAGAAACACTGCTCATTCCTTCCAAATCCAAAACATCTGTTGGGCCAGAAGTACCACAAACTAAACCTGGTAATTTACAGTTTGTAACTTTAGAAGTGTTACTGTGGTACTGTCTTAGTTATATTTCTGCTGTCACTGAGTTTTGTGGTCATGGGGCATGCATAATAAGTAGACAGAAATTTGTGTCATTGTTCAGCTGAGAATTTGTTCATAAATTATATCAAAGTGAACAGAATTGAACAGCAGTTGGATGGGTTAGCAGCCATCAAAAAATGTGAGAAATTCAATTAATTTTAATAAAAATATATTTCTGAGCTCACATTCAAAAAGTTATTTTCTTTTGGGGAATTTTATTATTCTAAATACATTTAATTCAATTTCTCAAGTACTTTTGAAAATCGGGTTACAGAGTCTCAGTCCAAGATATCTCCATGCTAAGAGTAGAAATGCCTGCAATGCCGGTGATTTTTGCTGTAACCATGGTAGATTCAGGGATGCACAATTATAGTGAAGGGTGGTGATATCTCAGCTTTACCATGAGGTGATCTATTTCAATAAAAATTACTAAGGAGGAAGGTAGCAGGAGGAAAATATAATTAGGTGAGGAGAGACTACGTGTCTATAAGAGCAGCTCCTGATCATTTCTCCTCTCTGATCTAACCTCTGAACTGATAGAATTTTAGTCTTAGACAAATAGCTTAATGAATAGCTTAGCAATTTCTCCCCCACTTTTTTCTCCTTGTCTGTCTTATATGGCCAAAAAGATTTCAAGCAGAGACTCTATTCATTCAAGAACTATATTCTATCTGTATATATATATATATACCATATATACATATATATTACTGTGAACATTGAACTGAACAGTCCAGGAAAAAGATTTCATTTTTAAATACCTTATTTTGTAAAGCTCTTCAATAGCCAAGTTAGATTCCATGTCTTAGTTGAATAAGAACTATTTCCAAACATGTCATAGTTAACAAGTGCCACCTTTTGGTACCACTACAAATTTAGTCTTAGGGAAAGAATTTTAAAGAACAGAATTTAGAGGCTTATTTTTAGCCTTTTAAAGTTTAAATCATTATTACTGGTAGGAAAAACTGTAATCAAATGTTTACTGTTAAATATAAATGGCACTTTTAGCCACTGCTTCTTATGCAAGTAAATAGGTTATTTTCCAGCTTCCATATTTCAGCCTTATTTCTGAAAGACAAATAGCCATGCAGTGTGTGCCTCTGCCTACCAGCCTGTCCTTTTCCTCCAGTAACTTAGAGACCTTTCAATTAATTAATTCAATTTTGAGTGAGGTCTGAAAAATAAATGCATTACTAAAAACTTCTAGATTTTTTTTTTTTTTTGAAAAGTGTAAGTTAATACAACAAGTATGAAACAGACCAAAGAACTCGGGCCCAGCAGAATAGTTGCACTGTCTGATTGTCAGCGTGAAAATACATCCAGACTAATCAGAACGTGTCTGTCTCGTGTCTGTGAAAATTGTCCTAGCAGATGTGCAGATAGGTTTTTAGGAAACAATGGAGACAGATCCTGCATGAAATCCAACTTCTTTAATTTGCCTTCTCACAGAACAATGGTTTATGTTTTATAGCTCCAAGGGAAACACACCTGGGATCAATTAACCTTGTAACAGTTCATGTTGTTGATGGGTCCAAAATAACTTTGGGTAATGAGAATATTACATCAGTTTATTTTTCATCCATCTTTACTTTCTCTGCTTTTGCTATATGGCTAAATCTACTCTTTAGTCCAGAAATACCTTAATATATCTTTGTCATGATCATTTGTTAGTTACAGTCCCGTGCATGTACAAAATGTTGCTGGTTTTAATTTTCCAGCCATTTTTCTTCGTGTGATTCTTCTAGAAATAAGTACTACATGTACAAGGCTGAGGAGTCATGTAAAAAGGCATTGTCTTACCATCTTTTCTGATTTTGTCTGACTTACTAATGATATATATCTTCCCAGACTGGAAAAGATTTTTACATGTATAAAAGCATGATTTTCAGACAGATTTCTAGCACTGACTCTTTTGTTTATGATCTGCAAAACCAGTTTGAATTTCCTTTCCACCTGTGATGTCTTATGTCTAAAAGGAAATAATTTGCATTTGGTAAGAAGTAATATGTCCATTTTCAGTTCCCAATGAAACATATCACATTTCACCCGGGCCCAAAATTGGTCAAGCAACTGAAATTCCTTGGTTCAATACAGGTAATTTTTAAAGATTTTCTTAAGTTGTTGTATTGAGAGTCTGTTGGTCTTGAATAAAATCAGTAGAGTCTAATGGTCTGTTCATTATTACCTTTAAAACTGTTTTAAATACGTAATATGAAAATTTATTTTTCCCTTATCAAATATTTTAGTTTATTGTCTCAAATATCAAAGATTATATGAGGTTTTTGAATAGTATTAGAGTTGTGTGTTGGATACTCATATGTATACAGTGTTGCAAACATCAGTGTAACTGAGTTCAAATTTTTTCCTTACAAAATCAAAATCTGTAAAACTTCTCCTGTCTAAATGTCAAAAATGAGTAATGTGTTTTGCCCCACATAAGTATTTTCTCTGATGCTTCAGAGAGGCTGGATTCAGTGTTATGGGTCAAACGTTTATTTGTTTTGAATATCAAATAGCCAGCTCTATTTAAAAAAACTGATTTACAGACATTACTAATTGGGCACAAGATAACAGTAACTACTGCTTATGCTTTCAGCTTCCAGTGTGATTTTTCACAGATCCCATAGCATCTAGAGTATCAAAATTATTTTGCAAGTGAAAGGCAACAATAAAAAAAAGCTCGAGGCCTTCTGATTTCAACCTTGCTGATGACACTTTGCTTCAGCTGCCCTGAACAGTGTCTGCATTGAATGCTACCAGATGTTTTCCCAGCAATATTTTAAAGTTTCATAGTTTTATCTAAGTCTTTGTTTTGGGGGGTTCAGTTTGGTGTTTTATTTTGAGGTTTTTTGTTTGTTTGTTTTTTACAGAACCTAATTAAATGTCTTAAGGCCATGGATACCTTGCAGAGCTAACTCTGTATCCATATACAGTTGGGTAACTGGCTGTAAATATTTTACATCTTTTTTCCTAAACCTACATATGAATGTAACTGGTCAGACTGCATGATGGAGTCATCTGGCCACTAAAGAAACTAGCATTTTCCACATGCATTTTGGATTAGAACTCATACAACTCTCATATGTCCATTTTGCTGTATCACATTGGTGCATGGACCTTTTTGTCTGGCAAATGGCACTGCACTGCCCATGTTCTTTTACACACAGCACTGAAACAAGACCTTATTTCTTTTAGCACCTCATAAAACTCGTCTCACTTCTGCAAGACCAAAGCCATCGGATAAATCACAGACCAGACCTGGTAATAGTTGTTTATTCAAGCTGGGATGGGGAGGAGATAAAATAGTTAATTAATTTCATCTAGTCTTAGTGGAATTTTAAGTATTGCTGGGAGGAAAAAGAAAGGGGGCATTTTTGAATCAATTAATAAGTCTAGTGGTAAAGCCTTTCCAAATTAGAAAAAAAAAAGAAAAGAAACCAAAACTATGCGTGTCATCACAGCAGGTGTTACTTCTTCTCTAGTGTGAAATTCTTGGCATCACATAGAAATCTGTTGGGTATTCTTCTCATGGGATTTATTTCTTTTTTTCTTCTTTTTTCTTTTGAAACTCTCTCCCAGCTTTTAGTAAAACCACACTAGCACCAGCCAGAACAAAAGCACCTGGACTGCCAAAGTGGATTGTGCCAACAACAGGTAGAGTTCTGGGTTTGGGGTGGGTTTTTTTAATTTATCAATAAAAGACTGGAATGTGACTTCTCCAAGTCATCTTGAGGCCTGCAAAATATCTCATTGTGTTTTATTATGGAATTTAATTCCTCAGAGTGCCATGTGTAATTGCTTCTACTGATCTTGCTATATAATTCCTGAGGGTGATTATGAAATTATATTGGCACTCAGTCTGTGTAAATTTACAGATTGATTATTGTGTGGCTATGGTTTACTAATGTTTTCTAGGTGTTAGAAAATGTTAAAAATCTACAATAATTACTGGAAAATACTTTATTGAAAAGGGTCACCCATTTGCTTGAGTCCAAATCAGAAGGCTTGGTAGGGAAGGCCCAAAGCCAAGTATCTTGCTAGTATTCAGGCTTGGATACTTCAGCACCAAAAACTTCCATGTTGGTGGATTGGCAGACAACTAGGACCTTCAATTTACATATCTTTAAACAAGCAGATAACAAACGTCCCTAACCACAAAGATTTATTAAAAGTACGGGTCTGTTTGGGAGGAAAAAAATAATTTATTATTTTTTAGTTGTACTTGATTTTTCCATCCAATCCACATAATATCTTCAATGCTAATTTGTAATGAATCCATATTTTTTATTTAGTAGAGCATTAATTTATTACATCAATACAAATAGCATTGGGGATTTTTTTTTTTATACAGACATTAGTTATTTAAATATACAATTTTGGGATTCTTCCTCAACAATTCAAGTTTAAAATAATAAATAAATAAATAAATAAATAAATAAATAAGGTACCTATTCAAGGCAAACTTTTGGCTGACCACTCACTAAAAGTGCCATTGTCCCATGTTATTGCTGTCTCCTGTTACTATTTCTATGCTAGCTAGATTAGGATAGCCTGAGTGATATTCCATCTATTCTAAACATTTTTGCCTGTGTAATGTTTCTTTCTGGTATATTTGGCAATTTAATACCTGTTGCTGATCATGGAATGTCTTGACCTACTCAGTCCTGTACATATTCACAAGCCCACCATGTTGTTAGAAATGGTAAAAGCTCAGAAGAGGTGGTTGTATATTTAAATTGAATTAAATTAAACCTGTTTAGAATATGACCTACATTTCTGCATTACATAGGGAGCGAATGCCTTCATTAGAGGTATGTGTTCTTTGACCTTTCATAGTCCTTCTGATAAATTTTAAAAGGCCATCAAATTCCAGGACATCAGAGCCAGTTAAAGCATTAAATGTGCAATTTCAGTAATTGTGGGCCAAAAGGTTTTGTTGTTCACTTGTGCTGGAAGTCACCTTACAAGTGAGCTTTCTAATGTCTGATTACTGGAGTAAGAGAATGCACACAGGTCTCCAGGAGTGATCACATTATGAAATTATGCACAAACACACAATTACATTGCACAGTACATTGAGCTTTTCTCTTCTCCCCTGTAGTCAAAACCTCAGCAGAGGTATTGGTAGGTTATAAAAAACAGCAGCAAAAATGAACACATGCTAAGTAAATCAGTATTATAAACATAATAGTAGTACACTGAGCTTTTTGTGCTTAATGCTGGCTTAAGTTGCTAAGGTATTGTTTTAAACAATCATACTGTAAGCAGCCCTCTTGGTGTGCCCACCATTTGTTATTATTTCCATGTCTTTCTAGTAGTGCCTGTTGCCAGGGAGAACTAGAGCTTCATTGTGCTAGATGGTGTCAAAAGTCACAACAAAACTACTATTTACTGTGCATGCTATGTGTACTCACTGGTAAATAAACACCTCCTTTTAGAATTCTCCTGAAATATTATACTTCCAGTAGTGGTTTTCATTACCAAGTTACATAATTGTATATTTTCTCTAAGTTCAAGAAACATCCTGTAGATGTCTCTTAGCTAAATTTTGTGTCCTGCCAAGTGAGCTCTTTAAGTCAAACTTGGTATCCAAAATTCCAAAGGATATCTGGCCTTTGTTATCTCCTGCCCACTTCTTTGTACCTCCAACCCCACTGCCACAGCTCATTGAAACTTTTCTGTGAGTCTGCACCTTTCTTCTGAGAAGTGTAAGAGAAATCACCAATGAATTTCATACATTTATGGCATCTTGAGAGGGAATTGCAGCTTGTCAAACTTTTCAGTCAGTATTTTTCTTGATGATAGGTAAGTTAAATCCCAAGACTTCTGTAAGGCAATCACATCACAGTATTGCACCAGTGCCTGAGACATAAGGCTGACTGTGCCCACAAAAATAAATTTGCACAATTCAGGTAACCAATTAAAGAAATCTTCTGTGTCTCTCCCCGGCAATGTACAATTTATTATCTATTTCAAAAGAATTCTTAAGTCTGCAAAAGTGACTTAGGAAAGAACTCTATAACCTGAAATCCCAAATCTTACTAGCTGAGCAAAGACAAAAAAAATTCCTTTTTCAGTATTTTCTGTGGTTGGCTTATCAAAATCCTGAACTTTTGATCTAAGATGATCAGAATTTTTGACTGGACCATTAGGAATATGCTATATATGTAGCAATATGTTTTCAGACTTACCTTTAGACACTATTTTACTTATTCTTGGGTATTCCATTGTTTGGATATCAATTTGGATCTTTTAATTCCTTGCTGGACTGGCACTGCTGTTGAATGTACTTAATTTCTTCTTCCTGACAGGGCTCTTTAGCCTCAGTGCAAAGATGTTTCACCCCATGCGGAGGGAGCTTGGCAACTGCAGGGCCCAGATGATAAGCAGTGGAATTTGTTTTTTTTCCAGCACCAGCACATGGGGTTGTGGCTGGTTTCCTGGCAGGCTTCTCAGCCTCCTGGGCAGCTGTAGTGCCAGGTGGTAAACTTGACTATGGAAAAGAGGCAGGGATTGCTTCCTCATGACTAGAATTCCTTTTACTTTTTTGCCATGTTTTAGCCATTTTGTCTAGAATATAATTTCATTCAGATGGCTTTTCATGTTAGTGTATGTAACTCACCTTACTGGGGTTTTTTTAATTTAATCCTAACCATATAAATACTGGTCCTGATCTACTAAGCTTCCTGACAAATGTCAGCAAACAAATTTTGAGCAACATTTCCATTTCCCTTGTGAAAGGGAGGCATACATGGTTTTTATTAAAATGGCCATTAACTTTGTCTTTTATTTTCTTTTTATTTTTTAAAATGTGTGTGTATAGCCAAGTTCCAGAGGAACTCAAGTATAAGCTATTTCAGTTTATTTTATCAAGGACACTTTTTCCATTCTTTCCCTTAACATGATGCACCATTCTCATAGTATTCCTACAATTAAAGACAGAGAGGTTAGCTTAAACATATTCCAGACCCCATGAATGTTTCCAGGAGAAAATACAGAATTTAAAGGAGACACAAAGACACAAGTAATAGATCTATTCTCAGTTCTGTTAAAAGTTTAGGAGAATATGATATGTACTTTTAATAAGCAAGGTACATTAGGTAGAATAAGACAAATACAGCAAACTTGGGTTGTGCAGGTACCTTGTGTGAAAACACAAACTTTTATGTCATTTTAAAGTGTATTGAAGTACTCAAAATAGATTTTGTCAACATGAAGGTATTGTGGTTTGAAACTGACTTATTTTCATTACTACTTTACATACGGCAAAACAGCAGAGCACATTTCTGAAAAGAGGAAAAATTAATTCTTCCAACCAGAACATATACAATATTTTGTTCATTCGCAGATGATATAAACCATAAAAGATTATGATTCTCAATGAGATGCTAAGGAGCAGGATAGAGATAGGTTTTTCTGTAGAGACTGTAACATGCAAAACTAAATTAGACTTATAATATACACGTGGGTGATTTAGTGTGAATTAGTCAATGTGCTACCACGTCTTGTTGATATGTTCACTGAAAGGTGAGCTGAGAAAGTGAACATGCTCTAACTATGCCTCATGATGTACAAGATAAAAATAATCTTTTTAAGGCTGGTGCTGGACTTCTCGTGCCTTTTCTTCCTTGAACATCATTCGCATGAATCATTGATTATCATTCTGGTGCTTTGTATAGCTGAAGATCTAATTAAACATTTTACTTACCTGAAGACAAATTGCAGTGATATAAAATCATATGATGTGTTCAGATATTTTAGATACAGGGACCAGGTCGTCTGCATCCTGCTCCCAGCTTACTGCAAGTCTTACTACTTTAATCGCCAGTAAAATATTTATCATGTCTGGACTGTGAATTTCTAAGGAACATGCAACAAAAATGGTCAAACAGTAAAGTAATTGGAAAATTATCTGCTTCATACCATCAAAATACTAGTGAAATATCAAAAAAAATTGAGAATCCGGTTATAAATCTATTAAATCTTTCGCTGAAGTGGTCATGTGGGAGCAGGTTTGGAATTTGAAAATTCAAGTAATATTGACTTTTTTTTTAAATAGAACAAATTTTAAGGTTTTTTGTCTTACATATGAGCAAGGGTGCAGGGTTTTTTTTTCCCACAAACATGATGAAGTTGCAATGCATCTTCTTGCTTTACTGTATATACAGTCTTTACAAAGCAAATATACTTACTTTGTGTAGAGAAAGCATATTAATTTAACAGTCTGGCTGTCCTATAAATACCAGCATGTGAAACAGTTGTTTTGTACCAGGAGTTGTGTTGATCTTTTAATGCCACTTACTTTTATAAAAATGTGTTTATATAACTTCTAAGTAGGACTTTCTCTTATATACAAATTGGATGTTGTGTATACTTTGTCTGCTGTACTCCAAATATGGTGAATATATGTGGTCCAGAATTGCTCTAAACATTTAATATGGAGGATGACCAGAGATCTTATTATGGGGAGAAGGAGAACTTTGCCCTTTGCAAGAATCAATGGATGTTTTATTCTTTACACTGAAAAACTAGAATGTTCTCTCTATTCATTTTTCTGCACATAATCTTGGTTTAACTCATCTGTTACCTCTTCATCTTATTAATTTTCTCTTTCCAAATATACTTTACTTGAGGAACGTTTCAAATTAAACTGCAGACTTTGTAAAATCAGATCACTTTCTACTTACCTGAATAAGATAACAATGGATATCACTAAGTTATCAGAAAAAACATAGATGTGCCACACATGTTGGTTTTGCTCATCATGTCAACTGGAGTTTGAACATATTCAATATACAAGTATTCCATGACTTGGTGCCACACTATAGATACTTATTTCATTTCCTTTCTTTCACAGATGACCTTTATATACCTGAGGCTACTGCCAGACCAATTGACATGGATGTCAAAAAACCTCCAGAATATGTTGATACCTGGCAAAAGCCAATTTCTGGTAAGGTTAATAAAAGCAGATAATAAAGCAATGTTTAACAGTTGTTATTAAAAATAAAAACGCTGCCCTTTCTGCACACAAAGCACCTCCACTGAGAAGAAAAAAATAATTCTTAATCATCCTCATCAATACACATTCTTATGGCTTCAGGATGCTACTAAAAGAGAGAAAAAATAAGAGTACTTTATAGCCACTACTTAGTCACTTACGTATGCTTAGTCACTACCTATGGTAGAAATTTTCACCACCTCAGTTGTATCCTTATGATCTAACAGCCACAGTACTGCAAGTACTGTTTTTTTCATGCTAATAGTTTCCACATACCAGAAGTGAATAAGGTAAAAGCATAACCGACTTGTACTCCCATGTATGAGAAAGTTTCATTGAATATTGGGATTGTTGGGAAAATTAGAACATTAGACTTTAAAGGAAATAACAGTGTAAATCAAGTAGTAGATTTTTTAACGTGTAATACAAGACTTGTAAGGTTTACTCTTCTGGCAAGTCTGGCAATCATATTTTCAAAACAATCAAAATATTTTAACTGAAACATACATACAACAGGTAAATACCATGATGTGTAAAGAATTTCTCTGTTTCATAAGAATAACGAAGCACAGAATTTGCTTAAGCTGTGGTTATTTTCTGACATAGCAACTGACTGAAAATGAAATGGTTTTTTGTTTACTCTTGGATTTACTACTCAGCTGCAGAAGTTCTTTTTAGGTAGCTTCTCCTTTGAGAACATGTTACTGGATTTTAAAACATTATTTTATAAACTGGTGTTTGGTCCTAATCCCTGTTGAATTTCCTTTGCACCTAATTTACCTCTACAAAGATAAGCGCCTATCTTGATGGCCAGGTTCTGATGTTTTATCATTTTTAAGTTTATTCAGTCTGACCACTGTCCTTTGCAAAGATTAATCTAGCATGATACCAGCTGAAGGTAAAGTGTAAACTGAAAACAAGGATGATCTTTTGCACTTTTTGTCACTGAATGTCAGGCAGTGGTGTTTCCTTAAGTAAATCCAGCTTGTGATTTGCAGAGACTTGAAGGATTTTTATGCACATAAATGTGAAGGGACATTAAGACCAACTTTTACTTGTTTTATGACATTTGATGTCTAAAGTTAAACTTTTAGAGATTTAAGGTAAGCCAATACCTTAAACTATAGTCATAAAAGGCCATTGGGTATGGTTGTGAAATTAGCTACTACTGTTTCATAATTCTCTTCTATGACTCCAATCTCAGCTCTCTTCATGAGTCCTTAATAAGTATATCAGAATTCATGGAATCATAGAATGGTTTGGGTAAGAAGAAACCTTTAAAGATCAAACAGTTCCACCCCACCTGCCCTGGGAGGCACACCTTCCACCAAACCAGGTTGCTCCAAATCCCATCCAGCCTGGCCTTCAGCAGTGACAGGGATGGGACATCCACAGTTTCTCTGGGCAACCTGTGCTAGGACCTCACCACCCTCACAGTAAAGAATTTCTTCCTAATATCTAATCTAAACCAACTCTCTTCCAGTTTATATTATTACCTAATAGAAATCTACCCTTTAAACTGTTTAAAACTGTTTTTCCTTGTCCTACCACTACAGGCCCTGTTAAAAAACCTTTCTCCATTTCTCTCACAAGCCCACTTTAAGTACTGAAGGTTGCACTAAAGTCTGACTGAAGCCTTCTCTTCTCCGCATTAAACAACTCCAACTCTCTCACAGTTTCTTCATAGGAGAAGAGCTCCAGCCCTCTGATGGATTTTGTGGCCCTTCCATGGATTTGCTCCATGTTGTTGTTTTACTGGATACCCCATAGCTGGAAGCAGCACTCCTGGTGGGCCCTCACGAGAGCAGAGGGGTAGAATCATCTCCTTTGATCTGCTGGCCACACTCCTTTTGGTGCAGCCCAGGATACAAATGGCTTTCTGGGCTGCGAGCCCACATTGCTGGCTTGTCTCTAGATCCCCATCCATCAATATCCTTAAGTCCACATCTGCAGGGCAGGGCTGTTTTTAATCTGTCTCTCATCTAGCCAGTGCTGAGACTGGTGATTGCACCTGATCCAGGTGTAGGACCTTGTGCTTGGCCATGATGGACTTCAGGAGGTTTGCACTGGCCACTGGTGAATCTGCCAGGGTTGTCTGGACGGGATCCTTCCCTCCAATGTGTCCACTGCACATCCAGCTTGGTGTCATCCACAGAACTGCTGAGGGTGCGCTCATTCCCATTGTCTATCTCACCAATAAAGATGTGTCTGCCCTAAGAGGCTGCTCATCTTTCTCTTTCGTCAAGAGTGACTGAGTCAAGGACTCCCAGCCCATGGAGAAGCCTAGAGATTAATTAAATCTGAATATTTCACCATGTTGTTGTCCTTGCAAGTATTTATGCTCATAAAATCCCTAAATTCTATTGTGCATCCTAGTTTACAAGTTCAGTCTCCCCCCACTCGTAATTAGATTTGGTAGCATCGTTGACCAGCACCCAAACCATCATGGGAAGTAGCAGAAGGGAAAAGTAAGAATTCTTGTTTTTCCACAGTACAGTACAGCAGATTCAATTCTGACCCAGTACACCGAATGTGATGCTTTAGTTTTCCTGTAACTGTTGTAGTTGTGCTGTTCAGAAAATATGATAGAAACCACTGGCAAATCAATACTTGCACATTTTTACTTCATAAATATTTTGGAAAATCCCTTCTCTAATTATGGGCAGGGGGAAAGATAATGATGAATACTACCATGTAGTAATATCTAGGGTATGATGACATATATATACAAAAATTTATTGTATTTTTTCAGGCCTTAAGCATATTTTTTTAATCTCCATATGGAGATCAAGAATTACTATGAAACCCACAAATGCTATTTTAAAACCACTACATCCTCCTAAATTAGATAGAGCATTAGTTTCTGTCTTGATCTAAGGGATTTTAAAAAACCACCAAACTATTTTATAAGTGACTAGAAGAGTCCGAAAAGGGAAAGGGAAGAGAGAGAGATGGAGATATTCCTGTTTGTATACTGTAAGTATTTCCAAAAAACCTCTCCTAAATGAGTCTTTGGATCTGCTCCCTTCTCGCCCACAATCTCTCTATAGGGTAAACTAAGGTCTGATACATAGGACCTGAGGTACCTTTTGGAGCCAGTAATTCAGTATCAGGCAACTCGCATAGCTGTTGACATTGGCAACCTTGTGAGAATTATATTACTCTTGAGGACTTTCTCCTTTTAGGTACAAAAAGGCTTTTGTTACATAAATGTGTTGCACATATCCCCAGGATTTTCTTAAAGAAAGAAGGGCAAAGGTGAATAGTGGAACAAAAATCTTTTCCTTTGCTTTTCCTTTGCATAATAAAATCCTTCATAACTGTCTGGAAAATACAGTAAAATGATTTCTAATTTGTAATGAATTAAGGGGCTTAGGTTTTCCTTCCAGACCTCACTGTCAAAAGACATTATCAGATAAATTTAATGGATACTGGCTGGAACTGCACGTTGAAATAACCGAGTTGGGTACTTCAGAAATTTCTACAACAGTAATTATTGTTAGCCATGTCAGTGTATGAGGTGACAGTAACTTTTTTTCAGTTTTGAATGGCGCAGAATAAAGTGTTCCTAATGATAATTTCATTTTCTTACATCTTTTGCTTCAAGCTGAGGGTGGCTGGTTGTCTTAGTCAGAAAGTACAAGAGGTCAGAAATTTTGTGAGTAGGATACTGAAAATGTTTCCTAGCACATTGAGGTGGCGTTTGTTGTGATGTGGTGTGTGTTGTGATCATTTGTGGTGTTTGTTGCTGTATCTATTTGACAAAAATGAGTAATTACACAGAAAGTGAATCACTGAAACACTTGTACAAAATCCCAGAGGAGCTACATTTTTTCAGTGTAAACTCTGTTTAAAATTTCATGGCACACAGTTCTCAGAGAATTTAAGGCTGAAAATATAACTCAGGTCAGCTCCTAATCTCACCTCTCCACTTTTGATATTAAATCAGACATGAAACACTGCTTGAGAAGTCAGAATATAATTTCTAGTGTGTTTCTGATTTCATGTAATTTGAGGTTAAATAATTAATAATACTGTCTTGTAATGTCATTCAGTAACTACACCACCTGGCCCTCAGCACCCTCCTATACCTCCTGCCAGACCTACACAAATTAGAAGAAAACCTCTGCCTCCTAACACTGTGACTGGTAAACCAGGGAGTCCAGGTATGTCAGCCTTTTCAGCATATTTTATTGTGTGTGAGATAATACAGGTTAGCAGGGTATAGGAGAATTCTGTAGCATAGATTTCTTTGATCTGTTTCTATCTATAGAAACTAGTCTTTTGGAACACACAGGCCTTGTGTCTTTTGTCTTCTTACAAAAGCTCTGTTTCCTTTCTTTTCCTCTAACCCAGTTATATCGAAATCATGCCTAGTAAGTGAGCTGAAAGCAAAATAGCACACTCCAAGTCATCCTTTAAGAAGATCAACCTCAAGAATATTTCATGTCTACTAATATAATTTTTTGCTATTTAATGTGCATGTTGGATGGGAGATGTTGACTATTGTGCTTCAGTGCCTAGTCCTGACTGGTTATTTGTTACGAAATTCCTCACATATATATGGTACATCTATTAACTGCTGCAAACACTGAGCTGACAGTCACCCAGACAACTAACTGCACTGGGAGATAGAGCAAGCTGAGCTGTTTCATGGGCAGAGTTTAGCTTGATTATTGTGCTAAAGTATTCTGGCTTCTCAGTATTGGTTAAAGAGGACATAGAAACTTTCCCCTTCCCTACTTTATTTTAAGTTTATCCTGAAGCGGATATTCAGCATCCACATGGATATTTTGTCAGTGGATTCTATATTATAGAATAGGCTAATATTATCCCACATAGTCAGAAACTATCATCTCCTTAAGCTTAACATAAGGACAACTTCTTTTCTCTTCATATTGATCTCTGTAGTTCCTTGGAAATATAAAAGTCTTTATATACAAGAATATACAGCTATATATGAGTATATAGCTGTATTGGATTTCCTATAGTGGTTTTTTGGGTTTGTTTGCTTGTTTATTTCATTTGGGACTTTGTGTGCTATTAAGGTACTAAAGACCTAAATAATACTTTAGAATTTCCCAGCTGGATGAGACAACCTATATATTGATTCATCAGCAGAGCCATGATTGAAATACTGTGTCTGTACTTGTTGATGATGGGTTTCCTTAGTAACTGTTCCAAGAAAACAGAAGACATCATCGGTCTTAGACCTGATATATTTTCTTTTGCTTGTATTGGGATCTATACTAACTTTCTCCACTAAGTGTCTAATTAATTTACCAGTGTTTTGACATTTCAATCTTTTTCCTTACAGTGGAGGCCAGGTTGTGTGGTAGTCAGCATTTACCATACCTTCCTAGGCTTTTAAGATGGAATAAATTGGTTAAATGATCTAGTTCTTCCTTGTGGGGACAGTAGATTTTCTTTTTTCTGTGTTTCCTAGTGTTTTATCCAGCTTAGCTTTAAACATTGTAATTTGTTTCTTCTGGTTCCTTGGAGAGACAGTTCCACTGTACTAACAGGAAAAATTTGCCTCAGTGTTCTTCTTGGATTTTCCCTGTCAGAATTCTGTCCTCTTTTTCATTAACACTGTGATTAGTTCCTTATTTGCATCTTTCTAACTCATCCAGTGGATATTATGGAAAGGTTTCTATGCAGATGTTAAAAGTCTCCTGAATGGAAAAAAAAAAATGGAAATTAGAGTTCCAGAAACTTAGTGAAACTGAACTCTAGTGAGAATCTTTCAGATTTCCACTTTGTTAAGAAAATTAGTGGAAAGTGGGGATTTTTGCTGCCTTAAACTTGGCTCACCAGAGTTCTGCCTTCAGTTGCCATGTTCTGTATCATATTTGATGAGGAGGTAACTACATTACATAGTTCTTGACTATTCAGGGTTGAGATTTCACTGTCATATCATGGTTATTTGGGAATATCTGCATGTTTTATGAATTTAATTCTTGTCTTTTACAGCTATTATGCAAGAAATCAAGACCTTTACCATGGATTGTTTGCCTCTTAGAAACCTGTTTTCTTTATTAGGTGGTAACAGCTGAAGAATAAAGCAATGTCACATAATCTAAAATACTCTTTTTAAATAACTGTTTAAGTATAGGTGAAAATATTGCCTCTATCAGTCAGTTTTTGTTCAGACTTACGGAACCTACTACACAAACGAGTTCAGCAAGAAAACTTTTCTTCTTGAGTGATATAGTGCTATAAGTGTTGAAAATGCTGGACCTGGCTGCATTTTCTTCGCTTTCATTTGAAGTGTATCTTAATTTCATTAAGTGGAAGCTCCAGTACTGTTCTGTGCTTAAACTCTTAATGCAGATCACAGTTAAGGATTTGGTGTTTATCACTATAAATGTTCCAGCACCACCCTTACTAATGTATCTGCTGTATTGAGAGCAGAAATTATTCTCACCTATATTTGAGGGAAGAATCTAAGTCTCAGTTGTTGACCTCAGCTGTTGTGTCTTGCAACTCAGGAAGAAACGTGCTCTTTCTTTAGGGAACAGACATTTCAGTGCTGGTCATTTTGCATCCTTTTACCAGTTTGAGTAGGCTCATTCTGTGCATTAAACCAGGTTATATTCCAGCTGACTAAAATCCTCCAAGACAACCTCAAAGTAGCATAGACTTTTCTTACTGTGTTTCAGGATTAGGTTACATTTGCAACTAGCGCAGTTTAGAGCTTTCCTAAACCCAGCTGAGGGATTACTATGATTTAAGTGAAAATACTTGTTGCATGAAGCAGTTGTCACAAAACTGAGTTCTCTCAGAAAATCAGAAAGCTGTTTGACTCCTTCAAATGCTGAATGTCTTGTTGCTACAAGTCCCTCCATCTGTCACTATAGCTAAGCCTGCTGGACCAACACCACCCGTGAAGACAGGAACATTACATAAGACACCAACAGCTTTTGCAACTCCAGAGTACTATGGTGAGCATATTGCAAATAGTTCTAGTTTCTTATTTTTTCTTTTTTTTTTCTTTTTAATTAAAATTAAGGTTTCCACTTTTCTTTTGCTTCCTTTCCCTAAACTTTATTGATGCATTGTATATTTAACATAAAAAATATTCTGTCTGGGGTGATTCTGATTTCTTTTATGTCACTTAGTGACTTTTCTGATTTGGCTGAGGTCTAGCTCCCTTCTCTTAACACATCTTGGTAAATGAGAACGTGACAGGGCTTCCATCTTCCTAGAAATCCATACATGCTTAGTAGGCTTTTAATACTATTCAGTGACCATTTAAAGCTGTGCAAAGAGTAAATAAGACACTTCTTTCCCCTGGACATTTCGATTTTCCCAGAGCAGAAATTCAAAGTATTTTTTTGTCAGTGACTGATAGTGCTCATCACAGATGTGATATCCTCCTTTATTTGATAAAACTGCCACCATTTAAATTGAAAAATTGTTGTAGTGCAATCACAGTGGTCAGTGGGTAATTTGCCCTTTATAAAACTGGGAGGTGATTACAAATTCAGAGTTAAGTCTTTTCAAGGTGGCATACAGTAATGGGTTTGGAGGAGGATGTGCTAAAAATTCTTGAGCCCAAATATGTAATTCTTTGTTTACTGTCATGAATGATGCTGCTTCTAATTTTCCAGGGTTTATAAGTAAATTCATGTCTTTTTACAATGATCATGAACTCACAGTGACCCTCAGGGCTCAGTAAAGCAAGCTGGATGCCAGATTTATTCATAAATGCTTGTTGGGAAGGTATTGTGTTTTATCCATTGAGGTTCATTGTAGTACTTGCATCAAGTTCAGTGTAGTGGCTAATTAATACAACACTATATCATGAATCCTGAGTGCTTTAGCACGTGTCTCTTCACCAGTGCATTTGCTTTCAATTTCCTTCAAATTTTGTGAAAGTTGTACACTCTGAAGACAGAATTTTTTATTTCCTTGTTCTTATTTTTAGAGAAGTTACTGTGCCAATGTAATAGTTCTATATATCCTGGGAACATCAAAAAAGCTCCAAGCTAAACAGCCAGCACAGTACAAAATAATCCTTTTTCCGTGGCTGACCATTTTATTCCTTACCAAAAAATTCAATTACAGCAAACCCAGGACAATGGTCTAAAAAAAGTATTTTACATATATTGCATGAACTGAATCCAGAAGCAGTCAGGAAATCTGTCGTTTTGCTTATGACTGTCTGTACTAGCATGTAGGTACAGGGTTTACACAGCATCACAGAAAAAATGGAGTACTTAAAACGAAGGGACAGATGTGGCAGTAAATGTCTACCCTTTATCTATTCTTATAATGATTTAAAGTGCCAAAGAAACTGTGAAACGTGACAGTTCTAACACTGAAACTTTGTATTTATTGCGAATTATAACTGTGTTTTCTACAGTTGATGCAACTGTCTTCAGCTCAAGTCCTACATCAGAAACAGATTCTTCGGGAAAACCAAGGTACCAAGGTAGGATATTCATAGCTATGGTATTTTTATTTCAGGGAACATATGAAGTCTGAGCTATCTTGCATCAAATTATTTTATTTGGTTATTCAAAGGCCAAAATTTTATTTGATTCTGTGTCACTTTAGTGGCACTTTCATCTAAAAGAGCTGTAGTGTAAACCAGCATTCTCTTGACTGAATTTTACTTTTACTTTCTGGACTAAAATTATTGCTCCTTCTGCTGAAATAAAGTGTATGTAATGTCTTTCTATTAGCATACCCCTCAAAGCTGCAAGTAGAATTATAACCTCACTTTACTATAGAAGAAATAAAGTTGTTTTTTCTATTTTGTGACACATTTTACTTCCAAACAATGTGTATCACCTGCTAATACCTTCAGAATGTCATTTAATCAGTAGGAAGGGATGAAGGCAGCACAGAATCTGGGTCAAAGAACAAGTAAAATTTTAAAAACAAGCAAAAAAACCAAAAGAACAACAGCAAAAACATAAACAAAATCCAAAACAAACATACAAAAAATGAGAACAAGCAGCCTAATATTGAATATATGGGGTTTATTCTGAAAGCCTGATGTTTCTCTTGTGCAGATTTTTTCTTGGTGTCCTGGGATGGATGTTGTGCACCAGGTGAAATGGCACTGCCATTTTGTAAAATCACTCTACTGAATAACAGCTCTTTCCTATTGTTCTTAGCCCCCCATGTCAAATACATGAAGAAAGATGACGACGTGCCTTGCTCCATCACAAGCTCTCTTGAACATTTTCCTCAAGAAGAAGTTGGCAGCAAGGAAGAACCCACTCGTCCTCCACAAAATCCTCCAACCAACCTCACAGTGGTGACTGTAGAGGGCTGTCCATCTTTTGTCATATTGGATTGGGAAAAACCAGACAATGACACTGTTACTGGTTGGTTTGATTTCTTTCCTCCATTGTGTGATAATACAATATTTCCAGCTTAATTTACTTTCACAGCAGTTTTTTGCCATTTACAAGTACTTTAATCCCCAAGGATTAAAGGAGCTCAGTGGGATTTGTTTTGTGCTACTGTCAGCTCCACTGTGGATGAGAAAATGCTACTAGATTATAAGAAGGTTTGCACAACAAGGATTATTGGTGTCAGTGATGACACAAAAAGATACTTAAGAAGTATGACTCCGTATCTTCTCCAATTTTCTGGCTCCTCTCTGTAGAGGATCTGGTAAGATCTAGTCAAGAAGTCCCAACAATACAGCACTTTACAAAGATGCACACACATAATGTAGGCATCTGTCTTGAACTGAGGATGTTGTTTTACAGTGGGCCAGACACAATCAAAGCTTATATCCATCTAGTAAGTCAGTAGAACTTTGCCGGCATAATACTTGCAGTACCTACTGCAAGAGGGTAACAAGCCCTCTCTCTTAAAAGAATCTGGGTTTTTTTCATTTCTAAAAGAAGGGGTTTATATTGACAATAAATGCATGTGGGTCATGCAGGACTCAGCACACAGACAGGTAAACATGCAAGATAGCCATTTTTAATTCTTCCATCATCTTCTGTACCTCAACATTAACTGACAAAAATTGAGCACTGAAGTTAGCTTACAGCTGTTAATGACTCATCAAAATCAATTCTGAATTCAAGAGAAGGCATTGAATCCTGTTTTCTGAAAACAGTGATTGCTTCATATTGGCACTAGTGTGACATTACTTGTTTAGACGGGCTTAGACCAATTTTGTTGTCATCTCTTACTATTTTTGTAGTTTCTGCATGTTTTTCCAATCATCTTATTTAGGCATCACATCTCTTTTTTTTTTTTAAATGAATGCACTGTTTCACATAGAAAGGTGGAAACAGAAAACATAATTTGTTGCATCATTTTGTGTTTTGAATGGTTACTTTGCTTGATTTTAACTGTGTTCAAGGGGTTTCACTGGGTATGCCCAAACCCAAAACGTAATGGAAAGGTCTGACAAATAACAACCAAAACAGTGATCATACTCACCTCCTTGTTTTCATAAAAATTGCAAGTGTCAGGAACCAAGACCATGCGCATTTTGCTCATGCTTTGCTCCTTTGTGCTGCCACAGAAGTGTAGGGCAGTTTGTTGCCTTGTGCACTGAGTAACAAGTAGACACTGGATGGACTCAGTAGTTCTTGATGTCTGTCTGAGTGTGCATGCACATATTTGCATGCTCATTCATTTCCTGCATTTTCTTTCCCAACTTGAATGAATTAAAAAGTCCAAATCATGTATTGACTTTGGGCTGGAAAAAGGCAGAAAAGTTGAATTCCTGTAAAATTGCGTACTCATTCACTATCTGGTTGTATTTAAGAAGCTCAAGTAAGAGATGTTACTTGATCTATTTTTTTTTTTTACTGTAATTTTCCAGAGTATGAGGTTGTGTCAACTGAAAATGGAGGAAGCGATGGTGAAAAGGAGAAATCAATTATCACTACAAATCAAACCCATTCTACTGTGGAAAACCTAAAACCTGACACAAGGTAGTTAAATAATATAATTTTCTAAGTTAACCCAACTAATTTAGACTGTTAGCTGTCTGCCACACCAAATGGAAATATCTATGGAAATAAAACCCTATCAGTTTTACTCCTGTTTTGATAGAAAAAAATGTATGGTTTAGTTTAGCTTTCTTGTAAGGTAACAGATAAAACATATTTGATGAATCTTTAGGAAATTTCCAAGAGTGTTTGTGGTGGGGAAAAGCTGCAGAAGTGGCCTGTTCTATCAGAAAGACTACCTGTCAAAACTAAGAAAATTACTGTGGAGAGGAAAAACGAGTTTGTCCTGAATATATTGTTTTCTTTCAGTGTCTTAAAAGAGCTGGCAAATTAAAAATGAGTGAGTGAATTCCAGCTGATGGTGTGGCTCTCATGGAACTAGTTCAAATAAGCATGATCTATCATTAAATATCAAATCCCATTTTAAAAGTATTCTTCTTTTTATCGTAAAATTCAGAGCAGGGAAGAAAACCCCTTGTCTTTTGTTACATTGTTTACTAATTGCATCAGAAAGTTAATGAGTGACACTTGAGGTTTTTCCTGTAAGACCATCCATTTGGCTTTGGTGAATGGATTTTTCTGTTTTAGATAAACTACCATTTTCTAATATTAACATCCATGAACTGGAAACACAGCTTAACATTCTGCATAGAGCCCACACTGAACCTTTATTTTTAGGCAATGTGAGGTGCTGGTTCAACCACTTTTGTTACCAGCAGCTCCTAAGAGAAGAAATGAAAACTTATTGCACAAAGTGGAGGGCAAGGGAAGAGAATTTGAAAAACAAAATGCATGGGAAAATTATGGTACCCTAAAAGAGTTTATTTGACAGATTTCAAAACATGGGCTCACAAGATAGGCTAGAATTGCTGTGTTTTGCTTCAAGAATGCCTGTGCTATTTCCTGAAGGCATGTGGCTTATGGGGGGGTGAACTGCAGCTATGTTGTTCTGTCATGTTAAGAGACAATTAGGATATGTTAGCAATACAAAGCTTGGGCACCAAGCATTGCTTTTCTTGATCAGCTGAAAAGGCTTATAAGAGATGACAAGACAATCTGTTTCTGGAATCAAGACTAGGAAGGGGAGTAGGTGCTGCTAAAGTTGTCAGACTGTGCTGTTTGTGTTTTCATTTCAGTTCTGTTTTGAAATAATGCAGTTGCATCTTCAAAAAGAGCTCTGTGTTATTAAGCAGATTCTCTTTCATTCCACATTCAAACCCTTCATGTCACATATGGTGGCAGAGATGGAAAGGATTTGATTAAGTGTAGAAGGACATTGAAGGAGAGAAAAACCCTTTCTGCTGGGAGCAGTGTCCACGTGATCATAAGAGAAGAGCTTTTTACACTGCTGTTTGTTCAGAAAGGAAGCAAGATGGAGACAGGCAGATCCAGCTAGAACCATTGGAAAGGTCATGATGAAGGCAGGAGCTATGCAGAAGCAGATAAGATGACTTTTAACTTTAATTAGCAACCATTCTGTCAAATCTGTGAACAGACTTTCAAGTTTTGGCAGGCAAGAGCAAACCAAACACCATGGAGTACAGCTGTCTTTTGAAGTGTGTGTTTTTTTACAAGGAGCTAGATAGGAAATCAGGAGTGACTGGTGGAGGCTGACTTGAGATATAAAGGGATAACTTTTCCTGAGGAGGGAGCAGCTACCATTCACCAACCCCAGCCTCAAAAAGGAAAGACAGTGAAAGTCTCTGGATCCAGAGGGTCATTGCCTAAAATTGAAAACCTTTGATATAAATTGCA
This sequence comes from Phainopepla nitens, assembly GCA_013400175.1. Taxonomy (NCBI): domain Eukaryota; kingdom Metazoa; phylum Chordata; class Aves; order Passeriformes; family Bombycillidae; genus Phainopepla; species Phainopepla nitens. Next base: position 56,150 of record VXBQ01001267.1, on the reverse strand, counting down.
GTGGTGCATGTCCCTCAAGTCTCACCAGATTTAAGAATGTAAAGTCCTCAGAGTGGCTCTGTTCAATAAAACTCCAATTCTAAGCAAAATGTGTGTTTCCTAATTTTGAGGACACCTTGAGAGCTTTGGCAGAAGCACAAGAAGTTACTGTTACCACTTAAATCCAGGCTTGCTGGCACACTGAATTCAGGGAAAACAAGAAAGTGCTTAAGACAGCTGGCATCATGTAGACAGTATCTGTTCTGCCAAGAAACATCACATGTCCATAATAAAAGTCTCCTGTCTACCAGGAGCTGCTCATTAGATGAAGGAAACAGACTTGTGGATAAAACTGACTGCAAATGGGAGCGACAATTAAACACAGCTCAATATTCATTAACAGAGTCCCTGAAATGTCTAAAAATTCATCAAGTAATACATTAAGACTGGGAAGAAAACTTTCCTGTAACTAGTCTTAAAGGGAAGAGCTGTAGAAGAGGTAGAGCTGGAAATGAAACTTGGAAGAGAAATAGAAATCTCTCCCGCAAGTGATCAGCATTTGCAAAAGTACTGATAATATATGGAAGGAGAGATGCTCAGTAGCAGAAAGTGTATTAATCAGGAAGAACTTCTTGGCCTGGGAACACTTTGGAGAAACTGACAAGCTGAATTAGAGACCCCATTTTTCCCACCTTTCCTGAAGTCCTCAGTGAGGCTTGTGTGAACCCCCTATGCTGCTCTGGAGGTCCAGTGCATTCAGTTCAGGAAAGGTCTAAAGCAGACAGACCTAAACAAAGACGTCCCAAAAAGGCATAAAGATGTTTGTGAATCCATTACCTCAGCCTTCCTGGGTAAGTTTAAACCAGAAAGACCCTGTGGCAGCAAGACAATTCAAGGCTGTAGTTGTGCAGATGCACGCTCCAGAGGAGCTGTACCTGGCAGGGATGGTCTGCAGTCTCAGTGGCAAAGGTCCTGTTGAGGGACTCCAGGTAGGATATGGTAGTGCCTGGCTCAGAAGCTAAAGAGTTAATTGCCCACAACCGGCAGGAGGGGAGCAAGACAAACAACTTTTCAGTGTGAACGGGGCAGAACAAGCAGCGGGGAAAAACTGGGTGCCAGATCATGCTGTTTGTTTGCTTTACTACAAGCAAAACTACCACATTCTTCAAATAGGTCATGCTGCTACACCTCCGGGAACTTCTGCAGCAAGGCAGAGCCTTTCTTCCCTTGAGCTGGCCTTTACACAAGGCAGCTTTTAAAGATTAGGAGCTAATGGCCAGACTTTAAATATTTCAGGAATTTGGACAGTGTTAGGGAGGCAACAAAGAGACTTTTACAGTCACTCATCAAAAATCGCATGTGCGACTACAGCTGTCAGTAAGTACAAACAGAGAAGTTAAATGGGATGAGGATTATTGTGTAGTGTTCTGTGTGTCCATTTAGCTGTCTGAAAAGTGACTAGATCCAGAAAAAATGCACTGGCTGAAAAAAGAGTTTCGACTTTCAGTACAGTTATCAAGTATTTGGTTTTAGCAGACTCATACCATGATACTATGGGGATGGAAATGAAAATGGACTTTCATAGGCATACCACAACTTGTGAAGGTTATTTTTAAACAAATAAAATATGGAAGTTTGTTGCCTTTCTGTCTTAAATATGCCAGCTTTATGTGTTCCCGGTGACCTGACTGCAACTCTGATACTCTGAGATGAAAATAAAATAGAGATTTGAAAAATTTTTGACTGAGAGGACATAGACCCTTTAAATAAATGTGGGGCACAGTCAGCTGCTTTCTAATGCAACTGATTGTTTGGGATTTTTTTCTTTAAAATAATATTTTAGAGGCTCCTGTACAATGTGATTTCATTGGAATGCTGAGATCCATATGTTTTTTGCCCAAGGAAAGACATATCATATCCGTGCCATTATCTCACAGCAAGGCATGCCTCACAGTTGACAACCACACATTAATTTAAAGGATTTTTCCATATAGGACAAATATTTTATCCTCTTTTTCGCCTAGATAATTGCCAAATATGATGATTACAGGATTTCAAGTCTTGGAAGATTTCTAATACTTTAAATAACCCAGAAAGTTAAAATCTTGATATCCATTATTTGGTTGGTCAGAGTTTTTGAAATTGGTAGTCTTGCTGGTAGTAAGCTGCTGTTTGGCTTCAGTCTAGAATTCTGTTTAATTTCATCAGATTTGCTTCTGATTGTAACCTTTACCTGAAAAATCTCAAAACACATAATGTTGTTATGCTATGTGAGCTAGATAAAGTTATACAACTTCCTTATACAGATAGCTAATTGCATATAACTGGTGTCCATAGAAAACTTCCTCTTGTTTTATGAATGTCTTCTGCTTAAACATTTCTCTTATAGATGTGCTTCTGTGATCTCATATTCACATATACACAGTGTTGATTGTGACTGTACTGTAGTTATCTTTTTTACCATTTATATTATTTCCAAGAACTTAAGAGTAGGTCCAGGTCACATTTCACTTATCCACCTGTTCAGTATGACAGTAAAGCACGCACCAAAATTTCTGCAGTTTTTACCATCTTCATTCTTCTGTTAGTGAAAAGATTGTAACAACCAAATTCTATTTATTCTTCTTTCTCCTCGTTAGTCTGAATAGAGTAGTGAGCTGCTCAGTTTTTACTCTGTTGTTCAAAGAGTGAGTATCTGTCACTACTGTGCTTGATGAACCTGAGCTCAAAGCAGCTAGGTCAGCCCTGTCATGAAAAGGGGCCTGGACCATGTCACCTTCATTGGTATCTTACAACATATGTTTTTGTAAGATTGGACCTTAGAGGTAGTTTCTGGTCTTGTAGACCTCAGTTTCTTCTAGTTGCTTTAATGCAGGCTGAAGTAGCTTAGTGTGTTGATGCAAATATCATTTCTATCTTAGCAAAGAAAAATGAGAGAAACAAAGACACGAATATGAACTAACAATTTTTCGTCCTCCACATGGAAATTCTGTGATTCTTATAGTGAGAAATGCAGCGTTTATTCCACTTGGAAAAGAGTCAAACTGCAAGACTGATCATTTTGATCAAGGTAGTTACAGTCTAACTTCCAAGCAGCCATTTGAGGAATGAGGCCTGCGGTATTCCATCTAAGTTGTCATACAGCTCTCCTGTTTCTGAGTTTCCTTAAAAGGCTGCTCACACTGGAACTCCCAATGGAAGTACCACTGGCATACCCAGGACTCTCCACTTTCCTTGTTTTACATTAAAAGTTCACTTCATAAGAAAGCATTGCAGAAACTTCTCCTATGCTAATAGTCAAGCACCATCTCCCATCTGTGAGTCAAGATAATGTTATTATCCACAACTTTTAGTATTTTTCTCCTTGAGCTGTTTGTTTGCAGTAAACATTGAGAGGCCTCAGAGAGAAATGGGCTTACTGTGGTTTTTGTTGTCTTAATTCCATCTCTTGTGTAGTAATAGTGGTGTTCCTCTGCATATTCCTTGGAAAAAAATTGATTTCACTGACCTGTAGTTTTTTCATGGACTTTCCTAGCCTAAAATATTAAATGCAGATGTTGTTTGGGTTTTTTTCCAATGAGATTTTTTGTTATTGCTGCTGGTTTCTCTGCCAAAATATGTAGTTCTTATTTCTGTATCCCTGCCCTATCTTGGAACATTTTTTTTTAGTCAGTGTACATTTTCTCTTTCATTCTAGTGGTTTGTTTAAGGGCAGTGAAGCCCATAGCACAGACCATAGTGTCCAGGAAGTTTTACAGCCCAAATTTCTCTACCAGCCTTCAAAAAAGAGCCTGAAGTCTGCTGAAAACTGTTTTCATGCATGTTTGTGATGGCAGTAATTGGAAGGTAGTAAAGAAAAATATTAAGACTTGTTTCAAATAGCTCTGAGCAAGTTTGAGTAGCTGTTGGAGGATGTGTCCCACCAGCCTACTGGTGTAGAAAAAGAGTATAAATAAGAAACAAAAAGCCTGTGATACTTGTATGATGATTTGTAAAGCTTCCCATTAGGTACTGATCTGTTTCCCTATTAATTATTTTGGTGATTTCAAATATACTCTTCTCCTTTTTAAAAATGTTTTGAGTGGTTTCTGTTGGATTTTTGGGTTAGATTGTGTCCCGAGGCTGTTACCATCTTTATCTAATATTGTTTCGCATTGTAGTTAGCACCCAACTGTTCTAATCACACACAAGGAAAAACCCAAGAAACCTCTATCAATGCAGAGAATTCAACTGTTGTTAACCACAAGGGTCAAGAGATAGGAACTACAGGAAAGCTTCAGTGCAGCAAAATTCAGAAAGTGGCAGAAAAATGCTGGAGGTTTCTATTTGTTTTATTTAAAAACTAACAGATACTGTACTAAATTACTGTTGATATCAGGGTTCATGGATAAGCATTTCTCATTTCTCCTAGCCCTTCTTCCAACTTTGTTGGGAGAAAGATTCCTCAAACAAGCATAGCAGTTCATTCTCTCCCTCCTTCTCTCCCTCCTTCTCTCCCTCCTTCTCTCCCTCCTTCTCTCCCTCCTTCTCTCCCTCCTTCTCTCCCTCCTTCTCTCCCTCCTTCTCTCCCTCCTTCTCTTTCTTTCTCTCCTGGTCACACTGCCATCCAAGCACACTCTGCAGAAACAGAGGAGCTCTGTGCACAGAGCCCTGCACAATTGCCATCCAACACCAGCATCTCCCCAGCGATAGACCTGAAGTCCCACGACTGTACTCAGCTGTTCCAGCTGCTCCTATTATGGTGAAAATCTCTCTTCACCTATTTTCAGTTCTGCAATCTTCAGTCTTCCCCTTTTGCATTACTTGAAAAATGCAGGAGCAGCTGCATTTGCCAGAGTTCCATGTGGTATAGCGATTTCCTCTGGTGGAAAAATACAGTCCAAGTAGTAATTACTGTAAGTCAAGTCCATTTAATCTCCACAAGGACTTTTACTGTCTTACACGGTTTGGGAGGATTTGGAAGGCCTGGTCTCTAAAAGTTTGTGGGATAGCAATCTTATAGATGTTAAAGGTGTGATGCATTAGATTGCTGCTTACATAGGATAGCAGAGATTCTGGTATATTAGGCAGGCAGATATAAGGATGGAATACAGACTCCAGTTTCTTGTTAGGTGAGTCTAACTAAGCAGCAGACATGGGATAAACATTCTATAGCTTTCCTATTCCCCTTTATTAATTTTGCCATACATTCTTCTTGAAACTTAAGCATTTTTTCCCTTTTCTTGTGGTTTCTATAGGAATGCACAACAGTGCAGATGGTACCCTTTTTTCACCATTCTATTTATGTTTTTCAGATCTTTCACCTGACACACAAAAAGGAAGATTTTAAATTGTCTTCTATTAAAACAGCCAGAGCATAGCTTTAAAATTACAGTAAACTATATGTCATATTGTGATCCCAGTCCGACATTTCCTTTCTCTCCTTTTCAATGTTCTGTCAGCTAGCTAATTCTCTTCATCTCCAAAAGTGGTTATTTGTTATTTTTGTACTGTGGAAGCCACTGGTATTGTTTCAGGATTGAAATTGGCAGAGGAAAGGAGCCTGTGATGCTTTTAAAAACACATACCACAAAACCATATAATTGCATGTATTTCAGTTTCTAAAATTTCCTTTAAACATAATTGATAAGAGGCTTACCTAATTTACTGAGTTAAAATTTGGACATTTCTTTATTATTCTCCTTTTCTCCAATTTTCTTTATATGTTTACATAAGCTGAAATCTCTGTCTGTAGATTTTAGCTCTTTATTTAAATTTTGCCCTAATTTTCCAAGCTGCGGTTTGGTCTTTTGTAGGAAACCTAGTGATCTCTAAACCACAATTTGAAAAACAGTGCTTGGAAAATAACCTTCAGTTCTTGTTTTTTGTCTTTTTGGAATTAGAGAATTGATGAGTCCAAGTTCATAGACTAAAGATTTTTGGGAGCAGGACTGATTCTTATGAAGAATGTTGCCTAATGCAGCCCAAAGCAGGGCATATCAGATACTGAGAACAATATATTTGTTTAAAAAATCAGCAAAATACACACAAATGGACAAAAACCAGATTATTATCACCTATGAGATCAAACCATAATCTTAAAGCAATAGAACATTCCATCTTGATGATCACAATGACAGCAATAACTTTAGATAAGGTGTTCCTCCTGTGAAGGAAGCAAGAAAGCTTCTTTGTAGTCTTTTATCTCTAGGTGTGGATTAATTTCTACATTTTTAAAAATGGTATCATCTAGCTATTACTTTAAGACCCTCAACATATTAGGAAGTCTTTGTTTATGCTTCTGTGATTATTCAGAAAGGATCTCCAAATGCTTTGTTACAGTTCTCTATATTACGACATTTCCTATCAGATAAGAATACTTCTTGACCAAAAGAGTTACTGTACATGGCCAATGTGAATACTAACTACTCAGGTCCTATTTTTGAAAGCATATCTTTGTTTAAGCTATTTGAAGTTGATAATGAAGATTTATAAATTTATTAAATTGATTATTTAGTTAATGACCCCCTCCTACTGTGGGGTAATATGGGTAGTTCCAAATGCTCTTTCAGCATGTTTAAATAAATGTCAAGGTTTCTCCAAACAGACCTTTTTCAGCTCAAAACAAGCCCATGTTTCTCTTAGCAATATACATGGATTTCAACAATGCATCTGTTCAGCATACCAGTCTGTATAAGTATTTCTCTTAAAAAAAAAAAAAAAAAAACTAGAAATAAAGGCAATTGCTTAAGTAAGCAATTTTAAAGTTAAATATTGTCTTAGAAGTACAGTGGATGGAAAATAGTTGCTTGGTACGGCATGAATACTCCACTGAGGTTAATTAGCTCAGGTTTTGCAGGAGCCAAGGAAGAATGAGAGGTAGTCCAAAGTTTGGATTGAATTATTCTTCTGGGGAATTGCAAATGGAGTTTACAAATTTCCAACTGTGCAGAGTGTGGTATGGGGATTTTCTTTCTTTAGAAAATCACTGTTTGGAAATGATTTCAGCAATACGTTACAATGCCATGTTACAGTCATGAGCTACCAAAGTTATCATTGGTAAAGGATCCTTCTCAAATCAAGAGCGAAATGTTTAGTTGCCCACTTCTGGGACTCCTATTTTTTTCTGTTTTTAGAGCAAAAGTGCCTCTAATTTGGGGCCCATTTTCCAGGCCTACAGTCCCTTTGACTCGTATCCTGTGGTCCCTGACACTGATGAACAGACACTCTGTGTTAGGAGATTCTGTACGTGGCACTTCCACTGTTAATCAAGCACTGAGAGGTGAGGGAGGCTTAAGTAGAGGAGGCTGGTTTGGTTTTTTTTCTTCAGTCATGGTCTGTTTTCACAGCCCTGTGTTTGGTTCCCAACACGGTGATGAAAAGGGATCATGAGATAACCACAGCACAGGCTGGTGTTTGTGCCACATCAGTAAAAATACAAGCAAAAGAGACTCTGCACAGTGTCTTGTCATTGCTTCATACATTTATTATTAACATACATTCAAGCAATTGGATCTTTGCCTTGGCTGAGCTCCTGTCCTGGGAGACTTGCCCTGTGTCTCACTACTGGTCTTGTCTGCCACTGTTGGTGGGCCTGACAGGCATTGAATTGGAGGTCTGTGTTCTTAAGAAGGCAAAAAGTACAAATAAATAGCAATGTCCTTTACTCAGTTTCTGCTTATCAAGTTGCTTCAGACCTCATCTGAACTTGCTCCCTTTGCCAGAACTGAAACTGCTGTGTGAGATGAGACAGACAAGTCAGTGGTGAATTGAATCAAATATTAATAGTATGTGTGCAAAGACTTACCAAAAGGACTGGTTAATTTTGTGTTCAGTTCAGGTCTTACAGTTAGGACAAAAAATGTCTCAGTGGTTTTGTGGCATGAAATTGGGCTTTTTTGTTCTTCTCCAGAAAGGGAGTAGCACCAATGTGTGTGCTGCTTGCTTGCTCCAGACTATTCAAGAATGCCTTAGTTTGAAAAATTTTCACCTCTTCTATTTTATTCCCTAGTTATGAATTCCACGTGAAACCCAGGAACCCTCTCGGTGAAGGTCCAAGTAGCAATGTTGTGGCATTCAGTACTGAATCAGGTAAGAACATGCAAAGATCAGACCATCACTTATAGCAGCTTTAGTACTCATGTTTGTGAGATGCAGGAAAGGCTCTCTCACTTCATTTTGTGCATTCAGTCTTGCTCTTTACTCTCTCCTGATTGGCTTTTTATCACTGTGCCTGGAAAGTCAGCCTGGGATCAGAACTATGTTGTGCATGGATGTAAGATGGACAGACTGCCAGAGGAAAAAAAATACAGAGGAACACAGAGCATTTGTCTGGTAGTCACTGTGAAGACAATTACTTCATCCTTAGGAAGGGCCCAGTCATTTAAGATTTATATTCTTGACCTTTTTGCATCTATCCAACTCATTAGCAGTTTCTGGCTAGGGAACAGTAGGGGTTTTTTGGGCTGGTGTGTTCATAGGTGCTTTTGCTACCTGTTCAACAAGGCTGCTACAAACAGTGATGTTGTTTTGCTGAAATAAGGATTGAGAAAGAGCTGTTGTGAAAAGTCAGTGTCCCAGTAGGTCCCCTTCCACCCTGTTTACTCTCCATTGAAATTATTAAAGAGGTGTGTACAAGCCTTGGTTGGTTCCCAAGTCAAGTTCTCTCTGACTCAGAGGTGAGAATCAGAGTGCTTTTACTTTCCCTTTTCTTGCTCCCCTCAAGGTTAGCTACAGCTGACTTGAGTTTAGGCAAGCAAGATACCATCTTTTGTGCAGAAGTGTTTATTGCTTGGTAGTACTGAAAGACCACACGAAACACAAAATGGATTTAGCCTTTTTGAAAGGACTTTCTCAATCTGTGTTTTGAGCCAGGTGTAATAATTTAATAGTCCTCAACTAGTGCTGTCACTGATGGATGAGAGTTTTGGCTGAGCAAAGGATTACTCAGGGAGGAGTGCAGACTATGCCACACATATTTAAAAACTCTGAATACACTCTTTGTAATCCTACTTTGTTAAAAGTGAAAAAAAATGTTTGCGCCAAGTGCAGTTTTCATGAATGACAAGGCTTATGTTCTGTCTCGTATTTAGTTTGGACAAATTAAGCATTCCATTTTGTTTTTTCTTAATTGCACACATCCATTTCTCACACTTGGGCTTTCAAAGCCAAGTTTTTGTGGCAAGTGTTACAGATGTGCCCTTTTTATTATTTAGGTTTTGAAACTGAAATTTTAATAAGACACAGTACAATTGGGTTTTGCTGGTTACAGGTTTAAACTCTTGTTTTTCCTAGAACTCTGCTTGGCTGGTGTTGTCCCATAAGTAAAATTATTAAAAGCTCATTGATACTGGAGTTTCACATAAAAAAATATATTTCTTCTAATTTAAGTTAATACAAAAGTTAACTTTGCTTCCAAAACTCCTTCTGCTTTACAAATTACAGCTTACATCAGCTGTAAAAAATCACTTACCAATGCTTTTCCATCGAATTATTGGGAACGTTCATTTTACAGTGTCTGATTGAATGTTTGTTTTCTTCCCCCAGCGGACCCAAGAGTGAGCGAGCCAATTTCAAGTAAGTGTTTTATATATTAATGTGATCAGCAATTTTTTCAGAAATGAGATAGCAGAATTTTACGAGGAGGGTGGCTCTGCTGCACCAGCTGGATGAGTTACAGAGTCAAACAGCATTCACACACAATTCCACTCCTTCCACCCATGCTCCTGCTAAGGAATTCCTGCGAGGATGCTTGTTTACCTGAGCATAAGGCAATCAATGTGATGTGGAGCTCCCATGGCAGCTGGGATGGCTTCAAACCAATGTACACAAATGAGCCAAGGACAGCCTCATATTTTCTCAACCTTGTCATTAAAGCAAAGAAAGCTCTGCAGAATGAATAAGCTACTCCACACTTTTTAAGTGAGTTAACAGAGCACAACTCGGAGGATTCTATTTATCTGTCTTTATGTTTTAGGAAAATTTTCTGCTTCAGAAGGCTTGATCTAGCTCTGCTTTAGGCCACCTACACAACTCTTGCTGTCCTTGATGGAAGGTGGACTGATGTTTTAAAGAAGAGCTGAGATCATTCAAGAAAATTGGAGTGCTTTTTGTATTTGTAGTAGACATCACTTTCACTTTGGCAAACACTGTGGCACCATTTTTCTCCACATAATTAATGGCACTTCATTTTTACATGTATTTTTGTTCAATCAGAGTTTGCTGCAAGTTGATTGTCTTGGCTTGAACGCACTGAAGAATGGTGGCTGTATCACACACTTCAAAAATGAGAGTTTTTCCAGTACAAACACTGTCCCCCTAACAAGGTCCTAGAATTAACCTGTTCCAAACCTGCACCAGAGGACAGCAGGAAGAGTTCACGGCACCAATTGTATCTGCATACTTTGGTGCTTCCCTGAAATATTTCTCATGTTCAAAATACAGGTGTCATGGTACATTCTGCTTCATCAAAGTTTCTAATTCTAGTTATTAAAATGTATTTGTTGTGTATAATTTTGTATACAGCATCATACTTCAGCCTCTTTTTTCCTCTCCTGCAGTGGGGAAAGATGCTATCTGGACTGAAATCCCATTCAATTCAGACACATATTCAGAATGCAAAGGCAAACAATACGTAAAGAGGACTTGGTATAAGAAGTTTGTAGGTGTGCAGCTGTGCAATTCTTTGAGATACAAGATATACCTCAGTGATTCACTTACAGGTAAGAAATATTCAAATCAGTGCTGTCCACATTATATATCCCTGGAAGATATTATGATATGGTTCTTGAAATAAGAGGTTTAACAAGATGAGCTCTGCTGAAGTGTGATCAGATTTCTTTAATTTAGTCCACAGATTAATCATAAACAGTAATCTGCTTGTGCTCAGTAACCACTGATACATTTGATACTGAACTTTCAGACTCCAGAGGAATGTCTGTGTGGTGATCATCTGATTTTAAGTCCCTGTTCGTATGCTGGGGATCATACAGCAAACTGATAAAGATCAGAGTGAATAGCATGTATTGTAAAACAGCCAAATGGGTATTTAAAGGGTAGCCTGGAATAATTATTAATTAGAGGATCAGGACCTCATTGTAGACCAGGATTACACCTGTCATTCCCATCCCTTTTGGTAAACATCTGGTTACTTCATTACTGGGAGGCTTATAAATACATGACTTTAACTCTAGTCAACAGGTTTTACTCACCTGCTTTGACATTTTGGGGTTTTTTCACATTCCAAATTTTTGGTTATGATCCTTTTTTCCCCACCTTTTTGTTTTCCTCATATTCCATTTTGTTACTAAGGGAAACTTCCTGGCCTTACATTCTCAAGTTCCGTTTGGTGTTTTAAGGCCAATTGAGTGTGATGTGTTTAAGACCTGAATCAGGTGATACATGCTGGGGGAACAGCCTGTGAGAAGTGTTTTTCAGTTAGTTGATAGAAGATATTTGTGTCTCATGCAGCTTGTCATGCAAGCTATTCTGCTACATTAAGAAATATGTTGACTTCTTATAATGCATCCCAAGCTCCTGGCTCTCTTCTGTGTGAGGTCTCTTATCACAGACAGCTCTGTGACAATGGCATTAGCACGGCATCTGAGCACAGAGGTGTGGAAATGCCTTTTGAGTGCAAGTCAGGCAAGTGTGTTAAACACCTCACATTGAATTAGCTCGGAGAGACTGTGGCTAGAAGAATCCACTTTCATAACCTAAAGTTGCCCCATCTCTGGGCTCAGCACCTCACAGGAGCAAGGCTCTGGGCTCCATAGAAGGAATATGGAAGGAAAAGATCAGGGGAGTGTAGGGCAGCCCACAATGCATAATTTTAAGCTTCCCTGCCTTGCATCCGGCACCGTTCTCTGATGAGTGGACAAGGAAGGAAAGCCTGGTCATTAATAGTAAGTACAATACTCCATATGTAAATAGTATCTTAGTAATTATGTGAATAAAAGAGAATGTTTTGAACAGATGTATCATTCATTCAACTGTTGCTGTACTAACCAGCTGTGATCAAATGACAAGCACTGGCAATGATGTGTCCCAAAACCAGCCAGCAGAGGAAATAGCAGTGCTAATCTAGCAGGACTAGACTTCAGCCCTAAATCAAGTGAATTCACACTGCAGTGAAAGCTACTCCAGTCTGAGAAGAAAGGTTTAATATCAGGAGCCCATTTTCCTGTTTTCATTAGATTGTTTTTGTTCTTGCTGGAAGGGTGGTGGTTTAACCTCGCTGGAAAAAGATGAGGTAGACACACTGCATTCATTATACTTGCTAAGCCTGGTTCTTGCACTTGAATTGTTACAACCAGCGCTGACCAGTTGTCACAATATTTAAAAGAAGTGAAATATTTATGTAAAAGGAAAGCTGCTTTTCCCCCGTTGGCTATGTGAGGCCTCTGTGTGCGAGTGAGAAGTTTTCCCTTCGGAAGCCAAGCTCTGTCCTGATGTGTTTCACGGCCACCTCGCCTCGCCGTGCCCCCGAGGCCAGTGGAAGAGTTCTGCAGGCACCAGCCAGCTGGACGTGTGTGCCGGCAGTGCAGGGCTGCACTGGGCTCTGAATTCCACTGGGTGCTGAAAAGTCTTCCAGAGCTTTGCTGTCGAAGCAGTGTGATTGCCTCAAAACTTGGGTGCATTGCCCAAATGCTGTTGTATGAGGCAGGCAGTGACTGTATCTTTGCATGCTATTTTTTAGCATAAATTTATTCTTCTAGTGCTGTGGAATTCATAATGTATAAAACAAAGTTTGTACATAAGATTGTAAGGCCACCCACAAGGGAACACCGGGGAAAAAATTTACCTTGTGCTAGAATTGCTATCCCCAAAACAGAAAACCAGTTATTTGTTAGCTAAATGGTTTTAAGTGCGTTCTTTTATTATGGAAATAATTGGGCAGTAAAAATGTAATAGTCACTGGGAACGGGGCTAATTTATGAAGACCAATTGTTTGAATTATGCCTAGGTTAAGCTGTGGGCCAGAAGAGTATATGTGTATCAGCAAGTTACTGTTCTGGTGTTAGCCATTAAAATATCTGGCTTATTCTCTCTTATGGAGAAAAACTGATTACATGCCAGGACCGTTCCATAAACCAGCATCTACTGCTGACCTCATTTAACAGTCCTCCAGAGCAGTCACTGTAGGGATTCCAGAAAAGCAGGCCACCTAAAAATAAGTATTTATTGAGGGAAGGAAAAAAATAAATTCTATGTGTGACCTTCAACATCTGTGGAAAAAAAAAAAAGGCTTTTTTGGGCAGCCTGAATGTTCTTAATTTCAGAGCAAAAAATTGCTGAGAGGAACTCCTTCTGATCAGTTCTCCTATGGAAAAAAACATGTCTGCAGCCAAAGCTAGATAGCAATAAGTAATTTTGTAAAGCTAGAGAAGAGCCACATGCACAAAGGCCATCAACTGCAGGTGAGAAATTTTGGCAAAGTATTGCTCAGATCACAAAACCAGTGGAGTTTATTGGTAGACTGTTCTTTTATTAATTGCTCTTTGGGAGCAGTATTATAACCCACCCCATCACCTCTCAAATGGCCAGACTGGCACAGATTCAAAGCTCCAGGATGCCCAGTATCTAATGAGTAACTGGATTTCCTGCCTAGCTTATACCTGCATCCTGAGCCTTTTTCTAAGTGCTCTCACCTTTCCTTTCAACATCTCAACCAATGGTTGAACATATTGAGAACTAAGTGCTGTGAAAGAAGATTAGAAAGTACGGTAAGTTTATCTACAAAGGTTTCCATCCCAGGTTTGGGAAGAGAACGTAGCATGTTCTTCTCCATCTTCTGAACTGAATTTTACTAACGTCTTGCAAATCAAATCAGCAAGTAAAAACATCTGTCAAAGATCCTTCACTGTGCCTGTTAACAGGATAAGCACAGCCTGTAACATCAGCACACGCTGCATGGGACACTTGAGACCTTGATTTCTACTCAGTTGCAGTCAAGAGTCCTGTTAAGCAATCCTGCAAGTAAATACATGGGTACACTCCATGCTCTGGATAAGTACTTAGTATCCAAGGTCATGTATAAGTTAAGGGCTATCACTTGCACATACATGTTGTAAAAATATGAGGATTTATAAAACAGGCCTTGACTATGTTAGGAGGTGGTCTGTAAAAACATCTCTGAAGATACTGGGGGCTTCCTCACAGGGAACCAGACCTACCTTCCCTTCAAATCACTACCAAAACTTGCTTTTTGAGGATGTTCTTGGTAGTAACAAAATTTCCCTTACTGCATGAAATGTAAGGAGAGGGGAAAAATTACGTCCAAGCGTAGATTTTGGCCAGCAGTGGGGCACTTTGGCTTTAGCCATGAGCACTTGGAGCCTGCACGTCATGTTCAAATTACAGCTACAGGTCCTGAGAGGAAAAGAATCAGTGTGTTCACCTTGGCTTCCCCACAGAGGAAAGAGCACAGCCCATTGCCTCTGGTGGTTTTTGGAAATAGCCCTCATTAACTTTGCTGTTCTTTGCTTTCAGGAAAATTTTATAACATAGGAGACCAGAGGGGCCATGGAGAAGATCACTGCCAGTTTGTAGACTCATTCTTAGATGGAAGGACAGGACAGCAAGAAGATCTACCAGTCAAAGAGGGTAATTCCCAACACCTGTCTCCTTTGTTTGCTTCTATTTCCTGCCAGTGGATTCAACGCCCACTGCTGGGGTGGGCGATGAAAGGAACTGCCAGCTTTGCAGGCAGAAGAGGGTCAAGAAGTTTCTGACAGTGAATGATGACATATTAAGGCGGTTATGAGTTGGGTTCTATTAAGCACCAAACAGCCTCTCTCCTGTTTAGAACAGCCCAAGAAATTATTCACAGTTGATATTACATATTTAAACCCAAACACAAATTTGACTTTGCAGAGAGGCATTGAGTGGTATGTTCAAACTAGCAAGGTTGATTCAAAGCACGGTACATAATGAGTTGGGCATTAAATACCTTGTTTCGTACTAATGAGAAACTGAAAAGTTATGACTGGAAAATATAATTCATGCTGCAGTAATTCTGTGTGTACTGATTGCAAAAGAGTGCCCAAAATTCCAGTCTGGTCTAAGTGGACATGGGACTGGATGTGATAAACACAGCTGTGACCTGCCTGGCTATTTTTCACACATTGCAGAGGCTGAGGCACGAGAAATTTGTACTTCTGTCAGCTGAACTCCTGCCTTGCTGCTTGGCAGCAGTGGCAGGGTGAGGTGCTCTGCTGCTTGTGGGGTAGGAACACAGGCTGTACTGGTACCTGCACGTGTGCTGAGCGTGTCATGGAACGTCTGACTGAGGAAAACAGCAAAAACAGTTTTCAGTACAGTGTCAGTGTGTTGACCAAATCCTCCTGTGCTTCACTTACAAAACACACCACACGAGTCCAGAAACACGTCGAGGTAGGTGTGGGAGATAAAAGTGAAGTTCCTAACTCTTTCACAGGTTTTTCCAAAAAACAAAGTAGTTGAATGGTCTGAAAGGTGTTCGTTTATGTGTTTTGTTTCTTCTAAAGAGGTTTTTGCTTTTCCCTTCCCAGTCAGTGCTGCCCATTTGAAAAGATACTTTGCGTAAGAGATGGCCAGAATCCAATTTGCATTGCTAGCACAGCAAACTTCTCAGTTGTACCAGATTCACACTTTTAAAAATATTTGAATATTTAAAAAAACTTTTACCTAACAACATTGCTACCTCAGTTTAAAAGACACTTAAAACCAATTTGATTTTAGCAACTGGATTTGAGCAAATTCTTGAGCTACACTCATTTTCAGGCCAAAACAAACAACAAAACAAGCAAACAAAAGACTTCACCTTTTCAGTAGCTTGTATTTCCAGCAAATGAAATGAACAGAGGAAAGAATAGACCAACAGACCAGTTGTTCTGGCTGCAGCAGGTTGATTTCTGAATTAACTACACATACTTGACCTGAAGTGCTGAGAGGGAATCATGGTTGACACTGTCTCTCAGCTGCAGAACAGTATTTTCAGTGTGTGTGTGTCCACATGCCTGCTCCAGCTGCGCATACATTCCTTATGGTCGTGTTGGATGGAACCCCTGTTCCTCACTTTAATTTGTAAACTAATGTTAATTGTTTGAAGGGGAAGCAAGCTGTTGTCAAAGGCAACAGAGTGAAAGGAGGAGGATGATTGCTCATTTGGGATGGGGAGATGCCGTGAACTCTCCCCAGTGGCTGGGTTTTATTGAGGTTCACTGCAGTGTCAAGGCTGCACTGTAGGGACTATTTGTCACTGTCACTTTGCAATGTGTCCTGTTCCAAGAGTCCAGCACGGCCCGAGTGGTGACAAAGGGGCACGGGCTGTGCACAGCCAGCACCACCCATGACAAGGTGCCAGGATCTCTGAGGGAAGCAGGCTTCACTTCTGCACTGCCATCCCAAGCACTTTTGCTTTAATTTGAGTTGAGTGGGCAAATTGCAGTGGTAAGGGGTGTGGGGCAGCAAACAGCGCTGCTTGTGGCAGGTGGGTTGGCCACTCACTGAATTGTAAGTTGCAGACTTCTCAGTGAACCAAAGCATGTTACTGGCCTGAGCGCTTCACACGAACCAAACTCTCTTCTCTGTTCCAGGGTTTTTCAGGGCAGTTCGTCAGGAACCTGTCAAATTTGGGAAAATAGGCGGGGAGACCCAGATTAACTACGTGCGCTGGTACGAGTGTGGCACATCGATACCTGGCAAGTGGTAGGTGCCACCCGGAGTCGGCGCAAAGGCCCAGCTGCCCAGGCAGGCTGCAGGAAGGCAACGCTTACAGTGCGCCTGGCACTTGGGTGTCGGCCGAGTGCGGGGCTTATACAAGTCTAATGCCAATACTGCATTAATTGTGTAATAGTGTAGGCTGCTTACTGTAGTTATCCAGCGTTACGAGTTTGTTTTTAGAATTAAAAAGAAACACAGGCTAGGGACATGTTATAGGGAAGCTGGCTCCCTATTCTTGAGGTATGGTTTATATGGTATTTTAAAAGATACAGACAGTGTGTATATTATTTATCACGATGTTGTAATAAATGTTTAAGGCACAGATATGCCAGAGTTGGTCATGGAATGCAATGTGCGTTAGTTTTTAAATATTCGTGGTCCTGTAATGCAACTGCCATAAGCTACCCATCCTAACCCATCTGTAACCTCTCCTAGTTGTAAATTATAGAAAAGATGCTATAATTTTTAATATCCTGTAGCCAGTAAACTTGAAGCACTTTCTCCTTACACGTACGAACAGTTTATGCTCCTGCCAAAACGCCGAGGTAGGTTGCTGTATGTGCAGCTTTAAATGATCAAGTTCAGTGGGGTTTTCTTCCGTGTTTGTTTTCAGATGCTTCAGCCCCAGCCAAAGCCATGTCCAGCCTGTCACTGTGGAGCCAGAGCCGCTGCCCGTGAGCCTGGCGGTGGCTGGCAGGGAGGGCTGGTGTTCTCTAATTGAAGTGGACAGGTACATATGTACATGGAATGAAAAAACAAAGCTGGCCTTCACGGCTGGGGTTTTTCAGGAAAATGCAGTTTTCAAAGCCTGACACTTATTAGTTCAAAAGCCAAATGTATGTACTGTGCAAGGGGACTTGGAAAGACAAATGAAAGAGGAAAAAGAATAAACTAGTTATAACAGCATGATCAGGTTTATTTTATTTAAAAAGAAAACTTCTGGTTTAAATCATTTTTCATTGGGGGCAAAGGGGAAATAATGATAACTGAACTTTAAAACTGCTTTACAGTTATTTTGATTAAAACCTCTCCCAAAGCTACTTGTTGTACTGCTTGAACATTTATGAACTAAATAAAGAGATGTAGGTTTTTTTTTTTTAAAGGTGTTATTCATTACCTTACTAATGTATTGAAGAAATATGAACAGGAACACTCAGATCTATATCGTAGTCATTTATAGAAAATACCTTATAAAGTACATTGCAGGTACACTGTACTCCTAATAAAATATTTTTTAATCAAGTGGCTTTTTCAAGTGTTTTACATGAAAACAAGGTTAGTTTCTGGTGGTAAATGCTGTTATTCAGAACAAATTGCTTGCTGAAAACAAGCCCCTGTTAAATGGTGTAATGAACATGGGATGTGTTAAGGCTGAGAGCAGAAATGGGAGGTACAGCCACAGCTTACTGGGCAGCTGTGGGCACAGCACAGGTAGGAGTATTTTCACTCAACTTCCTAATTTGTTTTTAGGAGAGTTCAAGCAGCTTGCTCCAGTTAATTTTTTTTATTCCCCACTTAGTTCTACATATTCCTAGAACCTGCAAAATGGAAAATATTAACTGGGAGAATGTTTTTGCGCTCCGCTGTAATATGGTCTATTGACTTCATTACAGGCGATCTGCTTTTTCTTGGCTTGAAACTGAGTCACTAAGATTGCACTCCCAAGTTCTTCTGGGTGGCAAAGAACCTGTGGAAAGTTTGGGGGGTTTTAAGAGTTCTTTTTTAAAGACACACATTTTGTTTAAATTTTCAAGAAATAAATTCATTGTCTCCCACACCTTGTTAAAGAAGAATTGATAAGAGGCTTTAAGATTTCATGGATTGGTACCTAACCCTTTGGTAAAAGGGTCACTTGACAATTAATGACAGCAGGCAGCACAAAACCACCCCCTGCTGTCTGCAGCTCCAGCACTTCTGCATTTACACCCCTAGAAATCTGCCTCTCCCCCTACAACCCCCAGCACCGCTGCTCTTCACCACAAAGTCTTTGCACCCAGCATGCACACTGGTGTTAGCATACTTGCCTTGTTCAGTATTACCTAACTTCTAAAATCAAGATCAGGCAGTCAGTAGATTCAGGGTTTTTATTAGTTTTTCCATGTGAACATTACAATTTATAATACATCATATCTAGTTTGACCTCCAGAATGAATCTAATTTAGTACATCATGGTATTAGTAAAAACAAGCCTGATACGTGGGCTAAACTTCCAACTAGTATCCTCATATCCTTCAGACAAGGCAAGCTAGAATGTCAATCACTTTACAGACATTTAAGTAGTGTTTTCCAAAAACCACCCAGCCCCAAATTAAACTAGGAAGCGAATACAATTTAAAGCAGGAAAGGTTTGGTCATTTCCCTCCCCCCAGCAGAATTTAATTAACAGCTATAGTTTTGCCTCATTACAGTTTTGGGACCTCAATTAAAAATCCTGGAGTCTGTCGGGATGGAATCGCACGTGTCAGCCGCTGTCTTCAGGGGCAGCTTCTTAGCGGTAGCCGGGCCCGGGCTGGGCGTAGCCCTGCGGTCCGAAAGGGGGACGGCTGCGGGCGTAGGGGTTGGGCCCGCTGGGCGG
>VXBQ01001267.1:14565-36497 GCA_013400175.1 Phainopepla nitens | reverse complement strand
TCTGTCGGGATGGAATCGCACGTGTCAGCCGCTGTCTTCAGGGGCAGCTTCTTAGCGGTAGCCGGGCCCGGGCTGGGCGTAGCCCTGCGGTCCGAAAGGGGGACGGCTGCGGGCGTAGGGGTTGGGCNCGGCGGCCGGGGCCGGGGCGGCCGCCTGGCTGTAGGCCGGGAACTGCTGCGCCTGCTGCGACGGGGGCTGCTGCTGGCTGTAGCCTGCTGGAAAGGCGGAGAGCAAGGTGGGGTGAGAGACGCTAAAGAACCGCGGGTGCCTGCAGAAAGGCCTTTTGTTCCTAATGTTCACAGTGACAAACGCAAAACGATGCGGGAAGCACAGAAAAGGCAAACCAAGCGTGAACTGCAAGTTTTCCTGCCTTTCACATAAGCGCACGGCCGGGGTTGTGGTGCACACCGTGGCAGCACAGCACACTGACAACAGTAACTATAAAACAGTTTTCCTGCGACTGACAAGAAATAAAGAAAAAAAAAAAAAAAGGTAGTCTTTCCCTTAATATCACGCAAAAAAATAAAGTCTTCATTGGCAAATGAAGCAAAATTTAACCCTTTCTCCAAATAAAACCTCCAAATTAAACTGTCTTGACAATACTCTCAGGGTTTAATATAAGTCATACCTTTGATTTAATCGTAGATGTTTTCAGTTATTTAGCGTTAAATATTAAAAGGTTGTATAAAATAGAGCACTTTAGCACAAAACTAAAGTTTTACGCATGTCTCAGATTTGATTTTTCTGTAAAGAACGAGCTTCCAAAGGGAACTTCTCAATAATTTTAAAATGGAACAAAGTCCTTTCATGAAGAAATAGCTAATTTTATCCATCATGAAACACACCTGCAGCTACTTGCAATGAAACCTCTCCAGTGACTGGAATCCTGTCAGCATTAAACACCAGACACACAAATTATTAAAAGTGCACAGCCCTAAATGGAAAGAGTAAGGGTAAGAATGCACTGCAGTAAACTCACCTTGAAACTGGGATCAAAATTTACTCATGAGACAAACCTCTGAAGGGTCCATTTTTACACCCATATATATATATAAACAGCCACTGTTGCCTAGTAGATCTACAAGAGTGGGAAGGGATCCTGCTCTTGGGGAGACATGGGTTTGAAAGGAGATAATACTCATGAGAACTAAAGCAACACAAACAAAAAGATCCTATGACTCAACACCTCCAAAGGCTGCTGTAAATAGGTCCTCAAAAAAACCCCTCTGTTTCTGAAGATTAATTGTGAACTAAGATAGGACAAACAGAGGTGCCCCAATAAGTTTCTGGTGGCATTTCATTTACACTTGACAGTGATGTTAATTGGAAAGCAAAACTCACGTTGCACTACAGCTTTCACAGGAACATCAATAAAATAATGGATTAGATGATGGTACGGTATGTCTAGAAAGCAGATTGGAATTCCTTTGTTTCTCCACTCCATTTTTAAGCCTAGAGAGTCAGATAGACCCTTCCACTTCCAACAGGCTTACTACTTCTGAAATTATACCTCAGTACATCTGTCTCTGTATTCTAATTACAAATGTTGGGGGAAGATATTCAGACACTCAAACCAACGAGCTCTCACACAGTGCACAGGAACAAGGTCTGAGGCACAGACCTTTAGTCCAAGTATTCTAGGGTTCTTATCCAAGCTAAGCATGGAATTTCTTTGTGAGCTCTGCAAATCTTCTCATATATACAAAATCTGATGCACTCCCTCAGTGCACCGAGAAAAGGTCACACTGGCTCTGAGTCGTTTAATGAGGGTCTCTTGTTCAGTTTAAGGAGGATTTTTTTAAAAAAAGAATTATAAATGTTTTGTATAATTTTCTGAAATTATTAAGCAAAATGCAATTTGGTTCAGAATCTACTCTTACAGGTTCATCCCTAAACCTCATCTGGATTATTATTCCCAGCATATGCATTCCTAGATGCCATCTGCTCCTGAAGGAACTAAAACTTCTGAGGTCAAGTTTATTTTGGGTATACACCAAAGCCAGCTTTTCAGATTTCACTGCACATACTGCACATAAACCACTAGTGCACTAAAATATTCTTCTGCTAAAAGTCTACTGGCACCTTTACTTACGGTATCAGCAAAATCAAAAACTAAGAAAGAAAAACTATCACTTGAAAGTTTCTCTAGGATTTACAGTATGTGTAATAGCCAAGGATTTACTGAATGACAACTACAGTGTTTACACCAGTGAATTCTGGACACAGAGATCATTCAAGATGCAAAAAATAGGGGCCACCTTTAGCCACCTTTGATATTTCAGGAAGCTAAATTGAGATGTTTAGTCACTTACTTGCTAGAATCCTACAACTGCAGAATATAATTCTGAAGGCTGCTCACCCTTCAGGTGATTAATTTTGCCTGCCTTTCTAACAAGGCATTCTGCTGATTAGTAATGGTATCTGCCTTTGGTCACAATCAATAGGACCAAACCTTGACTATATATCAACAACACAAACAGCTCCAGTGTTCTCTTCCTGGCAATTTCTGAATTTTGCCAGTTCCCATAAGGAACACAGGCATCTGGGCAGCTCAGCACCCTGACTGCCCCAGAGGGTCAGGAACTGAAGCTGGCAGGGTCAGGCACTGCAGGAGAGGCCCTGCAGCTGAGCTGCTGCTGCAGAGCTGCTTACCTGGGTACTGCACGCCGTACTGCTGCTGGGGCTGAGCCTGCGGCTGCTGAGCAGGGTAACCAGGCTGCTGGTACTGCTGATACATCTGACCTAGGGATTAAAAACGCATTTCATTGAAGCCCAGTACCCTGGTGTAGCACAGCAAATGGTACCCTGACAGTTCAACACCACAGAAACAAACCCAATGACATCAAAGTAGAGATTTTAGTTTCTGAAACATGTTGTTCTGACTAAATAAAGTTTATCTAAAGAGTTACGTGAGGCTTACTATTCACATTTTCAGAGGCTGCCAGAAGCTATGCACCTTAGTTAGTGCTACTCTGGTGGGTAACAGAGCAGGCATCTTTAAATATCTTCATAACTGCTCCAGAACTTACACTGTAAATCAAAGTACTTCAAAAGTTAAACATGTCCTCAGATTGTCTGTTTAGATTAGGTTTTTAAAACCATTTCTGCAACCAAGTACTGTAAGCAGAGTGGTACATTATTTATGCTGACCACATTTTCCAAATAAGTCATCCATCTCTTAGCATTGCCAAGTTTCTCTTAAGAGTATACACCCGAAGCAAAAATAAAACCATACATTCTTAAGCTTGGTAGTCCAAGTCAATGCTTATTTTTCCTACATTCACTGTTTTCAATTTCTTGGCCAGAAGAGACAGAATATTTGTTTAGACAACCCGTGGGTCCTGTTGAGGCTTTATGCTTCTGCTGTTTTTCAATCTACTAAGTCATAGTCAAAGAACAAAATCAATTATCTGCCAAAACTAAAGCTTAGCTGAACTGAAGCAGACATGGAAACTTTACTATTATGAAGTGTTACTGTACTATTATTCATTCTGCAAAGACCAGCAAACTGTATAAATAGACTGTAAACTCTATCTTTGGAGCTGCACTGAGACAAAAGCAACTCGACTCTGCTCCAAGTCCTCCCAGACCCTGTCCACACACTGATTTAAAGTAACTCCTTATTTCTTCTTTTACCTGAATTACTTGCAGCTGAAAGGAATAGTAGTTTACATTCACACAAAGGTGTTTAGAATACTTTATATTGATGTAGTCACTTAATATATTATTTGGTGTGCAATTATTGTGCAAAAGGTAGTGCAAAACACAAGGCTTGGAGAGAATTTAAGCCTGTTAGCTTGATAATTAAGAATTAGAAACTCAAGAAAGTTCTCTGAAACTCACTTGACATGGGGAAGTTCTGGGAGAATAACCAGTAGGCTGCCTGTCTAGGGATAATTCCCTACAGGCTAGCAGAGAGACCACACTGGCACCTGCTGGAAATCCCAGGTAAAGGACAGCAAAGAAACAGCATGGGGTTTTACCAAAGGTTTCTGAGAAGGCTTGCTGTCTTGTCCAGGGCTGAGGCGTTAGTGAGGAACAGAGAGGTGTTCCAGTGCCATTTAAGAAAACATTCTTAATTTACAGCCATGAATACAGGTGGGGAGCCTATGGGTCCTCAGACACAGAGTCTTCTCTCTCCCTGGATTTTTATTCTGAAAACTAGGTGAGCTACAGCATTGGTGTCTGGTTTCATAGTTAGCAGTGCTTATTGCAGTGAAGGGTCTGCCAGCATTTACCATTGTTCCTGTGCACTGAAAAAGATTTTTAGTCTGATTCAGAATATTGACCATTTACATATATTCACACAACATTCTTTTCCCTAGAAGACCATGAAGTGCTTATGGGACTGAGATTTCACATGTGTTTCAGCAAAGACTAAAAAAGCATCCACATCTGTATATAATTGATTCTTGTGTGTGTTCAGGACTAAATTTACTGGTAGAAAAGCACAGGCCACAAGACACAGCACTGTACTAGACCATCTTTGCTGGCCTGATTTAATTCAAACTAGTGAATGCTGAAAACTTCTCAAGGAAGACAGCCCTTCAAGAGTATCAGCACGCAGAGGTGAGGTGACTTGATATTCACACGTAGCAATCTAATAACCAACTATAATCATCACAGCATTTACGGCAGAGAAAGCCCCTAATTAATAAACCCTGATACACCAGAATGACTGACACATGACTGACATCACCAGTTCACTTATATCTTCAAAATACTGGGAAGGTGAGTGGGGGAAACAGAGCTTGAGGTGTTTGGGTTTTTTATGAAGTGAACTAATAATTTCAAACTAGTTTCAAAGCTAGTTTCTAACAGAACCTGCTGTTTACCAGCAGTGCCATTTATGTGAGTTCATCCTGTTGAAAACCTAACAATCAAAACCTATGCAAAGTTCTGGCTGGGTCATGGCTCTGTGGGGACAGCACCAGCCCCCAGTTACTTTAAGCTACAAAGATGTCTCTTGCTATAACATTTGACTAATAAGCAAGAAAAGGCTGAAAGCAGCAAAAGAAGTGTTTCATAACCTCCACTGCAACCAACAGTATTCATACCTCTTTAAATACTATACATAACTACCAGCTGTTCAAATGCTCTGCTCAATCAAAATATTACTTATTCCCTTCAGGCATGAAAACACAAGTGACCATGGATACTGTGACCACCATCTCACATGTATCTGAGCATTACATCAGTAAAGCAAGCATCAGGGGGCTCTCACTTGTGCCTACACCAGCACAGAAACAGTTTTGTATTATTCTTCATATGGAGGAAAAAGTAACAAAGCAGGTTATTTCACAGAGAGTTTAATCCGGAAGCGTGCAGGTCTGAGGGCTCAGTGCACTTAGAAAATAGCAACAGAAGAAACGATGCCCAAATGTAGAAACTCTCAGAATAGGTAAATTGTGAGAAGTTAAATAGCATATTTAAGGGCATAATGCAAACAAATCTGAATACCAGAATTAAGACCTCAAACTCTAAAGGAGTCAGCTGAGCTCTCACAAGTTATAAGGAACTACCATGCATTTAAGATGGTTACAGGGTTTAACTTGACTAGCACAGAGCCATACACAAAAAGGAAGCAATGAAATACTAGCTCCAGTCTGTTAGATAGAAATGATGAGTAAATAACAGTTTTAATACACAGTAGACAAGACAAACTCTTAGTTGAGTGATAGTTCGACACAAGCACAGATGCAAGAAGAAAACAGTACAGAAGAAAATTCTCTGTTACACAACCCACTCTTTCCAACAGAGCCACTGCTCCACCTGCTGTTTCTGTATGGACCAGCACCGGCAGCGAGGATAAAAGCTGTTCTGCCTAGGGGCACACATCGATTTGCAGTTTGGTATTCACTTCGGGTCTGCTAATTCAAGGCAGAATCAGACACCATCCTTCACATCCTGGACAGTAGAAAAGCACACTGCTTACCTTCCACCTGCCCTGCCTGTGGCTGTGTGCTGGGGTAGGGCGGCTGCTGCGCCTGAACCCCAGGGGGATGGGCTGCAGAAGAGGAGGAAGCGATGCTGTCGGGCGTTCCTGATCGCTCCTCTGCAGGGGCACTGGGTGGTCCTAGAGGAGCAAGAACAAAATACAGTATGTGAAATGAACACCAAGTTGAAATTAAAAAATTCTAATGTAAGATCCCTCCCTGGTAATGTTTTTAACATTTTTTCCACTGCAGAGTTACACGTGTCATACCCAAGCTAAAACTAAGTGTATATTTGCACATCTAAACTTTCATTTGAAAATATTGAAGGGGGGGGAGATTTTCCACCTATCTCTAGGTCACTCAGATTCCATTCTTTTGAGGAACCTGACTCATTTGTGAGATAAAACCCTTCGTGACAGCATATATTTTCAACAGCTTCAAGTGTTAACCTTGCACACACACACACTGAAGAGTTGCCATGTTTGGACACAACATGCACTTACCTATTTTTTCTTATCTGGAGTTAGCATCTTACTGTGAAACACATGGACCAGGTCACAAAGTGTTTTACTGATAGTCAAACAGCATGTGAACAGAAAACCTCCAAAGAGGCATTAAAATCAAAATCCCAGAGAGAATATGGCAGGCTTCAGTCTAAAAGCAATTGTTTGCTCTGCTAATTCTGAAAATATTCCAGCTGACATCCAAAGACAGCAAGGAAACTGGGAATTCAGATTTTCTCTACATTAGTGAGAAGTTCTGAAACACACATGTGAACAAGCATAATATACTACAATTTAATGCAAAATCTTTTGTTAGAAACAAGGGAGCTTAAACCTGGATCTTTCCAACTGTATGAATGCTAAGAGACCCTACTTTCAAATACACGCTTTAAGTTAAGCACAAGTACTAGAACTGCTGCCAATTCATTTGCAATTTTAAGACAGTTATATTTACACAATATAAATATGCATCCCTAATAGTGGTTTCATGTTAACCTTATTAGGGGAAAGTTAATTATATCTGCCTATTACTTGATTTGCATTTATATACATAACTGCAGGATTACAGCTTTAGAAATGGGATTTCTTATACCCTACTGAAATGGTCCTCTGGAGTTCTTTGTACATTCAAAGAATGGTCAAGTCAGTTCACTCTCTCAGAAGAATTATGGAGACACAAAACACTGCTCAAAACATTAACTGACACTGACAAAACCACTCATTCAAAAATTAGCTCAAATTTTCTGCCAGTTGTGCTTCACTTGCTATTGCTTACTTGTTCAGATAGCCCACTGCAAGTTTTCAAGTACCATCTGGTTTGTGAAAGAACCATGCTGTGACAATACCCAAAACGTGCCATGGAGGACGTGCCAATAGGTACCACTGGTACTGGTACCACTGTTTGTGGGTGCAGCTTTGGATCCTGCACAGTCACAATCACACAGTGTAGATCTATTCCTTTTAGTCTACACTTTTGCCATGGCAGCCATACTGGAGGAACAAGCTCTAGTTGCTATTGGTTTGCTCATCTCTATCATTACTTCACACATCATGTAGAACTCACTTGCTCTAGAGTAGAGAGCACACAGCAAATCCTGTTAGCTAACAGCAGTTTCGTTTTCATCTTTCAATGCACCATTAAGCCTTGTCAGGCCCACACAGGTTCTGTGCAAAATCACTTCCCTAAGTTCTGCATCACACTCCTTATCATATTGCTTTTCAAGCTCAGTTATCCTGTCTCAAATTGACAGCATTCAGTTTAGTATAATCGGTTTTTGTATCCTTAGCATCCTATCCCTAGGGCCAACAGTCCTACAGCCCTTCAAAAATAAATATAATTCAGACAAGTATGTTATTCCTTTCTGTTAACAGCGAAAAAGTTGATTGTATTTACTTCTAAAATGAAAGAGAAAAAAGGTGGGATCATACAACACATTCTGAATCACCCAAACAGCAGAAGCACAAGCCAAGAACATGAACTGCAAGATCAAAACCTAAAGCAGAGCAGTGAGTTCTTCT
This sequence comes from Phainopepla nitens, assembly GCA_013400175.1. NCBI lineage: Eukaryota > Metazoa > Chordata > Aves > Passeriformes > Bombycillidae > Phainopepla > Phainopepla nitens. Next base: position 28,540 of record VXBQ01001267.1, on the reverse strand, counting down.
ATCACTGGCAGATACCAATTAAGTTAGTCCACACAATAACTTTAAGTATTCAAATAAAAAAAAATTGAAGTAATTTTCTACTCCAAGCTAAAACACAATGCTAAAATCAACAGCAACATTTCAATATTTTGTATACAAAAATCAGCACACAGATACAACACCTTAATATAGCAAGTTTAAGAATTCTGAAAAGACATAGTGAACACAGAACACAGCTTAATACATCCAACATACAAATGCTTTGTTACAAATCAAAACTGGAGTCATTGATTATGAACAGGTTTAGCTTTCCTTTTCACCAGCCACATCCTTACCTGACACCTGATCATCTGTCAAGCCAAAGGCTGACATGACATTCTTGCTGATTTCATCCTGGTTCTTTAGCGGATCGAATGCAGACATGCTCGCTGCTATAACTTGAGTGGATGGCTTAACATTAGCGTCAGCAGCAGCAGGCTTTTCGTCCCTACCATCTACAGCATCTACAAAGCAAAACGCCCAGTTACCAGCTCTCCAGAACTGAAACACCAGCACACACACACATTGCACTACAGCAACCAGAACATCACACAGCTGGGGGGCCTCAGAAATTTAACTGTTGAAATGTGCATGTTAGGGTAGCAGTGAAGAATCACTGATGTGTCTGAAACTGGGATGGATCACAAAGCTTAAAGTTCTTTCACAGTTAACTTAAAGATACACTAACACTGACTATCAATATCGTATATCACGTGTCCTCAAATTCAAAGGCACAAACAAAGCTCTTGCTTCAAACAAATGAACTGTCCCCCAAGATTTCAAAATTAGGAAAACACACAGGATAGTTCCTGGATTATGGTGTTTTGTCAGCTGCAGTTTCAGGTTTGTACTCTACCTTTCTCCACTAATTTTTCCTAAGCTGATAGGTGAAGTTGAGATCTTTGCAACTATACACCTAAGTGAATTGCTCAGAAATGCCTTAGCTAATAGTGCTACATCGTCTGTTAAAAGCAAACAGCTACAGATAGATACAGACTGGCTAGTTTTGTTTACACTCTTAGATCATTACCCTAACCTCCTTCCAAATAGTTTTTAACCAGAATCCATGGTATTCCACTGAAATTACTAATGGCATATGTTGCAGGAAGAGGGCTGGGACTTTTTTAGGCAACAAAAGCAGTAAAATTTCAAAGTGCAAGTACAAAAGCAACATTTCCTAAAAGACAGGCTGATGCTCTTGGTTCACCTCTTTACTCAGAGCACTGCACTTCATGACTTTGTGTCATTATTTTCTGTGTCCAGCTTACCTAAACTGTATAGTTAAGCACACAGAGATGCAATATTTGAAGCACATCTGCCCTAAGCTAGGAGATCAATATCTCCGAACTGTGAGAGTAAGACTTTCGTTCCCATTTTGCCCTCCCCCAAAAATCCTTTCCCACCCCTACCTGCACCCTCGTGCTGCTTACCCTGAGACAGCTCTGATGCTGGTCTGAGCGCAAAATGTGTGGATTCAATTTCCTAACCTGGCAAAAAAAGTTGATATAATTTTTGCTGAATTCACTTCTTACTGTTTTAGTGAATCAAACTTGCTTAGCAACACAAGATAAGCACCAGAGCTAGCCCAAAGTAAGCAGAGGGACTACTCAACTGTGAGCAAAAACTCTTCAGCAACAACAAACTATTAATTTGGCTAAAAGCCCTCTCAAGGCATTGCTGGGGTTCACAGGTGTTAGTTACAGTGTTTTCGTACATTGCAACAAAAACCTTGGATTCTGAAGTTTCATTCTTAGGTTAGTTCAGTGCTTTACTCCAGATACGTCGAACAAAAATTCTGTCTCTGAAATAACTAAAGCATTAAAAATTAAGTTCTGGGCAATCAAGCAACAATTAAGAATGATCCATGTTTCACTTTGTTAAACAGTGCACCACTCTGCAAATCAAAGCAAACAACTCTTTGCCAGGCTGCCTACCACTCTCAGGCAGATTAGTGGAAAGCCCTGGTTCCGCTGGCGGTTCTAAACAGTCCAGTAAACGATTGACTTTGTTGCGAAGTTCTATCAGCTCTCGGCGCAGGTACTTCACCTGGTTAGATTCTAGGGGTCTTGGCTGTCCATTCACTGCAAAACAGCAATTAGATAAACTTGAGACTGTAGTAACACCCAGTTTTGACATCCAGTTTAAGATGACAAAAAATTTCCAACTTTTACTTGCTCGTAGCATCATCATCATCCACTGTCGAGTTTAAAGTGACAAAGTTTAGTCCACACAGACGGAACTCACTCTAACTCATAACTGTTCCTTTAATATAATCTCCGTTCAGCAAAGGCTACAGTACCAGAGCAAAGTCCACAGAAAGTGTCTGCATTGTTTACTCATTTCCCTGAATATATCCTGAATGATGCAGTGGTTCTGGAAAGCTGTTCCTTTAGAACTAACACAGCACACACAACACTGCTGCAATGAATAAGGTCAGTGTCCAAGGTAAAAGCTTGGCACTACATGCTAAGTTACCAACAGTAGCTTGAAAATAAAGAACTTTTACACAAAAGCTAAAGGATAAATGTTAAGATCTATTCAGCTCCAAGCAACTAACACTAGTTTGGAGCAGCATACCACAGCGAGGTAAGTGTCAGCTTCAAAGTCCCAGGCACCTGGGAAGAAAACCCCACAAATGCTAGAGAGTAGAAGAGAACATGGAAAAGAGTACTAAGGAAGAAAGAATCACTGATCACATGTATGTGCACACATGTCAAATACTTTGAGCAATCTTATAAAAAGCAGTAGTTTCAGTTTCCCTTAAGTTCGAAAGTGTAATGAAAAAACATCAAGAGAAAACAGATATACTCAGCAGTTCCAACTTACTGATTGCATTTTCTTCACCTTCTGAGGTGACAAATATAACATTTTTTGTACCTCTCAGTGAAGTCCACTGCCTGAATTTTAATAAATCTTACTTTAAAAAATAGAAAATACAGTCTTCTGTACTTACCAAACAATGTCAGCTTAAGTATCCTACTGCACTGAATTGCAAAGGAGAGATCAGAGCTATCAAAAATTGTTATAAGATCTCCATCTGAAAAGAACAAGAAAAAGTTACATTAAAATCATAGCCTATGACTACTGAGCTTCACATCAGGACAGAAGTGTTCCTTCATTACTCAGAAATAACTTTCCCTATTTGATTGTGAGGTCACTAGAAAAAAATGTTTATTATTTTAGAGCAAGAATCAGTGTGCAGAGAAATCATGCACAGAAGGTAAGACAGAGGCATGACTGGTTCCAAAAGGGAATCTTCTGACATTAGCCCTTTGCTGTTCCATATAGCTCATCAATATGTTTACATATAGGATGAAATATTAGAGCTAAGAGTTCACAAAGTCCAAGACCAGGAAGAACGATGCCACTAGTGAAAAGTGAAATGCCTATGCCAAGTGCCTCCAGAACTGTGCTGTCCATGAACAGACAGGAGTCAGATAAATAGCACAATTCAAACCCAATTCAACTGTTTAAAACCTAAATAAAATTTCAAATGTCTAGAACATTTAATCAGGTTATATTCAGAACATCAGTTGCAAGACTATTACCAATCCCTTGCTGAAAAACAAAGTTCATGTGTAGAGGTGAATAGTAAAGATCTCTCTCAGCTTTAACACACAAGTAAGTATGAAGACACGAAGATGCCACAGTAGTCAGAAGAAAACTTCTCTCAAACAGGAATTTGACACAAAGTCTCAGCTCTTAAGCATGGATTTCTTCCAGGTCACATGTCAGAGGATCCTAATGAATTTGCACATTGCCATCTGTCACAGGAACTATATTAGATGGATGGGATGGGATCATTTATTCTTTAGATACAAAGAGCTATGCACAAAGCACTGATCACCTTTAATTGCATTAATCCTCAGAAAAGATAACAAGTTCCCATTAAGTCTGGTCTCTCATGATTTTTAAGTTGAGTCAAGGAAAGCTACGTTCACATCTTTGCTTACTCAACAAAATCACAACTATTGTCTTTGGCAGGACAGATTTTCTGGTGTTTAACATATTCAACAAGTTATTCATAGCTTAAATGAACCCAAGCTAAGCAGTGCAAACAGAAGAGTGGGAGCACATTATCAGGAAAACATGCACTGGCACAAGGGATAGCAGGAACACTTCCTGCCTGAGCAGTTTGATGACTGAGAACAGAGGTGAAACACCCTCTAGTGAAGTTTCACCGTGAAAAGCAACAGTGTTTAGGTAAATGCCACATAGCTTGGAACAAGGCCAACTCCAGGCTGCCCAGGCTCCTCCACAAAACACTGTAGCAAGGGGGCTCTGTGGACAGACACAGGAACCCGTTTTCCATTACAGATTACTGCCTAAAAAATTCTGAGTGTATATAAATTCCTTACACATTGGTGACAGCTCAGAATTTGAAGAACTACATATTCTAATTTTGTCATCCCTGACTACAAGTAACACCTCTGCAATGGAAGGTTTTCTTAAGTAATTACTATTAATAACACCTCACAGTGCCTGTCGGTCTTCAAAGAAGGTGCTTTCTAACAAAATTAAGTTACAAACACTAATAAAGTGATGGCATGTAAAATATTTTTCAAGTTTTCCTGAAAGAAATACTGTTGCCTCCCAAGATTTTTTTTCATGTCCTGTTTTTACTTTGACAATCTCAAAAGACATCTGCTGATAGCAGTATCAGTCATGGATTCTCTGAGTAGAGACTGGAAACTCTCCAGAAATGAGGGCTCCAAACCCCACCAGGCAGCCTGCTCCAGTGACACACTGCCCTCCTGGCCAAAACTCATGCTCTCAGACTGCAATTTCTGGCTGCTGGTGCTACTGCAAACTGTTCACATTCAATGGTCTTTGCAACTCCCTTTCCACTGGCTCTGCCCTCAGTCCCCTCTGCAGCACAGTGAACAAGCCCAGCTCCCTCCAATGCTCCCTGAAGGGCACCTGCACAAAACCCTTCCCTGCCTTCACCACGTCCTGCTGGACCCCTCTGCAGCCTTTCCAAGTCTTTTGGTCCTGGAGTGCACACATCAAAAGTGAGCACAGACAGGCAGCCCTGCTGGTGCCACCTCACCAGTGCCAGGAAGAGGAGGATCAGTGTCCCTGCTTGCCATTATGATCTATAACGATCCATAACAAGACTTGGACAATCAGATTTTAATCAAAGTTAAACAGGTTTGGTTTTTTTTCTTTGGCAGTAAAGGGGGGTGTGATGAGGTGTGTGCTCCCTCCAACTCAAACACTTTCTCCAGCTTTTCAGTAACCTTTCCTAAATGCTGATACCAAAATCCACTGGTGTCTTAACACAAAGCCCTTCTATCCCTTATTATCATGGTAACACAACAAATGATAATTACTTCTCTTAGCAATCCACAACCTTGGCAAACCATCCTCTGACGCTCTTCTGTCATACCAGTCAGCACTCAGAATCACTGCCTGAACAAAGATGCATGTTCTAAACAGTCTATCCTGCACAATGAAATGAAAATACACATCAATACACACAGCTTACATGGATTAATGTCACCCAAAACAACTGGGATCATTCCATCTTAATTCTCCCTCACCTATTTTAACCTTTAGGTTGAAGGCATTAAGAATAATGAATAAATTTTCTATTTTAAATTGCTAGCAGAAAAAAAAAGGCTGATAAGCACCAAGTACAGAACCTTGTTAGGTGCATAAAGTCAGTTCCATGATTCCTATTGACAGCCATCAAGTTACTATCCAAGTAGAGTATATGCTAGGATTCCTAAGGTATATCTCAAGCCACAGAAATGTCTGACAATTGAAGTGTATTGGATTTAGCAAAAAAAACTTTTCATCTTAAGGAATGCCAATGAAGCTTAATTCCTGTTACCATGACACAGACAGCATTACACACTGTTAATTATTTTCATACTAAATTATTTTCTTAATAAATTATGTTATTATTTGTTGGAAAATAAACAGATTTTCCTTTATTTTCCCTACTAATCTTGTTATTTTATAAGAACTTATCTTTCTCATTTTTACAAGGGACACAGCTTTCCTTCTCTACAATTTCCCATGTATTACATTCTCTGCTATGCCAATTATAATATTTTTCTTTCTACAAACTAGTGACTCTCTTAACTAACCACTGCACTGCAAGGTATTTCAGCACTAATGCTGCATCACCATGATGTATTTCAACCTTCATGACATCAGAAATCTGCCTCTTTCCTTCGCCCTGCCAGCTGTCCCTCATCTACTAAGCTTCAATATCTACTAGACTCATCCATCTTTATATTTCTCATCTAGTCAATTTTTGAAAAAAAAAAAAAAACAAAACACAAACCCCTACACAATCAAAAAAAAACCACACTACATCAAAATGTAGTTTTCCTTCACGCTGGTAAATTTACCAAAGGCTGAAAGATTACTGACTAGTACAGCAGCTTGAATACATGCAGGATGCATAAACAACTTTCTACTACAAGGTAATGAAGAACAAGAGCAAAAAGACCAATCTCACATTACACTCTCTGTTTTAAATTCAAGTATAACTTAAAACAAACTAAAGTTCCTGTTAGAGGCCCTATAGAGCCTTTTAGCATGTGTAACTCAGTAACATGGTGTGCTTAAGATGCAATTTTACTCTTTGATTCATACAAATTCACTGCTGACAGTCCTCATTAGTTTGTTTGGGGTTGGGGGTTTTTTCGCTGACATTGGGTTTTGTGTGTTCAAGAACTTTAAATAGCACATGAAAATTGTTCACATCTTGCAGAGCAATTTCCTTAGCCCAGGAGTTTGAAAGCCTGAATATAAAACTTGACTTCACAAAGCAGCAAAGAAGCTTATTTTCTTTGGTAATTGATAACAGCGCCACATAACCTAAATATAATGTAAGAATATGGAGGGGTAGAGAAGCATTCTTTGAACACTCAAGCACTATGCACATGAATTAAGACACAGATGGAGGCTGTGGAAGTAGTGGGCATCATTAGACCAGTTTAAGGTCTAATGTAACAGATCCAAGCAAGCATTCCTGCAGGTCTCGGGGGATAAATAACAAAGCAGAAATAGTTAAAATGTATATATTCCAATGCATCTAATGACTGAAATAGATTTAAAGAAGAATCCTAGCTTAGTTGAAATGAAGTTAAGGATATAACAGCTCTGGTATGACAAGCAAACTGAAGCCTTAACCTCTTCCTTGATCACTTGCAACTACCTCTGATATTAAGAACATTTATTTGTTTACAGTAGTGATGATCAGCTAGCACAACATGCACCAAACTCACAGTGGCACAGTAGTACATTCTGTGTGTGGGTTAGCCCTGGCTGGATGCCAGGCACCCACCAAAGCCACTCCAGCACTCTCCTCCACAAGCAGCCAGGGCAGAGAACATACAGTGAAAGGACAGGATAAGAGCTAAGAACAGGGAGACATCATAAATCAATTACTATCATGGGCAACACAGACTCAGCTTGGGGAAATTAACTGAGTTTATTACCAGTCAAAATCAGAGCAGGATAATTCACCTTTCAACTCCTTCCTTTCCAGCTCTATCTCTTCCTCCCCTAGTGGTGCAGGGGCACAGGGAATGAAGGTTATGGTTTCTGCCACTGCTCAGGCAGAGGAGTCCTTCCCCTGCTCCAGCCTGGGGTCCCTCCCATGGGAGAGTCCTCCACGAACTTCTCCAATGTGAGTCTACCCCACTGGCAATAGTTCTTCAGAACTGCTCCAATGTGGGTCACTTTTCCACTGGGTGCAGTCCTTCCAGAAGAGCCTGCTCCAGCACGGGCCCCCCACAGGGTCACAAGTCCTGCAGGAAACCTGCTTGAGCATGGGCTCCTCCCTCCATGGGTCCTGCCAGGAACCTGTTTCAGGACAGGCCTCTCACGGGGTCACAGCCTCTTCTCAGGCATCCAGCTGCCCTGGTGTAAGGCTCCTCCACAGGCTGGCACTTCCATGCAGGCAGATCTCTGCACTTCCATGGGCTCCTCCCTCCATGGGTCCTGCCAGGAACCTGTTTCAGGACANACAGGCCTCTCACGGGGTCACAGCCTCTTCTCAGGCATCCAGCTGCCCTGGTGTAAGGCTCCTCCACAGGCTGGCACTTCCATGCAGGCAGATCTCTGCACTTCCATGGACCTCCATGAGCTGCGGGGGCACATTCTGCCTCACCGTGGTCGGCACCACAGGCTGCAGGGGATCTCTGCTCTGCTGCCTGGAGCAGCTCCTGCCCCTCCTTCTCCAGTCACTTTGGTGTCTGCAGAGCTGCTCCTCTCACACATTCTTGCTCCCCTCCTCACTGGCCAAAACTACATCTGTGCCGTAACTTTTCCTTTTTAAATGTTACCACAGAGACATTACCACCATTTCTGACTGATTTAGCCTTGGCCAGTGGCATGTCTGCCCTGGAGTTGCCTGGCTTCGGCCTTCCCTGTAGCCCCCCCTGCTACCAAAACCTGGCTATGCAAACCAAATATAATCCTAAAACAAAGAAAACTGAAAGTAAAAGCAGGACTGTGAAAGACAACCAAAGAATGAAACTGCAATTACTGTCTCCATCATACACCATTATCTTACTTGGAATAAAACAGTAGTATACATTAAAAACCCCAGAGGACCACACTAAAAGCAAAGGTAAGAATGTAAAAAAAACAAAGTAACTGGAAGCTTTAACCTAATGAAAATGCATCCAATCTCCTTTCACCTTTCTCATTTCAGAAAGAAAAAAAAAATGTGATAAGAGGGAAAACAAAACCACCACAAATCCACCGAGCTCCCTCTCATTAGAGATCAAGACACAAAATACTGGTCAAGACCCAAGACCTACACTACTTACAGTTTTGATATGAAGCATCACAAAGGCTCCATGAACCTCAAAAAATTGTCTCAGGGTTATTCAAAGTGAAATTCTATTGTTTAGATATACAAACAGAAGTTGACATTTTAGGCAGCACAGTCAGCACTGAAGTTTCCAAGGGCTATTAAGAAAAATGAACCTGAATGCTTCAGTAACGTGGCACTTTTTACTGTGCAACAGCATAATCATCAGTCTTTAAGAGACTTTGGATTCTACCACTTCATTCCAAGTTTTATTTTATGAACACCATCCCTCTGTCCCAAATTAAATAACTTATCCATGCCTCACTGACAGTCAGAGGAAAAGCCCTCCAATCACAACTTTCTGTCTCTATGCACCTCAAACAGGGCTCTCTTCATTCTGTGGATGTCCTTAAGGTTATGTTTGTTTTAACATTAATGATCAATATTGTCTTTGGAACAACCAATGTGCAACAAATTCAAACGGTCCCAGAGAGGAAAGATAACTTTTAATGCATATTTCAAGATAAAATTATTTTTCTAATCTTTACTGATGGAGAAAAACAATCAAGAACTACTGCCACATAAATCAAGTTTTCAGTCTTATAAGAACATGTGTTAGGTCATATATGCTTATTCTCTTTTCACCTTCAAATCCACTGAAAACTCCAAAAAAATAAAAAAAGGTTAAATGAGTGAACAGAAGAGAAACCCGCAATCAACTTGTTGCAACAGCAAAAAGTGCACTTCTAGACAGAAAAAAACTGAGGAAATGTTTCAGGAAAAAAAATGGAGGAAATGCTGCTAAGAGAGCATAACAAGAGATACAGCTTCTATTGCCTGATTCAAAAGATTTCACAAGAAATCACTTGCATTGGACAATTCTCAAAGGTGAATTTCAAAGTTTCCATCCATAGACAGACCGTATCAGAGCAAGAGCAGTCAATTAAACCTCAACAGTGGTAATTAAACCTTACCTTCATCTTTATATTTTATTGTGACTTCATCATTGCTCAGAAGTTTTCCTCTAAAAACTCTTTGCATCATTAGCACCAGTTCATCATAGGTGATATCTTCATTATGAATAGGGATTCTCCTAATATCTTCCCCAAGCTGAGCTTTGATGATCAGCTTCCCACTTAAGTCCAGCTGCCCATTCATGGTGGACTCCTTATCTCCTGCAGACCTGTTAGCACCAAAACATTAGGAACAATGCTAAAAATGTTAAACTAATGTTTACAGTTCTAATTAATGCAAACAATTCTAAAAATGTTAAAACTGAACTGTTAGTTATTTTAATCTATCTGATGACAGTTCTGAAGCTTTACATTATCACTTTATTTGATTACTTTTACATGTCCCTCTATTATGAAAAAGAACAAATGGCTGCCTTTTTTTTTTTTTTCATTTAAGATTGCCAGAACAAATATCTTATGTTATCTCAAAGATTTCAGGCTGTAAGGTGGCTTTACTAAGGGGATCAAGCTGGGTTGTGTATTATTTCCTGAACAAGTAAGTGCAGAGCTAACACTGGCTTTATCACATGGATGATCAGAACTCACTGAGGGCTTGGAGCTCTCCAGAAGGGAAGATACACATTTTTAAAATTTTTAATTTCAAAAATTTTGATTGGGATATTTTAACCAAGATTTTAGACTTTTAAAAGCAGCTCAAGAAACCACACCTTAGCTACTTACTGGGCTCAACACATGGTCAGAGCAGTCTGTTACTCTCAGTGTTTTAAGAGGTGAACAACTGCTCCAACTGAACAGGAACTGCAACAAAGCCATCTCATGTCCTAGCAGCACACAGCATGTACTCCTGCTATATCTTTAACATTTTATGTAAGAAAAATTTTGAAATTACCAATTTGTATTAAGCATCTCTCATTTAAAAACACAAAAGCTTTATATTTAAAAATCTGCAACTACAGCAAAGTTACTCAAAAGAGGAATGAGAGAGAAAAAAAAAATCCACAAAAAGAGATCCAGGTCGTTAGTCAAATGTCCCCTCCTATGTTCCCTGCTCTGGACAGGGCCAATACAACAGATCTGGAATGAGGAGCAACTAAAGAAGCAGTTATCTTAACATTTGAAGTACAATTACTGGAGATCTTAAAACAGGCAGCCCATATCCAAATCAAGATTTCTGAAGCCACGTGCAGGCAAGTATGTTGATCATTCTCTTGTGCAAGGACTCAGAGATATGCAGCTGTTTTTCCTTTACCTTTAAGGATGTTATAACACAGTGCCTTATGAGAAAAATGAATTTTGCTATAGTCAGTCTATTTTTAAAGTACTGCACTGAAAATTCTCTCCTACAAGAAAGAAGACATTCAGCTATAGCCTTTCATACATTCCTTGGTGCACCTGTATATATTTAACTCTACTGTTTCAGTGACAATATCTTGCATTAAAAAGATGGAGTACAATGCGATCTTTAAATTGCAATTAAATTTCTGGGGGGAGAGGGGGTTGGTAGGTAATTAACTTAATATAAAGCAAGGATTTCAGGCAAAGCCCTTTGTTTAGCCCAAGAAGATACAAGCAATTATTGAACAAAACTCACTCTCCTCATCACATGTAAGAGGAGGTAGGTGGATACAGCCTAATTGCAGGGAAAAGGGACCTGCAATTAACACAGCCACCTTGCTGCTGAGGCACTGTGATGAAACTGTGAGGTTTATGGTACTGTTAATGCTCACTAATGCATTATTCAGGTTTTGCAACATAGGAGTCTTGACTGCAGGCACATCAACCCAGCCTAATTAACTTGAAATCAGATTGAAAAGCATAATGTTTTGCACAAGTTGGTCAGTTGTTGGGATTTTTTTTAATTTAAGCATTAAAAAATAAAACAGTATCGACCCACAAGTTTCCTTTCATCTCCTTTCCAAAAAGATACATTTATCATTACCTTGTCTGTCTTAGTGATGCTGGATTATTGGACAGTTTTCCCACCTCACTTCAGGACAGAGTTAGGATAAGTCGCCATGCACTATCAGTGCCAGAGAACAGCAGGCTGCATCAGAAAATAAACATATTTACAGTCACACTTCCCTAGAGCGACACAATTCACATCAATCTTTCACTTTAGAACATCTTAGTGAATATACCAAATTTTAAAATCCCTTGCTTTATCCACAATGTAACAATCAGATTTACACTGGAGTATTGTAAAATCTGCATTCATCTAAAACAGATCAAAGCTTTTAATTTCATAATAAAAGATTTTTTTTTTCTAATGACATGTAAGAATTCCTAACAGTAATGTATTCCTTTCCAGGACAGTCTCCAAGAGATGATTTAGCATACAGAACAGTCCAATAGGGAACACACCTGGCTCCTCCCTCGGACCCCATGGGCGTAACATCCTGGCAACTCCTCTCTCTCACGTGCACAGCCAATTCCAAAAACCCATAATCTGATTTTCAGATGATTCCCTGCTAACCAGAGAAAAAAAGTAGGTTCCCTTTTAACAAAATAAAGCTGGGCTTCCCAGCTCTTCTCTTGCAACTCAACTGGAAATAAACTGGAACACACAGGACGAAGGCAGAGAGCAAGCAAACCCCAGAGAAGACACAAAGCCACTCTCTGGTTCTCAAAGGCTGGCAGCTGCTCCCCTTTAAAAAGGGCTGTGCCTGCTCCCGACAGTGAGAGACTCTCGTGACACACAAAGCAGGGGAACAGGAAGAGAAAGAGATACTTTTCTGATGCCTGACTCATGTTTTATGAAATGAGTAAGGCATGAAGAGAGATAGATAGATAGATAGAGAGACAGACAGACAGATCCCTTTCAGCCCAGACCTGCTGCAGCTCCAGGTAAGCTTACTGCTCTGGACAAATACAGGACACAGTAATGCATCTAAGCGTGGCTGAACCAAAGAGCTCGTTCAGCTACCCCGTCATGCTGCTTAAGCATGAGAGCTGGGCACTGCTTTTGCTTCTTCAGCACTACAGTATATGCTACTCAGAAACTGTTCACAGTAAGAACTGAACCTCATCTGTAAGCCCTAAACACACACATTTTGGTGGACACAGCTGAACACCTGTGGCCTTCCAACAGATTGAACATATCACTCATGCCCCTGTCCAAGGAAAGGAGCTGCTGTAACGCCTTACTTGCCAGCATTACTCACAGAAACCTGCTGCCCATCAACGCCTATGAAAAGCAGGAGAATATTTAAATGTACTTTTTTCTGGTCCTGTTCTCCATTCTGCTTGAAGGTGTCCAGATTTAAAGACACAGATTCTAAACACTGCAGCTGCTTGCAACTGTTAGAGAGAACTATGTGAAATATTAAAATTACCGAATCACCGAGCACTAAAGCTTTTTCTCCCTCACTGTGACACAGCTGAATGGATGACTCCATTGAGAGAGTTTTTCAGAGAACACATCCAGAATGCACACTAATGAGCTTTTTAAGAAAATCAGTGCATGTTTACTTTCCTGGGGCTGGGAGGAGTCAATCAACCAAAAACATTTATGTCTCCATCTTTCAGACTACAGATTGCTTCCCGTAAGAATCACACTGACATGCTTCTAACCTTCCTGGTGTACCACTTGCATTGTGCAGGTACAGACTTTTCCTCCCCTCCCGGCTCACTTTCTATTTGCATCATGCACTAATCTAGGTGATGCATGTGGACAGGGACTGCCCAATCTAGGCCAGTCGCTTCAGGATCCCCTCTAAAACCAGCATCACATCACCACGTTGTATTTCACTACCCTTTTTGCACAGCAGCAGAGAAAAACAGCCTTGCCCAGGCAAGGGAAGGACAGACACTCCTGCATTTTCCTGTCAAAACAGGGTTAAGGATCAGGGTAGGCGACAGAAACACGAGCAAGCAGGACTGCCTCCCAAACGCCATCCAAGAGCGAGCCATGAGTTCTCCCAAGACAGGCGGGGGGGTGACGCGAGGCAGCAGAAAGGAGAAGAGCTCTTTTCGGTTTTCTCCAGTTCCCATACGGGCAGGCCCGGCCCAAAGGCGAAGGGAAGTCACAGCCGACCCCTGCTTGGCAATGAGGAGCCGGCAGCTGCCGCGGCTGCCGAAGGAGAGCCGCTGGGTGACGGAGGGAGCACCCGGCCGTGCGGAGGGAGGGCGGGATCCCGGGATCCCGGGCTCTTCGGCTGCCCCGGGCCCAGGAGGCCGCGGGCGCTCTCCGCCTCCCTCAGCAGCG
>VXBQ01001267.1:0-14423 GCA_013400175.1 Phainopepla nitens | reverse complement strand
CTTCGTAGACTGGCGGTGCTCTGAAAAAAAAAGGGGCCGTAAAATTCCCCTGTACTGGTTAGACACCCACACACAGGAGCCATTCATCTTTGAATGGTCGCATCCAAGCATTCATTACTATCGTACCCGCACACATCCTCACGCACCCCCACACTCTCTCGCACTCCCCCACGCTCCCCTGTCTTGCATTCAGAGCTTGTCCCCCTGTGGGGAATTTTGATGAATCAGAGATGGGACCTCCGAGTTGCTTTAGATGCTGTGATTTATTTTTTCTTCTACATAGGAAGGATGAGTTCGGCTCACAATCTTCATCAGGTCACAAGACCTCCAGTTACAAGACTATTTAAAGATTCATTAACCAATAAAACACTGCCAACCAGTATATTTGTGTTTTTAACCCAATCATTAATTAAGTTGACTTACATGTTTTGCCGTAATGCAGGCTTCAAGAGCCCATCTCATTGTGACACACTGGCCTACTGTGCTAGGCTCTAAAACTTCTTATTACCTTTATAACTACTGTTTCTTCTATATCTTAAACTCTAAACTCTGAACTTTCCTCTATCTAGCTTAACATGCTTCTGTTTTGACTACAAATCCACACTTCTGCTTCAGCATTCAAGTTTGGAAGCCTGTTCCAAGGTCTCAAATCAAACTGTATTTAATTGTAAGTTTTGGCCTGCAGGCCCGATGTTCTGAGAACTCTGCTTTTTGAATTCCAACATTCCCCTAAGAGAGAAAAATCATGAATCTGCAGCTAATTTCCTGACTTTTGTCAATCGCAGGTGCGGGAATAGATTGCTAAGGGTGCCTCTCCCAGTGCTGGTGGAAGCGGGCCAGGTGTTTCTCTGGGATTGTTGGGATTTCTGCTGCCCGTTTTCGTTTCGCCACGCTGTGCTGGAGCTTACCAGAGAGGTGCCTATGCAGAGCTACCTAAACCACAACTGTGCTTAGTTATTTCCCAGCGTTAAAAATGCTTTGGAAAAGACATCGTTTCCTTTAATGTCTTCAAAAGCAAAGTTTCCAAATAGTGTTTTCTGCAGGGACAAGAAAAATGTAGGAGTTTAGTTTTTGTAGTATTTGTCCTTGCTGAGAGCTCTGTCCCTGCCTTGAGGAAGGTCCAGCTAGCAGTAAGCAGATTGAAAATGGAGGTGAGAATTTGAAATGGGAGTGAGAAAAGATGAACACGATGCACCTTTCAATTCTAAACATTTCAAGGAAGAGGAGGGGCTTGGTTCAGGAGGCTTCTTTGCTAAATGTTATTAGGCATTTGGAAAATATTTGAGTATTTTCAATGAAAAAATATTTGCTTTAAAAAATATAGGAAAGATCTGGAAAACTGGACATTTCCATCCATTTTCTTTTCTGCCACTTGTATTGCATACCTTTGTACTAATGATTCAGTCCTTCTCCAATCCATTTCTTTATCAAAGCAGTGTTTCCAAAGTGTTAACAAGAAACTCTGTGACGCCTAAAGCCCACATATCACAAACAATACCAAAGTTCACTACCTGAAGATAAATACATGAAGATAAATATATTCCACATGTAGATAAGAGCTGAACTATTGTTCCTGTAACAATTTAGCATGTAAGCTGAAAAAAATCATTTTCGTTTGTTCCATTTCTGAAATTAGGATTCCCTAGATGAAAGAAAAAAAGCCCTAAAGTGTATAATTGGGGGGGGGGCTTTATGCTGAAAATGTTTTATATTAAGCAAGAGATGTTCAGTATTGGCAATAGCAGCATTTTATTCACATCTGAAATACTTAGAGACAGGAGCCTTAATTAGAGGAAATGAAAGTGTGAACTAAATATTTTGCTGTTAAAACCAGCAAAGATTAGTCAATGTGACTTGATTCAAAAAACAACCATAAAATGATTTTTGGTAACTGCTAACAATTATATCAATAACTTGAAATAAAATAACTTTCAGTAGGAAAACAATTCAGTGTAGATGATTCCCAACTACAGATGCCTCATTTGCACATTGTAATGGATTAGTTAGCATGTGTCAGGAGCCTATCCCAGGATCATATTATTAATCTCATCTGGATAGGATGAAGATAAGACCTGGCTGAGGATGCCGTAAGCATTAAGTGTGGTGTGCCATATCAGCACTTCAGTCAGATTCACACAGACTTTAACATTGCTGTACAGGTTTTCTAAATCCTCATTTCAAGGACTAAACAGCAAAATCCTGAGTCAAAAAAAAAAAAAAAAAAAAAGCTCATGTTTTTAAATAGGTGTGTCTCTTTTTCCTGTTCATGATTTCAATTTTAAATCCTGGGCATAATATCTCTATCAGTGGGGTATGATCACCTCAGGACTTTTTGCACAGAGATCTGATTGTCACTGGTATACAGGCACTCAATTTTCAATAGATCAAACTGATAATAAACAACAATGTTTGGGAATGGGTGGATTTTCACATATTTCCAATTAGCTGTTTTATAGAAAATAGCCAGGGGTGTAATAATGAAGAATCCATTACTCCAAGTACTTCAAATGCCTTATATGAAGGGATGCATTTATAGGAATATAAGGCCAAGAATCCAGAAGGGCTGTGGGGGGAAAGAAGAGGCAGACCTTTCCTGAAGGCTTTTTTTCAGTATCACTGTGAAAGGCCTCAAGCCATGAAGCTCTTGTTACTTCCCTGGAACTCTTTCAATAACTATTGCAGAGGAGTTTTTTCCTGGTGTTCTTTCTGAAAATAATTTTATGTATGATTTGGCATAAGAGAAGCCACCCAGACAGAACAGTCTTTTCAGTGCTGACCTTGAAATAAAATCCCATCTTGATTTGTACAAAGTGACAGACCAGCATCCATTTCCAAAAAAAAATCTTAATCCCTATAACTGCTTTCCAGCAAGTTCCTACCCTATATCGAGCTGTAGAACAAATAAGTCTGATTTTTGTTTTTAAATCTCAATTATTAGTCTCATAATTGCTAACTATTATACCTGGGTAGCATTTGAAATGCAAAACAGAAAGCTGAAAGCAAGACTTGTTTTTTCATTACTTATTATCATGAGGTAGCCAATCATTCTGGTGATCCTGAGCACTACTACTATATAGATAGTGCTAATCATATTTTTCATTAATGAATCTTTTTTATTCCTAGAAGCACACACACAAAAATATCAAATATTTCTAAACCATTTAATATCTGAGTTTTAAACTTTCTATTTATTCAGGGCTATACTGCAAAAAGGTATTATTAAGGTGAGTTGAGAAGATACACTTCCTTACATTTGTTTGATGTATCATTGGGAGAAGAAATCCAGACAAATAAATGTAATCAAAATTTTCAGACTAATCTGTATTTGGAGTGTGCTGCTTGGATTTATCTCTTTTTAATTTAAAAAGTGAGGTTTACCAGGGCCATTGAAAATTAGCATGTTAGCTACTGTAAGTTTTTTAGAATGCTTGTAAATTCATCCAAATGCACCTAATTTTCAACATAAGAATTAGCTGCCTGTGAAGTTTGAATATCCAGTTTCTCTCAAGCCTGAACAGACTCAGAGATAAGGTATTTTGTTTGCTCCATCCATGAAAATTGTACTTGAAGAAATGAAAAAATGGTACAAAGTTTTGTTGAATGGCTCAGTCCAATGGAATTAATAAAAATTAAAGCAATTCCTTTTTAAATAATACAGTGTACAGTGAGGGCTTGTGACTTACAGCCTATGACAATACATGGAGTGTTGATGTAAAACTGAGCAAGTAAATCTGCTTCAAGCTGCTCGAGAACTGGCATGGCCTTTGTGCAGAGAAATTCAGAATTCTCAGTTGGCTGGACCCACTCTTCTCTCACTTTCAGGGATTTAAATTGGGAATAACTGTCATTGAAGTCAAGTTGAGTGACACTGCAATCCAGAAAGGGACACAAAAGTCTGAATGTGTTCGTTGATATGCACTTTAACAAAGTCTGCCCGTTGTAACAAGGGAATTTTTTTTTGGCCTGCTTAAAGTATGCATTTCATTAAAACAGAAGATTTTGTCAAAAATCTGCGTTTGTGACAAGAAAGTCTGAGCTGGCGACAAGAGAGGAATATATTTGCTGAAAGATATGAGGAGTCCTGTTACATCTCACCTTATCAAATTACTCTTCTTCCATATCCCAGAGATACTGATCCTGATGAAGATCAAGATGTTAAACAGGAGTATGAGTGCTACTTGCAAGAGGAATGACCACAACATGGGCTTTTACACACTGAAATTCTGATTTTGGTCCACTGCTGCAAGCCAGCAACTTTGAATATAAACAGGTAGTTGCAAAAGATATGTTAGACACATTATTCAGAATACCAAAACAAAACAATACTCCACTTTCCATCCTGAAAGACCTTACAGTGCTTTCTAAGTCTTGCCAACTTAGCTCTGAAAGGCAGCCATTCCTTGTGAAATGAGGGCTTTCAGTCATGCTTCTCTTTCTCTGGGGAATGTGAAATGGTGCATCAAACAAACTACAGAGAGAAATAATAAGGTGCAGTATAACTAACCAAGTAGATATCTGGCCATCACCTGCACATTTATCTTTGGGATATGTTTTACAGTAAAGAGTAGTAGGGGAGACCTAATGGACAAAGGTTGAAAAAAAATAGGGACAACTTCAGAAGAACAGGGTTATTCTGTAACAACATTTACATCTTTTCTTTTTCATTTTCCAGTAATCTCAGGTTAGAAGTCCACAGGTCCTAAATGATTATCACAACATGACCACCATCTGGAAGGGGGTTTGTGTTTATATTTCCTGAACAAGCCGGCCTTTTTTTCATATCATCCACTACTGCCAAGGTACGTTGTAAGCCTGATAGCCTGCTTTGGTATGTGGGCACTGCCATGAATACCTATGCCAAAAACACAGGGCAAATAGGAATATAGTTATTATGGCCAGATTTTAAATACATGTGAAGTATGTATATTTCAGTACCTTAATATAATTAATTTAATACATTAAATCTAGGTACTGAAATGTAGTTATTTATTTAAGTGAAGCGGTGGTGTATCCGTTAGGCTGAGGGTGTCTGCAGTTTGCATTTCTGTTCACATTTCTGCACAGTATTGCAGAAGGATTCAAGGCAGATGTAGATCCAATACCCTAGATCCTTAGTAAGGAGAAAATGTCTTTCCTTCTAGTGAATGTCTAGGTTGAGTGAAGAGTTTTATTTCTTTTGAGTACTTAGAAGTACAAAATAGTGTACCAACAATACGTGTAGAATTGTATTCATAATAAGCCATCACAAAAGGCATGGGATAGCAAGTCTTGTAATAATATGTGGACTTAAAATTCTTACCATAGGTAGTTTAGAGCTTTTCCTTCTCTGTCAGTAGCTACAAGTTATTGCAACTACCATGGCAGGGATTCTTAATTAAAAAGAGAGACATTAGCATTTTATTGCTTGGTTGCACCGGCATACCTCCCTTCCACACAAATAGCTTCTTGCTTCCTAAATTCCAAAGATTTTAAGATCTGCCTTGTACTAAGTTAAAGGGGTTTTCTGTAGCCTAAAGGCAGGACTAAGGGCTGTGAGCACTAGTTTTCTGAGGACAGCTCATGTCTCTGACTTCCTGATTTTTGCCATCAAAAAGCTTCAACAGAGCTTCCTGAGCCAACACCAGTGGTGAAAGAGCAAGCTCCTTCCTGGGCTGTAGTGGGCTCTCTTATCACAATTGTGAAACCCTACCTTCTGATCAGCAGTGAGAAAATAATTTAGGAACATTTTGTACCAAACACCATTACATTTCATACTGGATTGATGCAGAGTGTAACTTTTGCTCTGCAAGAAGCTTGGCTGTCAGGTTTGCCTCCTCGATCCCTTTGCTTTACTCCTTGTTTTCTGCTTCTCCTTTGTACCCGTTCACACTAGGCAGCACATCTGATGGGGAGGAGCCTCGTGCAAAACTTGTTATCCTGGTAACAAACATGCTCCTTAAAATCTGTTCCTTCTTCATCCCTAATAGAGACCTTCCATATTGCCATGCATTGACTGTGCTCTCAAAAGAGATCCAAAAGCAGTGAGTCAGAATCATGCTGGTTTGGACGCGTGTAACTTGTCACAGGACACACAGAAGAACGTAATGCTGTGCTGTCATTCAAATACATAAGGAGAGAGCACAGTGCCACGTAGCCAGGCAGTGTTTGCTGAACATTTCCTGGCTTGCATGAGCAGTCCAAATTCTAAATGTTTTCAAGGAATTGCCTCTATAAATGCAAGACATAATCAAGAAACAATACGGATTGAAAACTGCTTGGTGGATGCCATTAGAAACAGTACAACTCAAAAGCTGATTACACAACATGGAAAAGACTGGTGTCCCTGTACACTATATTAGAAGAGTTTCTTGAAACAGGCTAAGATTTTCACTTTACTTTGTCAGCATCTGTCTGAATTTTTCCACTCTCAGGGTAGTTTCGTTTCAGTTTGCAGTGTTGCTGCTAACTGCTGTACTGACTTTCAAATGTGTTCTTTGCTTAGTAATAAATAATATATAGCAAATAATATCAGGCACTCATTGCTTTTGGATGTATTCAAGGCTCTGGCTGGCAATCTCTAAATCAGGAATTCAAGTCCACATATGCGATCACAATAACGGAAAGTTTTTTTATTTAGTTGGCAGAAGCAGATTGTTGAATTTTTAATTACTATGAAAATTTCTCCTGCACCCAACAAGCCTGTGCTGCTCTTCCAGTGACCAGGGTATAAGTTTCAGTGTTTTATCAGGACAATGAAAACAAGCTCAGGTTATACCAGTAATGTGAGCAGCAACAGGAGGTTATTAAATCACGTGGCACTAACCAGAGACACTAATTCTAATTGCTCTCTGCTGATCTCCTATCATAAGAACACTCCCTGAATGTACTCTTGTCCTGTAAAAGTTGCCATGTGGACAACTTTAAACCTTACCCCATGCAATTACTGACATGGTTACGAGGAAATGTCCAGGCAGGAGCTTCATGGCTCCGAGCAGCAATAAGTACAGCAGTGCAGAACTGAGTGCCGACCACAGAAATGCTGCCAACAAGAAACAGTGCAGTCAGACAGCCACAGCTGTGCATCAGCAGTCTGTGGGAGGATCCACCATGTCAGAGGTGAGTAAGGTGGTACTGGTGGCATCTGTTGGTATCATTGCTGCACTTCCTGGAAGTTTGGTTTTCAATTCCAGAGATGAAGATTATGTTAAAAATGAGCATAGGTAAGCAGAGACTCACTAACATCCACTTTACAGATTAGTTTTGAGTTCTCCTGTTGGTAGAAATATATTTAGGAGAAAAAAAAGAACAGGAAAAAATGAGAAAAATTGTCAAATATATTCTCATTTTCATTTAAACTAAAAGCAAGCTAGAGAGGACAAACTTTAATACAGACAGAAACCAAAACAATAACTTGTTTGCAGAATTACACCAAAGTTGCTCTCAGACAGCTTAACAAATCTATCAGTTTTGTCTGACTTTGACTAGAACAGAGAACATCCAGCACCTCTTAGGACTAGGCCTTGACTGAGCAGTTTGGGAGGCATTTTATTTTTTCCAGTGTTTTATGCTACCACACTTCTTAACAAGTATTTCTAACCGTTCTCCAAAGTGCAAGTGAATAATAAACCTCCACTTCCAAACTTAGTCTTACCTCTGAATCACGGAATCGCAGCATCAATTAGGTTGGAGAAGACCTCCAAGATCATTGAGTCCAACCTATGGCCAAACACCACCATGTCAGCTAGACCCTGGCACTGAGTGCCATGTCCAGTCTGTCCATAAACACCTCCAGGGACAGTGACCCCACACCTACCTTGGTATTATATATAGTGTATGTTTGCATGTATATGTGTGTATTTTTTATGTGTAAACATTATTTTAAATAAATGAATTTAAAAGACAGAGGCTGGAAGCTTCTATGGACTTTTAATGGCATTGCTCCAAATCTGCATTAGTGCAAGCAGGATGAGAGACATGCATTAATCTATCATAACTACAGGTCTGCTGGCATGACTTCACTCATTGTTCAGAGGGGA
The DNA here is from genome assembly GCA_013400175.1 of Phainopepla nitens. Taxonomy (NCBI): domain Eukaryota; kingdom Metazoa; phylum Chordata; class Aves; order Passeriformes; family Bombycillidae; genus Phainopepla; species Phainopepla nitens. Next base: position 6,408 of record VXBQ01001267.1, on the reverse strand, counting down.
ATCACAGGCCCCCATTAATCACAGGCATGTCCACCAAGAAATTTTGCTGCAATTGTGTATGTATTAAGTCATTCACAACAAAACAGTAGCACAAGCAGCTACTGCTTAGAAAAAAAAGAACTGTTTACACATTGTAATACCAGGGTATGCCGGGAGGTTGTGCTGGTGGTGGAGCACTGTGACACATTTTTAAAGCCTAGTATTGAGCTAGTGAACTGAAAAGCTCAGTGAGTATCACAGACCTGTGTGGTGATTATGCTACTCTGGGTCTGTGTTGTTGTCAGTGCCTGGCCAGGGTAGTAAAAGAGGTGTCAGCAAGTCCCAAGCCATGCTATGTGATTTAGCTATTTTTGAAAATATTTGCTAATCAATAATATTGAAATATGTTCTAAACTGGCTGCTTTTAATTGTTTTCTTCAGACTACATACAGAGCAAAATATTGTAACGTAGTGTAAAATACTTGCAGTTGAACATCTTCCCTCTTACCTAGTGAGTATTTGAAACAAAATGGTAATAAGCAGACCAGCCATGGACAATTCAAACCAATATAGGAAATATAATCCAAAGGCTTTACATATTTATATTTTATCTGAAATGCCCAGAAAACCAATTGTATCAGTTATAGGAGATAAGAAGAGATAAATTTCTTTTTAAAGTTTCTGTTTCGGGTTGCACATAGAAAAAATAATGTTTTAGTGACATTATGATTATTGCTAGCCACTGCCAGAGTTTTTATATCCCACAGAATTATTGTGGACCCCAAAACTAAAGCTTCTGAAAAACACCAAAAAAAGTCAAATATTCATCAAAATATCAGATTAAATTATTCATAATATAATGCAAGGTGACACAGACTTTACAAAACAGCTTTTAACTTTTCATACTGGTAAGCATTCTGAATTTTGACTTCTTGGTCTAAGGTAAGATATAACAAATAATTATAAATTGAAACCAGTCTATGTTTGTGACGCTGAAGCAGCAAGTAAAGGTAAATATATTCAATGAAACAGAAAATGCTGTTGCATTTGCATAAACAGATGGGAATCTTATTTAGAATATAGTCACTTTGTGCAAAAAGGACATGCATAACATAAAGGGAAATACAGAAATGAGTAAATAGTACAAATATGGAAGTGCTGTTCTGTGAAGACAGTGAAAATGAACTCTGAAATACTGGCATGCTGAAGTTAGTGACCACAGATATGTGGTTTTATCCAGGGTGTGTTTTGTTTAGAGAAGCTGAAATAAATACTGAAAGAATAACACACATCAGAACCAGGCAATCATTCCTAAATAGTGCTGTTAGTAAAAGAGGGCAATGTATAAAACTTTATGGTTGAAAGCTTAATATTTACAGAGCAAGTGCTTTTATAAACGTATAAGCAAAGGGAGTAGTTAATGTTAAATCCTCTGAGTTATTTACCCAGCACAAGGCAGTACCACAGCTAGCCCAGATTCCAGGCAACTCTGCTGTTCATCTGGGGACACTTCAGCCTTTGGACAAACCCTCGTTTAACCACCAGCTGCAGCAGTGGAGGTGCAGAGCTGGTGGCTACAACAGCTGAGCAAGGGGAACGGATTAGGCCAGCCCTTCCCTGCTAAGGAGCTGCACAAGCAGGCAGGCACAGCCACAGGTCCTGTCAGAGGAAGCCAGGACTTGCCAATACATTTGGCTATTCAGCAGCTTGGGCACAACTTGCCCACTTTGCCAGATCTGCCACAGGGCAGAAACAAGTACATGGGGATGCTTTAAACTCCTGTGGATTTTAGCTTGAGTGCCCCTATGCCCTTATATTGCCATGCTGGTCTTAGAGTTAGAAATAACCAACCAAACAAAAAAAATTAAACAACCCCAGACTTTTCCCATTCAAGAAAGGATAATGCTCTACCATCAGAACAACAAAATTAGTGGTGTGATTATACCTGAATCATTTACGGTGTAATCCCAAAAGACACAGGCATGATTACACCGTTCAGATGTGTCCTACTAAGGATTGGGGATGCAAGGAGAAAAGGTGGCTGAGAAACAGAGAGATAGGCACCAGCAAACAGTGTGAACTGACAGGGATTTGATTTTGAAAGGGGAGCTGATGGCTACTAAGTAATATATGGGTTTCCAGTAAACCTCATAAATGATATCAATAACAGCATAATTTGGCATTTTAGGCACATGAAGTGAGTCTTCCTCAGTCAAGATTGCTAATGAAATTACCAATTCCTGTGAATTATTCAGGTGATAAGGATTCAGGCTCCCACTGACTAAGCATTAAACAACGGCCAGTTGAATTACGTGTAAGCCAAACAACAGCTTTCAGTTTTTGTAGCACTGTTACTGCCAACCAGAGCTAAATCCTGTTCCTTGGAACAGGAAGCAAACAATGATAAATGGAGTGACCCCTCCTTCCCCTCCAGCAGCACAGTGGTGCTGTGCACTCACACATCAAATGACATGCAGTCATTTTCAAACATACTTCTGCAGGGTACAGCAATTACAACTACTTTTAATGAGCAACAAGCAGCTTGGAGTGCAAGTGAACTCAACCATTCATACTATTAGATAGTTCAGTTAAAAATTATGAATAAAAATAGGAGTAAAAAAGTTTGTTTCAGTAATTTCCTTAGAAGTAACACATTTCCTGGATCACTTAACTGTATGGTTCCATACTGATCTGTCTTATGTATGTGTTTGAGCTTAAAAATTTTGTTAAATATTTTAAGAAGAAGCCAACTACTGTTTTCTGGAGAAACCATGCCAAATATGAATACATGTTATCTAAAAATTCAGGGGGTTTGGCAAAGGGACACTCACATAAGAGCATTGTCTGCAAGAAAGCAGTAACATCTGGAATCAGTTCCTGGTGGAGGAAGTCAAAGCACAAAATGGTTTTATCTGGAAGTAAGAGTTAAAAGATAGCATGAAAAATTAAACTCTTGTGATGTCAGAGAAATGCACATATTTGAAGCTCAGCTCACACCTACCAGTTTCTGAAGCAGTTGAAGCAGAAGAACTATAATGTTGTTTGTGTTTTTTTTTCCTTTTTCTCCTGGTCAATACCAATTTACCCTCCAAGGCCTGCAGAGTGTAAGTAATGAACATTTGGAAAAACCCCAAGCGAGTAATCCAATTTGCAGGTGTCAGGATGTGGATGTCCTGGCTGATACCTGACAGTAGTAGTAATTTTAGTTGAAATGGTTGATATCTTCAGATTTCAGGCAAAGTATGTACACACTTGTTCTTGATCTTGGTGTTTGTAGAGTTATGGCCAAAGATTCAACACACCCTCAATTTTAGAAAACAAAACAACTGAAAGAGTCCCAAACACCAAAAGCATTCCAGTCATTATATGTATGTTTGCATTCTTTTATAAATAAGATTATCCAGCTCATTTGATGTTTGCATTTCTTGTACCAGGCATCAGCATGCATAAAAACCAACCAGCTAAGGGTTTTTTTCCCGAAAGGAGATTTTCAGTGAATATTCATTAAAAATTTTCCCAGCTGCAGTTTTCAAAAGAATAAAGGACTTACTGTTACTTAAAATGTTGAACAGTATCTGAACTTCAGTACTGAGGTCACTAATAAGTCCAGGAACATTTTCCTGTATTTCTGGTTTTGTTGACTGATACTTTCCCAGCGCTGTATCTGCAAAAATCAGCAGTGAGTTATGATTTATGGTTCATACGTCTGTTTACTCTGTCTAGGTAAATCCAACAACACACAGGACTTCCTTCTCCGTGCCAAAAACAGAATTATAGAGGAACTTAATTTCAGTGGAGCAGGCTGGATTGCACACTGGGCTGTGAGATGTTACCAGCTGAAGAAAAATCCTCCATTGCTTTTGTGAGGCTGCCTCAAAGTAATGAGTGGGACAAAAGTTATCATTATTTGTTACGATACAGCTACAGGTTCAGTTTCTGAGCTTCTTCTCTGATTTGGTTCTCCAGTGGGAAGTGGTCCTCATTTCCTATCCCTATCTTTTCTCTAAAGCAGAAGAATCCAGCAGTGTTCATATTGATATAGATTGGAAATTACACATTGGAGTTGAATGCCAAAAAGATTTTGACTTGTTCATGAATTTCTTTAATCCTGAAACAGAAGGGAAAATGCTGTTGACTACATCTAAAGAAAATGGTTAAAGTTACCTGGTTGTGGCATTGACAAGATTATTGTGGATGAATTCTGCTTTGTTGACATCCAAGAATTGACCTACTGTCACCATTACTGCCACAGGTACCTGAGACAAGCCAGAAGAAAGAGGCAATATTCAAATGCAATTGAATAAATTACCCCATGTGTTACACACTGATTGGGCAGATTAAGAGCACTTAACAGGCATTGCTTGAAAGTACACAAAGTTAAAAAGGAAGCCATTCAAGAGAGCGCAAACTTTGTTCCAATGGGTTCATAATGCCACACTTTTATTAAATCAGTTTGAAAAGATTAAATTATTAACTTAAACATTAAATGATGCTCATATTAAAATTTCAGATATACATCTAAACAGCTGATAAGTTTACACTCAGCTCTGAGAACAGACCCAACAGTGATTCCACAAGTACATGCTTGAGGATGCTTAAGTAACTCTGCTAAATTAATGCATTTGTTTGTAGTCTTATGTACAGTTAAGAGCAAGAACAGTATCTTTTCTGCTGTTGGGGAGGGGGGGTGTAGAAATGATATCCCAAATATTAAGCCCCTTAAGTCTTGTTTTCATCCAAATAAGACTCATCTGAAAGTCTTCTGAAACATTTTGGCTTTTTCACAATCTGCACTGCAATGTTTGCAGCAGCAGTGATGTTCTGTCTGGTCAGTCTGGCATGGAACTCAGGATTGGAGTGTTATGTGCAATAACTGAAACCTTCCTGGAGCTCACTGTTTCAACCTGCAAGGAAAATGTCTTTCAAGAGAAACAAAAAGAGAACAAGGAAAAAGTCACCGCTTCACAACATTCTCACACAAAATAAAAATATACAAGTAATCGGCCATCTAAAGCATTAATGTCAAGTATGTGATGTTTGCAAATTATCCCTAGAGAATTTTTCATGACTTCTTGGAGTATCTTGGGTTAGAAGGGAGCCCTGGAGGTCTCCTAGCCTAACAGGGGCTGAAACCAGCCTGCTCAGAGTCACTTTGAATATCCACAAACTCCCTCAGAAAACTGCTAGTGTTTGAACAGTGTTAAGGGGGAAAATATTCTCTTATCTAACTGGAATTTCCCATATTGCCACTTGACTCTGTGGGCACTCATCCTAAAACTGCCTATGTTGAAGAACAACCATTGTTCTCCACATCTTGCCATGAAGTAGCAACAGGACTTCTCCTTTGTCTAGAGGTCACTGAGTTCTGAGTCTGTAAAGTTCTGTGCACCTTTCATTGATCCTTAAATAACCACAACAGAATTTTTTGAAAGGTCATCAAAGAAACGAGAAATGTCCTCTGGAACAATCATGCCTCTCAACACAGGGCTTATAACCTGCACTGAGGGCGTTATCTTCACTTCAGTACATTATACAGAGTGTCAGCTTGGAATAAATGTAAAAAAACCAAAAAAAAACCCAAAAAACAAAAACCAAACAGAACAATAAAATATTCTGCTGATGGAGTTACTAATAAGAATTGCTACAAGCACTGGTTGGATCCAGCTTGAGTTAGTTAGCACTGAGTGAACAGAGATTAAATGTCTCTAGTATCTTAAAAGTCTAAACACAAAAAAAAGTTGAGGCATCTAGCTATACCTTCATATGATGTATGAAAGTATAGCTAGATAATAATAAGAGACAGAAAATCTGCCAGTCATCAGGTCAAGTCATCTGTTTCTTAATCCTGTCAATGAATAACTCTACTGAATTGCTTCAATGACTGAGTTGTTCTCAAATTATTTATGTTGGGAAGCTCCCAAAATCAGGATTAATTCTATCATACATCTTTGGAGCGTTGATAAAGCTTGGAATGGTAGGTAAGAAAAATGAAAGTGTTCTGCAGGGAGGAAGGAAATTTGCATTTATAATTACTGGAGATGATCTTATTTGACTTGAAAACATCTGAACATGCATGATGGACCATCAGTACCTTATGAACACCTGTGTTCACTGTTCTTGCTTCTGACTTCTGGCATGACATTGGATTCAAAGTAAACATTTCTATTTACAGTAATCAAATCCTTTTAAACCTGGGCTCTGGATCACTCTGGGCATGAACACCTCCTGCTCTCATTCCCCAGCTCCCCAAGCAGCCCTCAGCTCACTAGATGGCAGCCCAACATCAGAGCTCCCAACAAACCCACACATTACTGACAGCAGCAGAAAAACCATACATTACACCTTACTGGCACTAGAAATAGCTACTTATAATACTATATATATCTTTGAACCATTTAGTAAAGGCTGTTGTCTTAGGCTGAAAAGACA